>JBBBDQ010001055.1:1340000-1445000 GCA_037127315.1 Ascarosepion bandense | reverse complement strand
TTAAATAACAGGCAGATTGGTCTCTATATAGCCTTGGATGGCAACCAGTCTACTGCAGAAAAGCAATGGCAGCCTACTGCGGGATAATCTTCTGCCCAGTCAGTCATGACACTTTCGAGACATGATCGCTCCAATTACTACTTAATAATATAATACATCTCTTACCATCTTTAGCTATAAATCAAATAACAGAACAAATTGGGTTCTATAGCCTTGGATGGCAACCAGTCTACTGCAGAAAGCAATGGCAACCTGATGCGGGATACTCTTTTGCCCAGTCAGTCACGCATTGTACCCTACAAATTTTTTAAGTATTTTCTGCATCCGTAAAAACGCGTACCCAAGATATTGACTATATAAACAATTTTACAAGATAATTAAACACTTGTTTTTTATTTTTATTTTTATTTTTTTGTAATATTTTAAAAATGTGTATATCAGATTGCCCGTAAATACGGAAAATAAAAAAACAAACTTGTGTTCATATACATAGATTTCAGTACGCACGTGTGTCAATTTTTATCAAAGATATGTACGTTTCTAACCATATTCCGTATATTAGTTAAGTGCCATATGTGATACAAGCTTTGAGCGATCATGTCTCGAAAGAGACATAACTGACTGGGCAGAAGATTATCCCGCAGTAGGTTGCCATTGCTTTCTGCAGTAGACTGTTTACCATTCAGGGCTATATAAACCCAATCTGTCCTGGAGGGAAGAGACGGATTAATACCTTAATTTTCGCGTAAGTAAGGAATTCAACTGGAATTCGAAACGTTTGCAAAAAATTAATTATTCTGGCCGGTAGATGTAAGTAAATAAATTGTTAATAATAAAAACAGGACGTCTATTAAAATATGAATATCCATTAAATAACCTTTAAACAAATAAATTAAAATATGTCTAATTTTTTTAGTAACCTTTCTTAAATACGTGTGTGTGTGTGTGTGTGTGTGTGTGTGTGTGTGTGTGTGTGTTGCAGTGAAAAAGGTACGAACGTGTTCATGCCTTTTACTTTTTTCAATTCTTTTATTTCGTTTTAACTACGCGCTCCGAGCAAAACATTGTCGCCGACTCTCATTGATAGCGCGTCCGCCCTTCCCTTCCCTACGCGTATTTCCTTTTACCTTTCTCTCCCCTCCTCCCCGACAAATCGCTTTTCCTTGTGTGTGTGTGTGTGTGTGTGTGCGTGCGTGTGTTCCTCCCCACACCATCCTATGCTCTCCGTAATTTCTACTTTCCAGCATACTCCTTACTCTCCTTCCCTCACTCGTTCCTCTCCTTTTCTTCAGTCTCACGTGCAAGTCGCCCGAGTTTTACAGAGAAAACGAAAAGAGTAGAGAAATGAAGTGAAGGCGCCGACAGTGTAGAGACCAGGGCAGGGGGCAGTGGCTGTACGAGGTTAGAGGTTAACGCTGAGGAAATATGCGTTGTGAAGTGGGAAATGATGGTCGGGTATATCGTACATGAGGCTTACAATGGAGAAGAACGTCCAGAAAACGAGGTTGGGTCCAAGAAAATGGACTCTGTCCTTTATATCTCAATCTGCTTCATGTTATTTGCATGTGGTTGTGTGTATGTGAGCGAGATTAGAGAGACTGTGACGCGTCCTTTTTTTTTTTTTCCTGCTTTCCGCTTCACCCGTTCAGACTTGGAGAAAGAAAAAAGAAAAATTGATAGATATTTTCTACTTTGGCTAAAAATGGTCTCTAAAAAAAGGTTTAGGGAACACAGACGCGGAAATATGTATTGTAAACAGAGAAATAAAAAGGTAGACAATCATAGATATTCGTTGAATGTTCATAGGTAGACGCTTAGTCATAAAGAGTTCGATATCATAGCCAATGTTAGAAAATGTATATGTCAGATATGAACAAACAGTGATATGAAGAGACTGAGAATTGAAGTAGTAAACAAATATTGTTTCGTCACATTCATTAAAAGAATGGATGAATAAATTGCAAGTGATATAAACAATTTTGTGTTAAAACCGATTTTCTGGTCTGTAAAATATAAAAATAATATCCATCGAGAATACACTGGACATATCAATTTTATTGGTATAAATAAAATCACAAATATTTATCGTGAGAGCAATCGAGATCAATAAGACGAAATGGTGAGGATATTGTACTGAAAAATTATGTCGAGACACATGTCTGGAAGTTTCATTATTGGTAAGTAAAGCATCATTATGTAAAATTAAAAAAAAAACAACTGTATTTAGTCATGATTTAAATTATTTAATATTTACCTTTACTTTAAAAGTGGGGCGTCTATTTCAAATGCGAATATATAATGATGATGTAAACAAATAATATAAAATGTTCAGCAGACATGTCCCGATTCCGAAGGAAGGTTTATCTTTTTCTTTCCGCACGATGGTTTACCATTTATTTTACTTCTTCGTCGAACATATATATATATATATATATATATATATATATATATTGTAACTAAGTTGTTGAACTCGTAGGTTTATTTACCTTTTGTTCATGCATTTACTTTTATAAAGAGTGCTCGATACAAATGTAGAGCGTTACACTGTAATGGTTGTTACAATGTTTTTAAATTCATAGTATCACTACATAAAAAAAATTCTCATGTTTCGAAGCCAGCCCATTATGTTTTGGTTTCATCCTCAGGTGATTTTTTTAGAAAGGCTTTTTTTAAATTATTTTTTTAGATTTCTAAAAAAATCACCTGAGGATGAAGCCAAAACATAATGGGCTGGCTTCGAAACATGAGAATTTTTTTGTGTAGTGATACTATGAATTTAAAAACATTGTAACAATCATTACAGTATATATATATATATATATATATATATATATATATATATATATCATAATTGTAGGGGCAAACGGTGAACATCAAATTCGTTCCAAGAGTGACATACATAGAGAGAGATCCAGTGGTTAACGTGGAATGAATTGATGCTCACTGTGTGTCCTATCATACTAAGTTTAGTTAGTAAATATATCGACTTTGAAGGGCGGGGGGATCATATAAGTTTTGAAAGCCATTCATATTCCACTTTCAGTGGACGCCTAATTAAAAGTCTAAAGTTTCTGACTATTAAGGCGCGTGCTCTAGAGCTATGATGTGTGCAAACTGCATGACCCACTGTTGTTTTTCTGTACCGGTTATCCACTTGACAAGAAAAAGAATTTACTTGAGCCATATATCTTTTTGTATATAGTTTGTTTTCTTATCTGTCTGTTTTTCTGTCTCAGTCTGTGTGCGTGTGTGTGTGTTTGTGTGTCATAGATTGATAGATTTCAAAAACGTTACTTAGCAACTTTAACTAATCGTGGCCAGAAAAATAAAAAAAATCTTGACCTGTCCTTATGTTCGTTAAAAACTAAAAAAAAAAATAATTAAGGAAAAAAAATCCTTCATTTCAGATCAGTTCTTTTTTACCATTTTTCATTTTTATTTATTTATTTTTTGAAAGAACGAGATCTACTTTCACAAAGCACTTGCTCAAAAAATAAAGGGACACTTACGCACAAAAAAAGAAAGAAAGAATTCACCTCCCCCCACACACAAACATTTACGCACTTTTTTTTTTAGAATGCTTTATGAATAAACGTTTACAGTCTATCCTATTGATAATTCTTCTGACGCAATTTGTTTTTATATGAAACACAGAGAGAGAGAGAGAGAGTAAGGTGTTTATTGTTTACTAACCCCCCTCTCTCACTCTCTCTCCGTCTCTCTCTCTCTCTCTTACACCCACATTAGACGTTTGTATTTTAAACTGCTTTTGTTTCGTATATACCATCGACAAATACGCTTTTTCTCTCAGAGAATAATAATCGCAACTAAAATACTCAGACATTAAATCGTTTGAAATCTCTCTCTCTCTTTCTCTCTCTCTCACACACACACACAAAAAACTACGCATCGACTGGTCGGGGTGGGTGGGGTGCGAAAGGGTGTGATTACAGCTTTTTTCCTCTCCTTCATTCATTCTTTTGTTTTTAAAAACTCATTTAAATTTTTGGATGAAACCGTAGGAACAAATTGGAACTATTTTTTATACTGTATTGTTTATATTTTCTTCGTCCTTATAAAAATGGCATTTTATAAAATTTTATATTATTTAATTAAGTTTAAGTAATTCTATATTTTCAGCGTACTTTTTCAGATACTGTAAAAATTGTTTATTATAGAATTATTATAGAATATAATTTAAGTTTCCTTTTTGGATTTTCAAAGGAACATGGAGTTGATTATTGATTGTTATTAGACAACGGACTATTAATTATTTACATATACGTACTTCCAAAATGCTTAAAGCAAAGATTTGCAAAAAGAAATAAATAAGGATTTCGTTAAAAAAAAAAAATAAATAAAAATAAATAAATGAAATTTAATTACGTGTTTAATTGGTTTCGGGAGATCGATCGAATATCCGGCGATCGAATATTCGGCGAGACATGGAAAACATAACACATAACCAACTTGTTCAATATGTTTAAAAATCCCCTCCCAATTCTTGGTAACAACTTGTGTATTTGTGCAGAAACTGACATCATCTGTTACCAAGAATAAATTTAGGCGCGGAAACGTTTTTGTTATAAACGATTTTTTTTTATAGATATTTATTTTCACTTGAATTCACGTTCTTTCACATGACACCCCACGTCACCATCGGAGCAAATTCATATCTGTCCTCTCTAGTCTGAAACAGTGTTTTGAAATCTTTCGTCAATTCACATATTTCTCTGTTTACTGTTATTTGAGACTAGCCACGTTTCTTTTAAAGTTAAATAAATACCTTGTGATATAAGCCCCCCCCCCCAAAAAAAAATAACTAAATCTTTACAAAGAAGTGACTTTTTTTTTATCTTTCCGATAAAACGACTGAAAAAAAAAAATCCAATTCATTTCTTTTATTTCTTATTTAGGCTTAAAACTACCATTTTTTTTTTTTTTTGTTTTTTTGTTTTTTTTCTTGATGAGAAATTCTCGTTTTACTGTTTCTGTCATTTAAATTTTATTTTTATGAATTCATTTGTGAATTGGACATTTTAAATATTGCTCTACAGTATCCACCCAGCTATTTTTTTTTCTCCAAAACTAAACGTAGAAAGAACGAAGCAAAAGAATATTGATTTGTTGCAAGGATGTTTTTCGGGATTACATTTGTTAGGCGCTTGCGTGTATGGTAAACACTGTATCTTTCTTTCCCAACTGCTCTTCGTTTATTTACTTGACGAATAACGTTCGGCCTCTTATTATTTTGCCATTTATTTTTGTACGTTAACGATTCGATGTTTAGTTTTCGGACAAGGCGCCTTATTCGCCCGAATCAAACAAAATAGCGAATGGCGACTCTCGCGCCAAAGTTTTTTTTTCTTCCTCTTCTCTTCTTCAATTATGGCGATAACGTGATAGCAACTTTTGTTTATATTTGCCTCTACAAAAAGGCGGTCGGGCAGAGCAAAGCGACCAGCCACACTTGATGGTGAAAAAGCCGGTTTAGACAGATCTGAAATTATTGACACACAGCAACCGATTGTTTTCATTAGTGTGTCTGTATGTGTGTGTTTCTGTCTGGATGTGTGTTGTGTGTGTACAATGTCCATTTACAAACACATTCTGAAAACTCTCTTATGTTCTGGGATGGTGATGAATGGGAAAGAATTCTTGTAAAAATTCATTATTCATCGAATTTCTTTCTTTTTTTAAAGTTTATTATACTTTACAGTGACTCTTTCCTCTTAATAACATAAATAAATTTTTGGCGACAAAAATTTTTGCTGTTAGCGAAAAAGAGAAGGTATGTAACATGAATAACAGAAATTACAATATGTATCGATTTTTATTTAATCAAAAATCGATGGATAGATTACCTTAGCTTATACAAAATAATCTTCGTAGTCTATCTATCTATCGATATACATACGAAAACTTGCTGAAAAGTTCTCAGAATTGTTATTGAAATATTTGATAATTTAAATATTGATCCGAGCTATACATTTTCGGCACCCTCATAGCATAAAGGGATATTACCCTGTTCGTGATAATAACTCTACAATAGTGATTCATAAGTTTACGTAAAGGAGGGGCAGTCATACACACACATACGTTTTCAAACATCTTTCTACAAGTATTCGTGTGTGTGTGTGTGTGAGAGAGAGAGAGAGAGAGACTGTTCTTGAGTTAATGCCTTTTTTTTCTTTCCTTTCTTAATTCTATAAAATCAATAGGCGTTTTTGAAATCGAGTTTCTACGGGTGGGGTCATAATTCATAATTAAAACAAATATAAAACAGCGCCCCTTTTAGAAATGACGAAAAGCAACACCGAAAACGGTAAGTCAATAATATCGTCAAACGCTGCGAGATATTTCGTGTTAAGTGGGTACACACCCGAAAACACACACACAAGAAAAGAAGAAAAAAAGACTAGAAGTAGAGCAAGAAAGAAAAAAGAAATGTTAAAAGAACGACAGCACAAATATTTTAAAAGGCGTATATTTACTTGTAATCGAATTAAAATGTGATTTTGTGTTTTAAAAAAAAAAGCGGGAATGAAAAAATTTTTGAAGTTGAACCTCATTGTTTATAAATCTGTTTTTTGTTCATTGTTTTGGTTTTTGGAAGACAAAACAAAAATATGTACATCGAGCGTTTGCCCAATTAAAATGGGTTGAAAAATTTAATGAAAGACAAACAGTCGAGTCTAGCGGAGGGTTCGAACTTAGAAAAATAAATTCTTTTCTGCTTGTGATCAAGAAATAGGTGCACTTACTTAAATATCAGTTCTGTGCAAAAGTTACTAGGAAAAAAATAAAAAAAATAAAAATGAATCTATAAAAAAGAAATGAAAATGGTTTACTACAAATAATTCGAATGCTTGTTATTGATGCAAAACAATCTACCATAGGTGAGTAGGCTAAAAAAAAAATTAAGTTAAATGAGAAAAAAATTATACAAGGATCTTTAATCGGATCTTTGTCAAGGTTGACTATATAAGTAACAGCTTTTTACTGCTACTCAATGTCATCGTGAGAGAATAGAATGGTTTCTGTTTACTTATTCTTCGTCATATATCGTGTCATGCCAACAACGAGACAGTATCTAGCGATGGGACAGTACAGGCAGAAGTGGATTCATGCCTTTCACAAAAGGTTTATTGTGAAGTAAATGTACCATTAATAAAGTAATTTGGTCTTCCGTTTAAGATTCACCGTGCTGAGAAAATAGATAAGTTTGGCATAAAGTTGAATGGAGGTATTGTGGGTTGGAAGATTTTTCTGGTGCAAAAGTGTCGTAGCAAGCGTTCCTTTAGAGGGATTCTTAAATTATAGAATAATTCCATAATTCTTTGGTATGTTTAACTGTTTGCCTTCTTCTACTCCAAATTCAATATATATATATATATATATATATATATATATATATATATATATATATATATTAGTGGTAATTTGGAAGACTGGGGGAAGCGAAAATGCTGACTTTCAATGGTTTACTAATAGAAAGGCATTTTAAGCAAGCAGACTCCGTAATCAAGTGCTCGATATCAGTAAACCGAACAAACCCTTGAGAAGTGAACGTATTTAATACATTTACGGAACTCCGGATTCTAGATACCGGGGGCGACGCCAATCAATTAATTGACAATCTATATGTGTGTGTGTGTGTGTGTGTGTGTGTGTGTGTGTGTGTGTGTGTGTGTGTGTGTGTGAAGAGAGAGAGGGAGAGAGTGAGAATGAACAGACTGCGAGAGAGAGAATATTTCCGTACCGTACGCACGCACATGCTGTTCGAATTTTGTGTGTATGTGTGTGCGTGCGTGCGCGCGCGCGCGGCTTTTTTTTCGCCCGTAAGCCGACCGACTTTTTAGCACGACGGCTGCTGCTGCTGCTGCTTTATAAACGCCACGACGATGACGACTACAACTGGTTGCCCGCCCCCACTGCTTCCACACCCCCACCCACGTCCAACTCCCGCTTCACTCGGCGAACTCAAGCCGCCGTCTTTCCACAATCTACGGAAGTAGATTACTCGCCCTCCATGTCTACCCTCTTTGCCTTGAAAGCTTCACTCTCGCCCCAATGATAAATACGCCTTGCCACGCACTTGCTAGTACACACACACACACACACACACACATATATATATATATATATATATATATAGTTATTTCGAGAAATTCTTTTTCTACTATGGTTGTTGTCCGAACACCGAAAATAATATTCAGCGACGAGGCAAGCTGTTCATTTATTTCCTTACTGTTTAATCGTTAAAACTGAACACCATAAAACGTTCTGTTCTCCAGCTGCCGCTTATAACGCACGTGTGACTAAATAAATCCATATACTTACTATTTCATCTTTTAGTACAAGTGAATTGTTATACAATCTTGTACGAAGTGGGTGCTGAAAAGTTCTTGACCTGAGGTTTCCATATTGTAAAATGGGTCAGACCAAGAACTTTCCAACACACTGTTTTGTTTTTGTGTATATATATATATATATATATATATATATATATATATATTGTATCATGAAACAGACTGTCGCCTCTCGGTGTTGACTTCAATGTACATTTTTTATATTTGCATATATCACTGATATTGAGCACTTTAACCCAGAGCATGTTTTAAAACTATATTTTATCATATATGTGTGCGTTATATATATATCATATATGTGTGCGTTATATATATATCATATATGTGTGCGTTTCCAAAGCATTTCTGAAGTAGCTACAATAAAAAATTAACTAAGCTAAATGTCAAATTTATAATAGCTTTCCTTTTTTATTTCTTATTTAGACACTGTCGAATTTAATACTTTTTTTTAAATTCATTATATATATATATATATTTCTAAATGAAAAATATTCAAAAGTTCTACAGTAAAAAATATATTGAACATGTTTTAATACAACAGAGTACTATGAGCAATTAATATGTGTGTGTGTGTGTGTGTGTGTGTGTGTGTGTGTGTGTCTTAGAAAGAAAGAAAACATGGGTTCATTGCTTTTTTGTTGTTGTTGTTGTTGTTGTTTTTTCTTTTTAATTTGCTAGTGTTGGTTGGTTGGTCCTCTCAATGACGCAATATATTCTTCCTATCCCCGATTCATGTCAGTTTTGTCCACGGTCAGTTAAACTTCATAAATATCTGTACGCACAACTGCCAAAAAGCATGACAAATTTACAATATAACGAGGTGTTAGTTTAAAAGTGTTTACAAATAGCTACTCGCTTAAAAGTGGGTGACGCCCCTCACCATACATTCTTAAGAAATATATGATTTTTGTTTTTAATCAAGTATTTGTTTGATCGGACTTCACTCGCATTGCGACTATAACCATCTCTACACAATCTTCCTGCCTTTTTAATTGACCCTGTAAGTTAAACTCATGTGATTGGGTATCTTTCAAAAAAAAAAAAAAAAGATCTACTAGTACTTGACTGTTCAGGGCACAGGTTTATTAGCGGCGTGGGTGGGGCGGCCGCTCAAAGTGATAAGCGGTGCGTGACTAGGTTTACCGTAAATCTTGACACAATATGTGTGTGTGTGTGTGTGTGTGTGTGTGTGTGCGTTTGTATAGAGGCTTGTTCTTTTTCTTTCTTTTGAGTCGGAGGTGAGTGTTTGGTTCGGGGTTGGAGACTGTGTGACGTGACGAAGTAGAGAGAAAGAGCGATGGTAGGGGTGTTTGTTAACCTAGTAAAGTAGGTACGTAAGCAGACGCGATTTCGGTCTGCGCTCGTGATTGTAGATGTTTGAATGTTGATAGTAGGACGAGTAAGTACGTGGCAATGGCCGGCGGATATGGAGAGCACCGGGGGTGAGGCGGAGAGTTTCAAAGTAAGGCATATAAGCATCTATAAATGTACTTACTACTTGTGTGTGTGTGTGTGTGTGTGTGCATATATATATATATATATATATATATATATATATAATCTTACAAACCTTGCACTTGATGTGATATCTTTATAAAATAGCACGCAGTAAAATTGTTATATTCAAGAAACTTTAGTGACATAAAGCTGAGAAGAAACTATTCTTTATATATATATACAGTATAACCCGGATATAAGAGAGATTTTTCTGGTCCCAAATTAGAGCCTGTGGTAATGTATATAAAATAGACCAAACCCGGGTATAAGAGAAACTCCCGGATATAAGAAAACTTTATCAGAGCCACGACAACTGTCTTATACCAGGGTTAAATATAATAGGAAAAAACTATTTCACCGACACGTTTCATCCACTGAGGGACTTTATCAGGGCAAAAGTTCCTCAAAGGGCGAAACGTGTCGGCTGAGTAGTTTTTCTTGTCTCTTTTTTATACATTTTGTCTCTTCTACAGATAAAATATATATATATATATATATATATATATATATATATATACATTAGTGCTAGTTACAGAAAGAAGGGTGGGGATTCCCTGGAGAGCGAGAAATGTGCGTCAAGCGCCGTCGGGTTCGACTGGGTGGAGGCACCAAACGGCGAAACTTTTGCGACGGAAACTTCTTAAGAGCCGAACTCAGCAGGGGGTGCGCAACGTGTAGACGGAACGATTGATGAGAGGAGGCATAAACGTCATCAGTTTCTTAGTCGTATGCTTGTGTGTGTGTGTGTGTGAGAGAGAGACTATGTGTGTAAGTGTTTTGAATTGCGCAAATCCTAACTGGTCGCCGAAATAGAGACGCCAACGAAACGATAAAGAAAAACGCGACATTCGACATTTTTACGTCCAAATAATTATTAATACACAAGCATTTTTTTTTATCTAACGTAAGAACTATTTTAATGAATAATTTTCAGGTTGATCCATTTCCGATAATCTGATGAACTATGTATTCCCTAAAATGAGTGGTGCTGTCTAAAACTTCATGGAATTTGAACTGTGTGTGAAGAGAATGTCGTAGAAACATTTGGCATTAACTTTTGTGTGCAGTTTTGTGTGCAAGGAGATTATTTTAAAAGGAAGGTGAAATTTTATTATTTTTTTAAAAAAATGTTTTTTATGATGAAATTTCGCAATCGTTTAGGTAGCATGTCTATATTGTCGAGAGTAAAAAGAAGGCTTTTAGATTGACGAAAAAACGTAGAAAATTGACTCTTATTGACAAAACGATGACATACCACAGCTAAAACCGTTGCGAAACCAATTACCGCAACCCCATTAACTTTCTAGGGGATGAGAGTAAAGTTGTCACTCCTATTGTCAACCTCGACATAGTCCAGTCATAAAAACGTGTTAAGTCGTGATTAATTGTATTTGAAAATTTCGACAAAAAATTACGGACAAAAATATATCTTGAAAGATGTTCCATTTATGACTTTTGCAAACATGTGTGTTTGTGCGTGTATGTGTGCACACACATATACATCGACACCTGTGATTAATTATTGGTGCTGCGAAGATCAGGGGCAAGTGTATTTATGTGCCTAAGGGCGTTTTATAGCTTTAGTTTAAATCGTATAAGACTGGTTTGACGGAGAAAAAAAACGATGTTCTGTGCTATTTGGCTTCGTTTCTTAAAAAATAAAATAAAATTAGATATCTTTAGAGAGATCGAAAGGCAATCTCTCTATCTAAAATACGAGTTCGATTGTAGGAAATAAAAAAAGAATTATTGATTTGTTTATCGATCCGTGCAATGGGTACACGCATATGTACTTTTTTTTCTTTTCTTTTTAAGGGAAGTTAAAGGGTGGGAATGGCTCGTATTTTTCTCTCTCGCTTCTGTTTAACTTTACCCTTTGCAACGAACCAAACCATTTTCCGACAACTTAAAAAATAGTATAAATATTTAATGAACTTTTATCAAATGTATATGGAAAATTTCTAATGAGTTAAAACAACGACAGCGAGTTTCATTAAAAATATGATTTTCGAATAAACGAGTGTCTCGTTTGGAATAATGTACACATTCTTTTTTCAAAAGTTATCATTTACAAACCCGAAAAAAAAAAAAGGATTTAAAATCATTGCTTTAAGTAAATCAGTCAGGCTTTTATTAAAATGTTTTTTCCTGCTCCTAGTCATCGACCTTGCTTGGAGTGTTTACCTCTATACTTAGGAATGTAGATCGGTTAATATTTTCAAAAATATTCTTCAAACGAGCATTTTCCCGGGTGCCTCGACCACATGAATTTAAACACGCTACTCGGTTGGCACCTAGGTCCCAGCCTTTTATCATTGAAATAGTTGAATGCAACCAACATTTCTAGTCCAACAGCTTCTTTGTTCGCACTTCCCGCCTATGGAACTCCCTTCCGTTTACTTGCTTCCCTGATAACTACAATGTCCAAAGATTTTAAATGCAACGTCAATTACTATCTTCGATCATCTTGAATCCAGTTCATTTTGTTATCCTTTCCTCAATACCCCTTGTACCCAGTCTTTTCCCCCACTGTAACCCCTGCGCACTCGTGGTGGTCCCATCTGAGAGAAAGAAAAAAAAATTTATAAATGTTCTTTCACATATCTGACAGATTTTACTTGAATAATGTCAATTTTAATACTGTATATTAAACGTGTCGCATTTCTCTTCCTATAACGTATCTGTAACTAAAGAGAGATGTACTCAGACAAATTTCTCTTCCTCTAACTAAAAAGAGAGACGTACTCAGATACATTTTTCTTCCTCTAACTGAAGAGAGATGTACTCAGAAACATGATGAAAATGGTCCTGTTGCGTCAGTTTTCAAACAGGGAAGGAAGATGTTCGTTCTGGAAACAATATTCGGATATTGTGGCTTGAAAAAACTTAATGAAATACTGACTGCTCACCTACCTCAGCCACTAAATAGGTTTAAGCTCTGCCACCTTTTTTGTTTTCTTTTGTGGAGATCGCAAAAAAGATTTTCAGTTCAAAAAAGAGGTTAATTATAATCAAAGAGACGGACACGTCAGGTGAGGGGGGAGGACACACAAAGGAATGCAATCAAGCAACGAGTTAGATAAATAGATAAGTTATACTTCTCTCTTATAGTCACGGGTACCTTTTAGAAAAATCTCGTCAGTGTGTCTGAATTAGTTTTTGTCTGCGCGCGCGCGCGCGCGCGCGTGTGTGTGTGTGTGGCGTCACTGTGTATTCGGTCTTCTTTTGTCAAGGGACTTGTCGGTGTTCGATCTCGGAACTATAATTGTTTCTTTCTCTATCAAAGCCTTCGCTTCTCAACAACTGGAACAATTTATCTTTTTCTTATTGATTTTTTCCTTCTTTTTTATCTTTTATTTATTCATTTTTTTTTTTAACTAGAGACTCACTTTGTGTGGCTGCAATGTATTTTTTAATATAAGTTTTAAAATAATCTTCATATAAAAATAAAAAACGATATTTCATAATATCCGGAATTTTCCCACATAAATTAAAGTAGATAGACTAAACTATCGCCCGGTTCACACTCCACCCACGTCTACTGATCAGGTTCATCCCTTGTTTCCTGCTTAGGATGTGGTGTCCGGTTTTCTCTTTTCCAATCTTTTCACTCCTTTTTCTTGTTTTTTTTGTTTTTTTTTTTTCAATTGGAGTAGATAGACTAAACTATCGCCCGGTTCACACCCCACCCACGTCTATTGATCAGGTGAAGAGGCTCATCCCTTGTTCCCTGCTTAGGATGTGGTTTCCGGTTTTCTCTTTTCCAATCTTGTCACATCAGTGGCGTTACCGCTTACTCGGGGTGATATGATGAAAAAAAAAACTGTAAGTAAAATCTAAATGCGAAAAAAACCACCTTTTAAATTTTGTTAACTCAAATTTCACTAAATGATGATGTTAAAAAAATTAAATTACAAGTGATCAATATTAGAGACAGAACGTATGTAACGAAAAAGTGGACACTGAGGTCAACATTGAGTAGTAACAGTCTGTTTTATGTTTGAACGCAATCTTCTGAACGGATTTCGTTCAAGCATGATGATTTTCTAAGCGTAGCTTAGATGTTGCACAAGGCAGAATATATTGGGTACCCAGTGAGGATAAAACTCATTACTCAGTTGTAGTAGGTTCTAGCAAGTCGTTACACTACTCTGAGATGCCCATTTCGTTCAAGCATGAAGCAAAATGCGAATACTCGGTCTCCATTGATATATCTGACGTGTCTTGACCACTCGACCACGTAGGACCTCCTGATCAAAAAGCACTATTCAGGATTTATTTCACGCCCCCCCCCCCACACACTATATATATATATATATATATATATATATATATATATATATATATATATACGTACTTGCATTAACTTACGCGCAATTATCCTTGGAAAAGTTATTAATTCATCTCTTTTTTCAGCTATGGGTTGAATAGCAAGACAGATTGTGTTATATAGCCTTGGTTGGCAACGAGTTTACCGCATAAAGTAATGGCAACCTACTGTGGGAAAATTTTCTGCTTAGTTAGTCATGAATCGAAAGAGACATGATCGCTCAAGTGTGTATCACGTATGGCACTTTTTTTTTTTAATCATCTCACCCAACTTAACTGACATGTTTGTGCAATTTAAAAATAATTAGTATGCAGCTACTGCCTTATATTGTAATGATATTTTGCAGGAGTCATGCTCAACCCTTCGGTCGTCTCATATGTGTATATATATATATATATATATATATATATATATATATACACGGGTTATTGAAGTTTTTTCTATCATTTTAAAAAATGTAATGATATCCGTTGTTTGTCATTTTCTCAGCTTTTGGAAAATGGTTCGAGCCGAAACTGTTCTCGCCAACTATGGGTAAAATAGCATGTTAAACTGGACTTTGTACTTTTAGGTAAAAACTAATCTGAAACTCTGAATTTCGATTAAGCAGTGGGAAGACATAACATTATCTTTTCGAAGGAATTCTTAGCGATGCATATGTCAGAGAATATACAGAATTTGTGGAGAGTCATTATCGCCAACCACTTCAAGCGATACGGCCTTATAAAAGTTAGATATGATCACAGTTTTCTAATCAAATAAACGTGTGGTGCGTAGATAGATCAAGAAAATTAATGCTGAATAAAGAAACGTATTTTACACAAAATATTTTCAACATAATCCCGTTCTTTGTCAATGCACTTGATTCAGTGGCAACTATTTATCGTATAGCTAAAAAATTATTCAGTGAAATTTTCAGATCAAAATACAGTTAATTACTTAAGTATATATTGCCCTACCCTCAAAAACAAGATTCCGCATGTCCATTTTACAAAGTCGCCCGCTTTCCACACCGTCTTGACTGACGTAACATGATCTTCCTCTCGTCATCCCTTTTTGCCTATTTATTAGACTAAGTTGAGGTTCTGCATTCTGAGTCTCTTAAATAGATATTGACTCATTGATCAGCGAATCGATTAGTACTCGTTGCCAGCGATCGTATCAATATCAATCGTTCATGTGACAGATATATTCAATTCATTATATCCTTACGCCATCACATAAGATAGCCATCGATATTTTCCAACGGATTGATTTTCTTTTTTCTTCGTTTCCATATTTTATCGATTTCTTTATGCCGA
Organism: Ascarosepion bandense; assembly: GCA_037127315.1. NCBI lineage: Eukaryota > Metazoa > Mollusca > Cephalopoda > Sepiida > Sepiidae > Ascarosepion > Ascarosepion bandense. The sequence goes on along the minus strand of JBBBDQ010001055.1, from coordinate 1,429,500 downwards.
ATGTGTATTGATTTTATTGGCCGGGCGCTTGGCTTACGTCGTATTTGTGCCAATCACCTTAATTATCGTCCGAAAAAAAAATGTCTGAAAACATCGTTGCAGAAGGAAAAGCCAAAAACAGATTGTCGCAAAAGAAAGCAATAATTATGTTAAATCAATAGCAAAAAATTCATGTTGGAAATAACAGATAGCTACTAAGTATTTTCTGGGGAAAAAAATAGTGTCGCTCGTTGAGAGACAATTTTCCGATTGACCAATGAAGGATCCGATCCAAGTTTTGTTGGAATAAATTAAAGATTTACAAGTTCACCATTTCTTCTGACAAAAGTACAATAATCATTTGATTGCCAGATGTTTTCATTATCATATTTACTCTCTAAATATCAGTCAGTCAATTGAGTCTTGGGTGATCATGTCACTTTCGAGACATGACTGACTGAGCAGAAGATTTTCTCGCATTAGGTTGCCATTACTTCCTGCTGTAGACTGGTTACCAACCCTGGCGAGAGTAGCCTATCTGTCCTGCAATTTAACCCATAGCTCGAGGGATATTTCATATATCTGAAGGGATATATTTCTGGATACATAATACCTATAAATATATTTTAAACTTTTCAAGTCTTATTTACTATTGTTTTCATCGTTGTTTCCATATCAATGACATTTCGACCGTTCTACGCTCCGACCTTTTTGGTGTGATCAGAATTTCGAACTGAACCCTTTATTTCGGGTTGATTTTTAATAAATAAAGGGTTCAATTTTAAATTCCAATCTCTGAAGGCCGGAGCGTGTAACGGCCGAACGTCGTAATTAGGGCAACAATCATGAGGACAAAAGTCCGAGTGATGTAAACAAGGGTAAATAATTACAATACCTCATCTCAGAAATATAGACAAATATTTCTATGTCTTATATTTGGACTGAAAAAGGTTTGTTTTTAAATACATAAAATATTACTGTAGATGAGCGTTTTAAACACTGGTTATTACCTTAGTTATTTACCTCCAGTTATGGGTTAAATAACAGGATGGGGACTGGAGGCAACCCATCTAGTGTTGGTGTGACAATAAAAACACCCTTGGTCGCCCTGGCGAAGCATCAAGTATTCAGCTATTTGACAAGATTATGAATTTCGCTGCAAAACTGCGCCAGGGTTCCAAATGCACAGGGTAATACTGGAGGGGTGTAGTGGGTTCTATCTCGGCCAAGGCCACAAAACGGCAACGATTACCTTAGAGTCACTGCTGAAGAACAAGCTAAATACATTGGAAGTAGTCTAGCTTAAGTAACCATCGGACTATGTTCTACTGTTCATGATATGAATAAGTTTCTAAACCTTTGACTAGTAAGTAACACAAGTTCACAATGGTGGTAATACGTAGCGAAAGTCAATGAATATAACTGCGTGTTTTAGTAAATGTTTCGTCGTAATTTGCGTGGATAGTTTTTAAACACATTTTCTAAACAATATCAGAATCATTAGATGATAATTTACAAATTGTCATTTTATTTTCCCTCATTTTAATTCTTTTTGTTTTTAATTTTAAGGATAGTGAATTTTAATTTTCAAAAAAAAAATAAATAAATAAAATTAAGTTGGATTATGCCATCTTCATTTAGGAAAATTAAATCACCTTTCAACTGTCCTGACGTGCACGCCAATCTCTTTTCCACTACTTTAACGTATCTTACTTCTACCTTTTCTATAAATATTTTTATGGTGAATGTTTTGATGAATTTTTCTCTATTGTTCATAGGCATTTTAAATTTAAGCGCAGTTCTAACTTGGCGACAAGGTCTCATCCTTTTGCAGTTGAAATGGCTAAATGTAACCATACATTTTATGTTAAAGTTTCTTTTCTCATTCCATCTTGTTGCGTCATCTTGCCTCTCCTCAATTCCTGTACTTTTATTGCTCTTACTCCTTAATAATGTTTTATCTTTCTCATAATCTTTCATACTTTGTAACCTCTTGTGTCTTAGCAGCTTTATTGCCTTGCTTAGGACTGAAATAATTTTAAAAAAGAAGGAAAAAAGAAACTTAAATAACTTCAGAAAGGGAGAGAGTTACATTCATTTATGAATTCCGTAACGTGTCGACAACAATAATTTGAAATGGCTAACAGTTTATTGAAACATTAAATATGAAAGGCTTCAAGAAAGGCTTTTTTTTTTTTTGTTCGATGAAGGGTGAAATAGTTTTCAGTCTAGAAAATAATCGATTCACTTTAAATAAAATCTAGTCCAATTTCTTTGATAGTTGCATACTGATTTTAGCAACAAAAAAATTCCTGCTTTTTCCAATTCTCATTGATTTTGAATAAAATACACACACCCTAGCAAAAAAAAAAAAAAAAAAAATTAATGTATTTAATGTCATATCTCTCAACGTTTATCTTGGCAAAAATATACCGTCAGTTCGATATCGCAATGGTTGACGAATAAGAGAGTGGCCTGTCTCTTGAGAAAACTATTCGCCTTACCTGTTCAGGCAGTAGCAGTAGAAAACTGTTACATCTATACCCAACCTCGACAGGAGCCAATTTGTGCAATTCAAAACGTTCCTGAATGATTTTCTTTGTCTATTTTTCAGGATAATCGAACCGCTTAATTATGTTAAGAAAGTACCACACATTATTGTACTTTGAGCTTGCCAGTGCGCATGCTATAACGTAGGAAAGACGTCTTCCCTGGCATCAGAGTGTCTTTTACAACGTAGCAAGGAACTCTGCCTCGGCATCAGTGCGCTTGCTATAACGTAGGAAAGACGTCTTCCCTGGCATCGGAGTGTCTTTTACAACGTAGCAAGAACCTCTGCCTCGGCATCAGTGTCTTTTACAACGTAGCAAGAACCTCTACCTCGGCATTAGTGCGCTTGCTATAACGTAGTTGTTAGTGTATCATCTATTGATGAAAACAATAATATCAGCATTGTGTCGGCAATGCTATCAGTAAGTAATTCGAGATTAACCAGAGCTTTCCACGAGAGAAAATACGACACATAATCTTTTTAATTTTACCACATTCACATGTGGTCAAGTTATGGGTCATCTAATGGTTGCCCACTCCACTTGTTTCTTTTTTCTTTAATATCTCAATGCGTACCCTATTTAGTGTAACTGAGAGGTACTTCAATTGATTGCTATTGGCTTTCATCCCCAAAGAATTACAAACGGGTTTAAACGTGAAAATTTAGAAACGGCTGAGAACATTCGTTCATCGATTGTGACTGATGCCATTATGCTATGTGATTGATAACATCTTCAAATGTTTCGCTCAAGGCACGGATACCCTAATATTATATATAGTCTGTAATTTATTCGTTAATATTTTCCCACTGCTAAGCTATTTTTATTTTGCCCATAATTATTGTTTTGGATCGCTATGATAAACTTAGCCGATGTTTAAAAATTGATTTTTTTTTTTTTTTTTTTTTTTTTTTTTTTTTTTTTTGTAAATTCACCGCAAATAATGCAAAGTTACTTTATCGCAAATATCAATTCACTCCACGAAATTAGACACCAAAGTTTTTGGTTTTTATTAAATTTTTGGCACTCTTGAAATTATAAATTTTAAATCGAAATTTGTTTAGCTTGCCTCGCAACAAACATTGGAGTAACTAGACCAAACTATCGCCCGGTTCACACTCCACCCACGTCTATTAAACAGGTGAAGAGGCTCATCCCTTGTTTCCTGGTTAGGATGTAGTTTCCGGCTTTCTCTTTCCCAATCTTTTTACTCTTACGTAGACCCCTGCGCATCAGTGGCGTTATCGCCTTGCTTGGGGTGATATGATTAAAAAAAAAAACGTCAACTCTCAATAAAAAATTGCCAAATATCGGGGAGTTACTCACATTTTGTACCTGCGGATGACATTCGAGGGACTTGCAAGGAATGTTTTATAACTTAAAAAGAAAGAAAATCTGTTTGTGGCTTGTTTATCGGGGTAAGCTGGAATAGAGACCCGATACTTAGAAAATAGAGCACCCGAGTCCCCCATATTTGGAGCGGTCACAAAGATCATCCCAACCGGAGACAATGGAAAGGCTGCGCTCTGGGAGAATTTGCTGTAACTTTTAGTGAATATAAATTATTTTTATTTTGGGTGAATTAACAGAAAAAGATCCTTAGAAATTGTATGATTAGTTTTATTATAAATTCTTTAAATTATTTACTTATGTGCGTTGTGGTCCAGTGGATATCGACTCGGAAGTCGCTCGAAAGAGACATGACTGACTGGGCAGAAGATTATCCCGCAGTAGGTTGCCATTGCTTTCTGCGGTAGACTGGTTGCCGACCAAGGCTATATAACCAAATTCTGGAAGGAATAGACGAATTAATACCTTTCCCAAGTGTATTTGCGCGTAAGTGAATGCAATGAATTCGGCTGGAATTCGAAAGTTGTTCTTATAATTAATGGAGAAGACGCTTGGTCATGGGGATTCCAACTCTTCGGCCCTAACTTCCTCAGTGCACCAAACCGAAAGGGTTGGTGAAATATCCACGCTGGCATGACAGTAGTCGCGGCGACGGGCCGAAGACAGATGTTCATTTAATAAAACCTGGTGTCACATCTCGCCACCGTGGGAAAGCAAGTAAATGACCTCGTCCAAACTTTCGGGAATTCTCCAACGAAGTTGGAGGTGAATCGTTTCTAAAGTGATTCGATATTGGCAGCTGAGATTAAAAGAAGAAAAACGAAAGAAAGCGGACATCCATTGTCAACAATATGCAAAAATAAACAAATAAAATACACGGTATATAGACTTGTCTTCTTTCGAAGGGAAACTAACCTTTTCCACATATCAGACGCGCCTTTAGTTCGTTTCTCTTAACAAAATGCACACAAGAACAATGAGTATCTGTATAAACATAGGACGGTAGATTAATACAGTGCTAGTTCGTACTACCCCCAAAGCCCCCCGACGGATTGGGGGACCCGGACAGTGCTTTGTAACATTTGCTTTTTTATGCCTTCCTTTATATACATCAAAAAATGAGACAAGCACAATTGATTATTAAATGATGAAAAATCTTCGCGGATTTTGACGTCGTTCTCAGTTTTTTTTTACGTTAAAATCCGTGAATTTTTTTTTTTCATGCTAAGTCACAGAAAAAAAGAAAAAGAAAAACACTAAATAAAGTACATTTTTTTTAATCTCTAATGGCGAATGTGTGAAAATTATTTCACTCTTTAATGAGAAAAATCTCAAATTGATGTAAAAAAAATTACCGCAAAAGACATTGTTTATTAATTTAAGATGGAATGATCTATTATGACAGGTCTCTAATTTGTATTTAGATACATTGTATTTATTTGAAATTTCTCTCGTTGAATTGTTCACCTATATTGCATATGATCCATTATTGTACATATTTAGGTACATAGCTTATGTGAATACGAACTTATGAAAAAATTGTTCTTGCAATTTGAGGAATAAGTCAATAGTTATTAACTGGTTTTTGATCTAGCAATTTATATTAGATTCATGGCGGGCATTGGCAAGGAAAGATATATTGAAAAAAGAAAAAAAAGATTTCTTGCATAAAAAAAATGCTTTTAAGTTTTTATATCCACTTTTATGCATGAAAATATTTGCGTCGATGGATGCGTGTGTAAGCAACTATAGTTACATATTTATAATGATTTTAATGTTTTTCATTTTAAGATGAGTACAATATTTGACATAATAATACTTCGAAACTGTCTATATATAATGCGCATCGACTCTTGAGATGCAAAGAAAGTTAAAGCATGTAATATTGTGTTGCATTAGTTTTCTTAACGAAGGAAATTGTTCATCATTCCAAATCATAATTTTTAGCAAGGCTCGAACGTCTGTGAAAAATGCTCAATAATCTTCTCCGTAAACGAATCGAACATTTTTTTTTTTGTGCGTATGTGTAATTACGTGACACACGGCGTATATAACTGTGTGTGTGTGTGTGTGTGTGTGTGTGCGCGCACAAATATATTTGCCATGCCAATCGGGTGTTTCCTCCTTTCCCCACCCCACCGGCGTAAAAGTCGGTCTCGCCTCTCTTCTATTCTTACCGGCGTCAATACATTCACCCACCGCCGTGATGACGACTACAGGGTAGAGGTCGGGTCGGCGGTTGTTAGGTAGGGGGTGGGTAAGCCGAAAAAGGCGTTTTACCTATTGTGGGCGATCCCATTAGTAATGTCGGTTAGGGGTGTACAGGCTCGGCAGGCACTGAAGCGTTTTGCTTGGTGTCGGTCTGTATTGCTATGGTCCTTGCTTACTATTGTCGTTAACAGATTCGTTTGTTCGACGGAGTAAAAAGCGAGGAGAGTAAGGAGTGGAGTGTAAGGAGGACACTGTGTCTGAACGGTGGGAGGAAGGAGGAGAAGAAGGTTTTGGCGAGCAAAGGCTGGTCGGGAGCCAGCGGCGGCGGGCAAACGGGACTGGTTGCTTGGGATAGAGGATGGGCTGACGGACGTGGTGGAGACGTGCTATGCTGGTTGTTTCATGGCGGCGAACTCGAAAGTTGTAGCCGTAGTCGTTATCGGCGACGGCGGCGCTCATGCTAGGTTGAAAAGGTAACGGAAAGTTGCAGGTCCGTTTATTCAAGATCTGGGCGTATTTTTTTTTTTTTCTTCTCAAAAGTAGTAATCGCAGTTCGTTGTCTGGGTTTCTTTTCAAGGAACGATAATTTAGAAATTTATTTATTTATTTAAGGATAAAACAAAAATGATTTTTTGAAAAAGTGTTCTAGCGTTTGTGTTGAAAGAAAGAATAAAGGGCGTGTCTATGGCTAATTGACATTCTGTATTGATTTGTAAGATATACATATTTAGAGAGATATTTATCATGAAGATAAAACATTCTCAATCAATATTTTGCTGAGATACGTGTATACAATGCTCAACACCTGTCGTTTCAGATTAGTTAGCATGGACTTGTTTTAAAACTTTAACATTTGGACTACTACAATATTTCTGATGTAAGGTTACACCATATATGACCTTTATGTTTACATCGCATATATATATATATATATATATATATATATATATCATTCATATATATATATATATATATATATATTTATTTCATTCATATATATATATATATATATATATATATATATTTATTTCATTCATATATATATTCCATTTGTAATTCCATTTGTAAACGCGTTATTACGCGACCTAAGTTTCTACAATGAGTGGTGTCTTCAGATGATTTTTAATAACTGATTTTACCGTTTACTGTTTTTCTTTTTAAGTCCACTCATGTGACGGTGTAAAATCAGTTATTAAAAATCGCCTGAAGACACCACTCATTGTAGAAACCTAGGTCGCGTAATAGCTCGTTTACAAATGGAAAATGTTCAAAAGTTCTACAATAATTGTATTGAACTCGTTTTAATACAAATGTGCACTGGTCTATTATGACCAAAAACTAAGTAGTGTGTGTGTGTGTGTGTGTGTGTGTGTGTGTGTGTGATTTACATCGATATATAAATTAGTATCTTAGGTACTAGCGTTCTTTAAGTTAAGGTTGTTATAAATTGTAAATCAGGTGTGCAGATATTTTTACCTATTATATGTATATTTTAGTTAGGTTTGTACCGAAAACCGAAAATGGAATATGATACGAAAATCGTTGGAGGAAGAAAATTATTAGTTCAGGGTCTGATTATTGTTAATCTTATTATTATTATTATTAATCTTACGTTGAAATGGACGTCACTAGTTTGTTTCCATTGGGGACGAAGCGTTTTAATGGTTATTTCTTTTTAAGAATAAAATATAAATGTAAATAAATAATATCTGCTCGTATATACATATATACAATTATTTACACCCATCCATATATATATGAGAAACCTGTACAAACAGAATAACCCCAAATTTTTATCTATTTAATACAAAATATTAATTAGATAAAATCAGAGAGCTCAATAGATGTTATCCAGATGAAATATTCGGAGGAAAACTTAACATATATATATATATATATATATATATATATATATATATATATATATATATGCATATATATATATATACATATATATGCATATATATATACATATATATGCATATATATATACATATATATGCATATATATATACATATATATGCATATATATACATATATATGCATATATATACATATATATGCATATATATATACATATATATGCATATATATATATACACACACATATATATATACATATATATATATATACACATATATATATACATATATTTATACATGTATATACACATATATATATATACATATATTTATACATGTATATACACATATATATATACATATATTTATACATGTATATATACATATATATATATACATATATATATATATACATATATATATACATATATATATATATATATATATATTGAGGCATGTTACATTAAATAATATAGACAAGTGTCGATTTATTTTATGTAAATTTATTTCATATTGTATGATAAAATAAAATAAGATAAAATAAATCAAATATTGGCATGTTGAATAGTGTGTGGTTTCTCACATCAGCACGTGTATAAATGGATAGACAGATAAATAAACAGATGAATGAATCAAGTGCTTACCCCAATTGGAAATGATTTTGGTCTGTGTGTATTTAGGCAGCATTTTTTCATTGATGCATGTTTCATTAAATAATATACAAAAGTTTTATCGATTTATTTTATGTAAAGTTTTTTTTCATATCGTCTGATAAGCTTTGAAAGAGGAATAGACGACTACTACTATCGTACGTCCGTGAACTGCCCGTTACAACCAACAATATTTTCATCTTTGATAATGGCTGATGTAAGCCGAAACCTCAGAAAGGATTAAATAAAAACATGTATCAATATTGTGATCTTTCCTCTTTCAACGACAATTTACGGTGGCTGAATCATTGATTAAAGCACTTTCGTCTTAAAGAATTATTTTTTCGCTTAATTAAAGTAACATTTTTTTATTATGGTCAGTTTTGTCATGGTGGTTAGGGTTGGGGATTTGCATTAAACATGGCTGGGGATAGAACACCGAAGACCAGTCCCATTGAGCCTTGTCCCATCTCACTTTTGATAGTTCCCGCGTGAATAACAGTGAGTTCCACATCAAGTAACCTTTAACGTTGATTATGTTTTGGAACTTAACCATCAGTGACGTCAAAGATGTTTCTGTTAAGCGATAAATTTTGCACGAAGTTTTGTCGACCAAAACGACGAACACAATTCTTTTTTCAACCCTCTGTTATTTCTGTGGGTCTACCAAGAGTTAATCTTCTTGGTTAAGCTGTGTGTATCTCTTGGCTCTTTTCAAGAACTCCGTAATGTTGATTATACACTTCGGGGGTTTCAATCTTTAGTCATTTTTTTCCCAATCAAGCCAAATTCATCTCCATCCTTTTTATTTCAGTCATTTTTTAATTCAAATAATCTTTAAGTTGAAATAATCTTACTTTGTGATAACAGAAAATCGGCCAAAAATCTAGAAACGATGTAAAAAAACAATCAGATTTACTGTGGCTGAAGCATTGATTTAGGTACTTTCTAGATATTTTAGTCTTCTCAGAGAATTATTTCCTCGCTTAATTCGAATAGCATTTTACGCCAAAATTGTGGTCAGTTTCGTTACGGGTTTTGATATAGAAAATATATATCGTTATAAAAATTTATGGTTAAAGACGAAATATAGTTTTTTCTCAAGAATTTTTTTATAAACTTTTTCTATATATAGGGCTATTTTCCTCGTTTCCAGTACATATTTAAATATAATTTGTCCAATGTCTCCCACCATCCATGAGCAATTATGAAAATGATTTTTGTTTTTGATTAAGTATCCTGTCTTCGGATGTACGTTGTGGTGCAGTGGATATCGACACGGAACGACAAATCGGCGAGCCGAGTTCGAATTCTAGTTAGATTCCTTGCATTCACTTACGCACAAATACCCTTGGCAAAGGTATAAATCCGTCTCTTCCCTCCAGTTATAGGTTAAATAATAGGACAGATTGGGTTCTATAGCCTTGGTTCGCAACTAGTCTACCGCAGAAAAAAATGGCAACCTACTGCGGGATAATCTTCTAACCAGTCATCTTTCGAGACATGATCACCCAAACGTGTTTCACGTATAGCATTTAATTGACTGACTGATCCTGTCTTCAGGCGTCATATGCGTCCTGTTTTGTGACTTATTATGTTGCATTGTTGCGTTTACACACACACACACACACACACACACACACACACACACACACACACACATATATATATATATATTTAGTGTATCGAAGCAGCAAATAATTTTCTAAACATATACTGTTAAATACAAGAGACAATAAATGTCTATTATGTTTAATCATGAGCCGTTCTAAACGTCATATTTTGGCTTTAATTTCAGTTGAAAATAAAGACAAAAATTCTCCAACATTTGGATAATTTTTTATTAATTTGCTTCTAAGCTCCGTTCATTGTCTCTTATATTTAACAGTATATGTCTAGAAAATTATTTGCTGCCTCGATACACTAAATTTAAGTTACATGATGCCGCACCATAAATGATCCTAACACCAAGAAATTTCAATGGAACCTCATTAAATATCAAATGCACACAGCCAAACAGGAATTACAACTAAGATGGTTCATATATACTCGGATGGTTTTTCGAAACGAGTATAGCGATAAGTTTAAATTTTTATATATATATATATTTTTAAATTTATATTTGCTCTGTAATATTTTTTTACATGGAACTCTCTTCCTGTATCATTTTTTAATATTAAAATAAAAATTTTAATATTAATTAGGATCGGGTTTTTGGAATTTACCTTCCTGCTTTTTTCGCTTGGATTGAAGTATCTGAATTAAAATATATATATATATATATATATATATATATATATAGTTATCCACAGACAGTCCTGTTTTCCTGTATCATAGCTATCAGTACAGTAGACATCCAATTGCTTCTTGTCAGGATTAAAACCCGACGGAACTGACATTCTGCCACTAAGCTATGTGCGCTTACTTAAAGAAGGTCGACTTTGGCGTGTCATATACACAATATTTTTCATTTGAAAATGAGTTATTTCCGCATCTTAGGTTTCAACCTTTCGGTATCTTCAACCCATTTAGAGTAATTGATTTTAACGGAAAAAATAGTTATTGTAAATTGCCTGAAGATACAAAAACGTCGAAACGTCGGTTTTCAAAGTTATACATTATAAATGTATTGAACACTTTTTAATACAACTGTGTGCTGGTCTAAATTAATTATGACCAAAATTTAACTAATTATATATATGTGTGTGTGTGTGTGTGTGTGTGTGTGTGTGTGTGTGTGTGTGTGTTACTAATTTAAAAAAAAAAGTTTACTCAGGACGCGTTTTGTCCTTTCTTTCGAATCTGTCATACATTTTCCCCCAAGTTAACATCAATCAGCTAAGTAACAATCTTTTTCTTATATTAATTATTTATAAGCTAGTTCAAACAATAAATCATTCGCAAAGCTCAATTGGGAATCGTATTATTATTGATATTAATAATTATTCGATGGTCAATAAAATATTCGGAGTCATAATCGTTGTGTACATCGCCAGTGGGAAGTAAAAGTGACTTATGTTGAATAATTACACAACTAAAAAAGAATTCACGCTATGGAAACGACGGGAAAGAACAGGAAATTAGAGATTTCAGCTTTAAGCGATGGTCATCAAACATAAACCCAATTTGGAGGTGAAATAAAATGACAGCAAGAAGAAAATAGCTTTAAGACGTGAGGGTGAATGTCCTAACCAATAATCACTACACCTGGAACGGGTGGCACAGAACTTCGAAATTCCACAATGAATAAATTAGAGATTTGAGTGAACGTAGAGATATTAAGTCTACACCAAGGCCAATCGTTAGAATCAGTGAGATTTTAGCAGACTGGCTTGCGTATATATATATATATATATATATATATATATATATATATATATATATAAATAAATAAATATATATATATATATATATATATATAAACCAGTCTGCAAACACAAACCAGTATATATATATTGTTGAACATAACAGACAATGAATGTCTATTATGTTTAATCATAAGCCGTTCTAAGCATTGTATTTTTGCTTTAATTTCAGGTGAAAATAAAGACAAAAATTGTCCAACATTTGTATATATTTTTTATTATGCTAGTTCTAAACTTTTGGCTCACATGAGCCATCTTCAGAGAGGTTACAACCTGAAATTAAAGCCAAAATACGATATTTAGAATAGCTAATAATTAAATATAATAGACATTCATTGTCTGTTATATTTAACAGTATATGTTTAGAAAATTGTCTGCTGCCTCGATACAATATATATATATATATATATATATATATTGTTTATTTGTGATAATGTTTAGGGCTAAGGGTCTTTTGAGAGGGTTGTCTTCAATTTTTTTCAGTGGTTTTGCTGATAAATTGTATTTTCGTTGATAGTTTTTTTTATATCGTAAAGTGCTTGATATCAAGATGGAGATAAAGAGTTTGTTACTTTAACTGAGCAGATTCAAGCCGACTTCGAAGTTTTGTGAGAAAACCGTTATGATGTTGTCACTCATCGAATGTGTATGGACAATTACGAAAGTATAGGTAAAGGTACTTTCACATGATGAAATTACCCGAATTTGCAGGTAGCATCCATTTTAGTGCTTGAAACTGATGCACTTTACGACTTCTGCTTGTTGTGGTGATGAACGATTCTCAACTCGAAAAAAAAAAAAAAGAAAGGAAAGTAAAGTGATGTTCGGTCGGTGGGGTTGATATAAAATCAAAGTATTACGAATGCTGATTTTCAAGGATTCTCTGGTATTCTCCGTACAGGACGGCAACACAATTTTCCTTTCTTCAAAGAACAACCATTTGGCCTTGTTCTGAACTGTTTTAGGCACAGACTTTTTTCTTGTTATCTATTCCCGCCATTTTTTCTAATTGTTTTGTAGACACGTTGTATTTCTCTTGATGTGTCGTTTCCCGCCACCATGTCACATGATCTTCCACATCGCTCGATGATAGATATCTAATCGATAAAGAAAGAAAACAAAATGCTGAGAAAATGAGGATAGTGGTGGTCGGGGTGATCGGGTGCTGGGAGGTTCAAAGCAATGGTGCCGGGGAATGGTAGGGGTTGATTGATCGATACGTACCGTAGCTGTCTGTTCCGGCTGTCAACATGGCTAACATTAAATAGTGAACGCTATCGATCAGTTCTCTCTTTGCTTCTCTTCTCTTTGGCAGCCTCGTTGCACAAACTATTTTTTCTCTCTTGCTATCTGTCTTTCTCCAATTGTTTCTTTTAACCCCCCGCCACCCACTCCGGAAATGGTTTCATATTCCCTCCCCCCCTCTCTCTCACTCATATGTAAATTTTAAATAACCTCGGTCTAATTCTGGCCAAAATTTGCGTGTCTTGACAATCTCGTTATTGACATTTTTTTTTTCATTCATAACCATTTCACCCCAAGCAAGGTAGGACAGCCACTTTTGCTCAGGGGAGTTAATGTGAGAGAAAAAAACACGCTACAGAAGATTGTAATTATCAGGGAAGCAAGCAAACGGCATAGAGTTTCACAAACGGAAAGAGAGAGAAAAGAAACTGTTAGAGTAGAACAGACAATTACATTTAACTATTTTTACGGTAAAAGGGTGGGACCTAAGTGCCATTCAAAATATCAGGATCTTTAACAAAAATGTTCAGAAATGCAAGGGATTATTTTCTGCTACTGATGTTACATGTAACACGTTAAGGGCTGGTTACTTAATAGTTCCCACACGCATACATGCACACACATTTTGTTTCTTTCTTAGATCAGAGATTATATGTTTAACTGATTAGTAGAATCTCCATATATAGGCATAATCTTCCCACCCAAGATTCACCAACTGGTTTTAATCGATATTTCAGAGAAGCGTTAGTGTCTTTTGAAACGCACACCTGTGCGACATTGTCTTAAAGACATTTTGCCACCTGTGTCACTATCATCTTTCGATACCGAGAAAATGATTTTAGAAGCAAATTTTATGTAATGGTTTTTTCTGTGATAGATTAGTTGTTCTGTTTTTTTTTTGTTTTTTTTTTTGTTTTTTTACTACTTATTAAACCTTTGTGGGTTATTTAAAGTTAAATATATTTTGAATTGCAAGAATATATATTTTTTATGGCTAGTGAATATTGTATTAATTTTTTTGATTTTTTTTTTTTTTAGAATAAATCTTTTTCAAACACAATTTTCTGGTGGTGTAGATGTATTCATAACTTTGACAAAGGTATCTGACCACAAATGTATGCAACAAATCCGGCCAGAATTGTCTAACACATACTAAATATATCAGGTTGGACGTGACAAAAGGGCTTACAACATTCTATCGCTTGTTGAATATCGAATTAACATAAACTAAATGGCAAACCATAATAAATATTTTTGCTAATGTAATTTAATTATTTATAAAACTCAGAAAATAGGTTAATCCAAAAGGCGAATGCGGCTTATACAAAGAAAAACTAGAGTAATCCCTGTTTTGTCATTATTTATGTGTGTAATATTGTTAAACTTTTTCTCAGATATCATAAAATGACAAGTATGTTTTAACAATTGAAGTTTAGCTCTAAACAGGATTTTACCTCAAATGTAGATTAGTTAGTGAGATCGAACTCACAACTTACTGCTATTGTTGTCTGGAAACGTTCATTAGAATAATGAAAATCATTTAAAATTAGGAAATTTTTGGCAAAAAAAGAAAGCTTAAATCTGCTGTAGATGAAACTCTACAAAGGCCAACTTCAAGGAGGAAACTAGGAGGTGGAAAACTACGCGAGAAATGAAAGCATAGCAAATATGACAGAGTAGGAATATTGATACGTTGAGAACTGTGCAAATAACTTGCTTTCGACCATCTAAAAAAATTTTTATCAGTCCTGGAAAGATTCCTCAGATCAACTACTCCAACTTAACAAAAAAATCTTGATCTGGTAATTTTGTAAATAAAGAAAATAGGACTTGACTGTAGTCGCTGACCAAAAGGCAAGTGAAAGTGAAATATTAGGAGAAATGTTACCAGGACGTTGCCTGGGAGGTAAGAAAAATGTTGAGCATGAAAAATTAAGTTCTCTTAACTGAAGTGCTTGGAATTGTCAAAATGGCTATATGAGTAAATAAGAATTGATACACTCTGCGAGAATACCGAAAAAGATGCCGGAGAGACGAAAAGACTTGCTGTCAATTTAATCAATAGTGATAACAAAGAAAGAATAATCATACAAGGACATTTACACGAATATAAATTCCAGAAGGCCATGGAAATTGAAGTTGTATGTGCATCTGTGTGATTTTATGCGTCGATGTGTGTCATAAAGTCAAGGCAACCGATTAGTACCTGCTTTCACAATGGGGTTCTTCTCTGGAACAACCTTCCCAACTAGCCATTTTGATCAGTATCCCTTCAAGAAATGCAGATGTTCTTTTTTTTTCATTTTGAGCTTCGTGGAAAGACTGTTTGTTTTCATGGTAATTTACTATGACCATCTTAGGTTATATTAAATTTAGGTCGATTCCAAAACGCGCAAACATTAATCACCTTTGAACAAATGTGACGAGAAACTCAACGGCGAAATTAGCGTCAGTGTTGAACACATGACCAAAATGGCTGACTTACTTTTGCCACATTCATATCGAGGCAAAAATCTAGTCTAGCACCTTTTAGATATTTCGTAGAATAGATATAGTAATTTCACAATTGAAATGGTGTTTGTTTAAAAGAAGCGAGAATTCGGGACCTAGACGCGAGGTGATATTTCTGCAGAAGGATTGAGAAACGTTCGCCGATTAGATAATCATTGTCGTTTCAGTTTTTCTTTTTCTCGTTGTTATTCGTCATCACTGTCGAGCTTTTCGAGCAATACTTTGAAATTAGAATTTCAGTCCTTTACTAGAGTGATATTCGACTGTAATCAAATGAATAAAAGCGTTTTTAGCCGGTACGTTTTCCAGTGTTCCTCGGGTAGGCATCACTTTTAGGCGAATAGAATTACAAACAGTATTGGCAAATTTTGCTTCTGACACAAAAGAAAAATCTGTAACTGTAAAAACAATCAGTGTGTGTGCAACGAATGCAACACCTCATAAATGTCGTAGAAGTCACAAGCTGAAATGCAACAAGTATTTGCCAGAATAATTTATAAACTGGAGACAAGTTTTAATGACAAGTGAATGTTATGGTGGAACACACTTATTCCTCAGATAATGGACTCACCCTCCTACATTAATAAGTTAACAGGAAGTTAACTAGAGAAGTTCTTGAGAAGTTCATAGAAGTTCTTTAGAGTTCTATTGGAGTTCAGTATAACTACTAGGCAGTTGATATTAGTCGGCAGTTTACCGAATACTAAGGAGTCAGCTTACAGTGACGATTACCAAGTTCCTAACATTTTGGGTGCGTTAAGTCGATTAGCAACTGACATAGCACGATTATAAGCTTCAGTGCGAAAACTACTCCACAACTGTGAGAAAATTCATTTTGCATTTCTGAAGAATTTGTGCAATAACAGATCATTTTCCAAAGGCAAAAGAACTAAGGAAAAAAGTGAAAAAAAAAAAAAACTCTTTCGTCTTAAACTTTTGACTTTTCATTAATTGCTGGTTAAAGGTTTTAATACTTGTCTATATTTCTGAGATGAGGTATTTTAATTATTTACGATATTTGTTCGGACTGTTGTGCTCATCCTTGTTGACATATTCACTACGTTTCGACCGTTATACTCTCCGACCATCTTCCTCAAGGACACATGGCCCAGTGCATAAAAGCGTGGTTTTAACACAACAAGTTGTGATTTCAATACCTGGCTACCGCAGAGGTGATAGAAAAAGTTAATTTAAAGTTGATTTAAAGGGAGATAACTGACACTGGGACGTCTGGAAAAGGCATGACTCATGGAACTAGAAAAATCTATCCCGGTGAACGAAATAAAAGGTTCAGTTCGAAATTCCAATCTCCTGAAGAAGGTCGGAGCGTAAAACGGCCGAAACGTAATTAAATCAACAAATGAAAACAATAGTCCGAACGATGTAAATAATTTTAGTTAAAACCTTGTGTGTTTTGGAGCTGTGGTTTTATAGCAAGTTCATACATATTATTTTGTGGTGAGTTTGACCCTAATTGAGTTCTCAGTAAACGTGGCCTTGTGACAGACTAAGACATGAATATAAGTAACTAATGTACATGACATATAAACAGGAAAATAGATTCGGCGTCGATGATTGAATCAAGAGTTGTTTTTACATTTTCCAAGGTAAAACCTTTTATTTCGGTGTAAATTTGGTTTTCCCCTATTTCTGCGCCCGTCACCTGCGTTCAGAGAGAGACCCTGCAACGGGCTTTCATGTGAGCGATTGGTGGGAAATAACTGTTTAAAAATGTCCTCAAATCCTGATGTAAGATTTGAATCTCAGGAATGAAAATCAAGTACAAAGAAAGAAAAAAAGCATTAAAAAAAAAAAAACGGAAGAAAGAAGAAAAAAATGGAATACGCCTCCGCCTGTACTTACGCAATGCCGTAGGACGCTTCATGTAAATCTATGCAGCCTCTTCCTTCTTCCTTCACTCACCGACAGCGCCGCTACACCAACTTCTAAAATTTCCAAGTTATTATCCCGAACCCCAACAACGCCTACCCCCCATCAATATCAGATTCCTCTTCACCCATCCACCGCTTATTACGGCAATGAAGAAGGTGTATGTGGAGGGGGGTGAAATCAAAATCTAATGATACTATGTTTTCTGCTGTTGCCCACGTCCGCTCCCCCTCCATCCTCTTTACAGCCTCCGTCGTCATTGTCGCATGTACGATGATCGATCTTCTTCCTAACGTATCTCTCTTTCTTCTTTCCTCTCTCTCTCTCTCTCTCTCTCTCTCTCTCTCTCTCTCTCTCTCTCTCTCTCTTTAAATCATTTATTTATATAATAACCTTGGAGTCCTATGTTTCACGCAGAATCGGATGCCTCTGCTCTGAGATGAACGCAAAAAGTTTCTCTTCTTTATAGATCTCGTCTCGCGCCGAACAGATCTCATTACGATTTTTTTTTTGTGATTTCGCTCCCCACCCATCCACCCTGTGATTTCGCTCCCCACCCATCCACCCTGTAATTTCGGATCATTATTCTTCCTATTTCCTTGATTCTATGTTTCGTCTTCCTTTTGTGATTTAATTTCTTTTGTCGGGCTTTTCTCCTTATGCAGTAACACTCTCTCTCATTATATATATATATATATATAAAGAGAGAGAGAGAGATGGGGTGCAATTTATAAATTGTCTAAGTAACGCAGAAATTAAAATAACACTGACATCTTATTTTAACAGATATATTTACCAAAATTACGTAAAAATCCTCAATAAATTCGACGGTGACTTCAACCTTGCCTCCAGACGACTTAGGAATCTCCTGCAACTCATCTGGGCGGTCTCCTTGTTAAAGTTTATTTTTGGTGTTACAATGAATTTTTGGGTCTCTCGCTCAACTGCATCCCACAGATAATCAAGTGGTCTAGTCTGAGGAGTTAGGAAGCCAACTCTAAGGGGTGATGTGATCGCAGAAATTGTCTTACAACTATAACTGAATTCTCATGCTTCTGTGGCATGGCGCAGAATCCTGTTGCTTTGGCATACTATCTTCCAGCAGCACTACCTCCTCGGGGCACTTGATGTAAGCCTCCATATAGTTTCTGGGGCGCTCACCACAGATTCGTGTGTTATTTTCTTATCCGAAGGATTAGAAGTTTTCTGAGTTTCCATATCATCGTAATCACCATTAGACTCATTCAACTCTTTCTGAATCCTTTGCACTGTCCACAAATTTACACCCAAACACTCTGACGCAATTGAAGCGAATGAAAAGCAGTAAAGCGGAGTGAATTGCGTCATGGTGCTCTTTTTCTGCTAGACAGTGCCCAACTGACCCTACTATGTGCGCAGTCGACAAAATGAAATCATCAACACGCATGCGCAAAATTAAAAATATAAATGTAATGTTCGTAGGCTTAAGACATTTTTTACTCTATTTCTTGCCCTGAATGCTAAATTTCTTGCATATAAAATCTTTGCAAGGATACAAAAAAAAAAAATCACATATGTGCCATTATTTTTCTTCTTCTTCTTCTTCTTCTTCTTCTTCTTATTATTATTATTATTATTATTCTGTAACAGTGCCAAAAGTATCAGAATCGAGGTTCTCATCCCACTCACTTCATTGACAACGAAATGGCGCTTTCGGGGGGGGGGGGGAGATTTCAAATACTGATTTCCATGGTGCTTCACATTTAAATGATGAAACACAATCTTCGCTGCGATCTGTTGTGGTTAACAATCTCTAGTGAGTTTTATCCTTAATGGACATTTCGTTATAAGTTTCTGTTGACCGATAACGAATGTTGATATTTACGGACACCTTTTGTGGTGCATTGGATATCGGCTCGGAACGAGAAATCGGGGAGCCAAGTTCGAATTCCAGCTGAATTCATTGCATTCACTTACGCGCAAATACCCTTAGGAAAGGTATTAATCCGCCTCTTCCTTCCAGTTATGGGTTAAATAACAGGACGGATTGGCTTCTATAGCTTTGGTCGGCAACCAGTCTACCGCAGAAAGCAATAGCAACCTACTGCGAGATAATCTTCTGCCCAGTCAGTCATGTCTCTTTCGAGACATGATCGCCCAAGCGTGTATCATGTATGGCACTTTAACTGACTGACATATTCTCTCAATTGTGTTTTTCTTGTTTTCGGACGGAACACAACGTATTAATGAGGTACCTCCTCGTCCCGGGGATTTCAACTGTGCAACAAAGAGGATGTGCCGGCGGAATATCGACGTCAGAACGACGTTGGTTACGGGAAATTTTTGGACTTAGCCCATTTTTTTTTTAATCATATCACCCCGAGCAAGGCTGTAACGCCACTGATGCGCAGGGGGTTACGTAAGAGTGTAAAGATTGGAAAAGAGAAAGCCGGAAACCACATCCTAAACAGGGAACAAGGGATGAGCCTCTTCACCTGTTCATTAGATTTGGGTGGTGTGTGAACCGGGCGATAGTTCAGTCTATCTACTCCAATTAATGTGTACGTGTTTGTGTGCTCCCCACGTTAAACCAGCCTTGTGCCATAATGAATAGCAAGCATAGTAACTGTTCTTCACCTCCCTGCAGAGTTTCACTCAAGCTTTAAGATAATTCTGTGGCATTTGTTTTAGATTCTTGTAAAATCTGCAGTATACTAACAATTTGATAAGATATAATTTTTATTTTCCTTGAGACAGAAATTCTTCACACTTAGAGTTGAGAGCAAGTTTTATTTAATTTATTCAACAAACAATGTGTCTGTCTTGGTTTTGCCGGCGGGTGGGACTTCTAAAAGATTACGGTCCGTCTTAAAAATGTCGAATGTCTTTTAAGATGGAGGCGAAGACGTCATGGCGGCCGTGCATAAAAGACTCTTTCTGCTCAAAACTAAAGTTAGATCGTCACGTGTCTAACGAAACTGCTTTGCGTGTTGTTTGTACGGCTTACGAGTTCGTTGGGAAGGGTGGTTAACTGGTTAAGGGTGTGTAGGTTGGATGGATTGAACTAGGTAGTCGGTCAAATTAATCCCCACCAGCGATTATTGCTGGAAAAAAGGCACGATTTTCCCTTCCTCTTTGCGTGAGGCGGATGGTTGATAAATATCTGATTATAATACACGCACATTTGAACGCTTGTGGGTAACTGACTGTTGAGCAGGGTGGGGTTTCTGTTCAACATCTACTATTAAGCTTGTGTAATGGTGCTGAAAAATCCTCAACCCGACCCATTTCTTCAAATCTGGCTAAATAAATAAATGTTATAATTTTAAAAAAAAAACCTTTCTTGGTCGAATCGACTTCTCAGCAGCCTTTCATATATATATATATATATATATATATATATATTCCGCGAAATCCTCGTCGAAAACACAACCGTACTTGAACATGAAAACAATAAACAAAAACTAAAAATTCTAGAAGTCATATGCATAAAACAATTGAAACCTAACCTGAACAAAATTAACTACGAAATCTCCACAAACATTCTCAAATGCCTATAATAGATAACAGAAGCGATTGGTTATCCCAATGGCTTTCCATACTTAATAATTCTCGTCCGCACTCTCGCCTGGTTATGTGTGACATCACAAGCTGTAGTGCGATTTGAAATTCTTCCATGCAAACAAAATAGACTACTACTACTGTTCGTCCGCGAACTGTTTATTACACTCAATATAATTGGCATCTTTGATAATGGCTGATGTAAGCCGAAAGCTCAGAAAAGATTAAATAAAAAACATGTATCAATATTGTGATTTACTTTCTTTCAACGATAAGATTATTACACGATATGAAAAGAATTTACATAAAATAAATCGTGTATATTATTTAATGAAACATGCATCAATATATATATATATATATATATATATATATATATATATATATATATATTAATGCAGGTTTCATTGAATAATATAGACAAGTTTTGTCTATTAATTTTGTGTAGGATCCGTTCATACCGTCTGATATACTTGATGGTGATATCGTTGAAAGACAACAAAAAATCACAGTAATTGTTGATTTTTTTTATCGGGTCTAAGCTTTCGGCTCACATAAGCCATTATCAAAGAGTAAATATTAACACACAGTAAACATACAACATTTAAGTTATTCACAATAAAGAGAATTAAATCGAAGAGACATGTCCATCCCTACCGTGGCGGATGGCCGCAGACAGTGACAAAATGATCAGGAACTACAACGCCACCATTTAAATTATTTAAAATTCTCGAAAAACATATGACATACCACGAACCATAAAGTAAAACCGATTCATTCTACCTTCTTTAAAGACATCCATGAGTAAATTCGAATGAAGTAGGAATTAGGATAGAGGAAGGCGGTTTTTTCAAGGGTTCTTTTAACCGAGGAGACAGCCAGATAAGGGGAAAGCTCGGTAGCTACTCAGAGGTTGTGATGTCGGCAAGGCGATTACGGTATGATATGTTGGGATTTGTAGCTAATGAAGTAGCGAGGACATAGCGATTTTTTCCCAGATGAAGATAGATACATTAATATTTGAAGGCAAATGTGAATCAGTGAGTCTGTCTATATGGGAAATTCTCTGCTTATTAATACTGTATATATTTCTGTGAATCCATTTTCTGTATATTACATAAAAGAGGTTAATAATCAACTTAAGAAAACTGACATAAAAATATGGGTATTCGAAAAGTGCGTTTATTCCTTCACGCAACCTTCCTCGGGACGACTACTTTTATTCGTTGCAATGATTTCCAATTAGGTCACAAATAATACTTCATCGACGTTACAGTATCGAGTACCTCTCGATGAAGGTCAAAGGGATGCGAATCTTAGCCCTCTAGGGCCATTCGTATCATAAAGTGGGGGATCAGTTCTATATTGTCATGAAGTAATAAACAGATCCCCCACTAATTACTACTTAACCCTCTAGGGCCATTCGTATCATATTTGATACAGTATTTCCCTATAAGGAAACATTTGGTATTTCCCTATAAGGAAACATTTGGTATTCATTGACTGATCAGTCAGTACTGCTTTCATTTGAAATTTATAAAATATTTCTCTTAAAAAATTTTTCAGGAAAATATTTCTTTCAACGCTTGTTTTCATACTGTATCAAATATGATACGAATGGCCCTAGAGGGTTAATAATATAATATGATTAAGGCTTCTACTTGTCATAAAGTGGGGGATCAGTTCTATATTGTTATGAAGTAATAAACAGATCCCCCACTAATTACTACTTAACCCTCTAGGGCCATTCGTATTATATTTGATACAGTATTTCCCTATAAGGAAACATTTGGTATTCATTGACTGAGCAGTCAGTACTGCTTTCATTTGAAATTTATAAAATATTTCTCTTAAAAAATTTTTCAGGAAAATGTTTCTTTCAAGGCTTGTTTTCATACTGTATCAAATATGATACGAATGGCCCTAGAGGGTTAGTCTTCCTGTCGGGTTCGGGCCTTGATTTCAGTTAAACTTTTCTTATTGTTCTGTTTGTATCTAAAACTTCTAATTTTCTTTTCTTTTCTTTCGTTACTTCGGATCATAGTGTTGTATCTGCTTATTTACTCTCCCTGTTGTGTTTCTGTCTTCAAGTAATTCGCTGGGGGGGGGGGGGGATTGAGAGCTGCTTGCATCCAGGGGATTCGAACCCCGCACCAAAACATCCTTAATTGCATAGAGGGGAAGATGGTTGGCGGAATACCAACCCCAGCGTGACAATAGTCGCGGGGACTATGCAATTATATTGTCTTTGGCCCAGATGGGCACTTCGCGTTAAAAACGACTTTGTGTGGGTTGGTGAATGCCAGTGTGTGAGAATGTCCGGTGGTGATGGTGGTAGTGGTGGGAGGAGAAGGTAGAGTTCCTGTCTTGGACATGCATGTGCACCCCTGGTGAAACTGACCATGTGCCACATTTTTTATGTAATCTAAAGATAAAGAAAAGTATGTCGCATGTAGATCGACGGCCCTGGGGGTCGTGAGCGTTAGTGGGGCAGAAAGAACATTTTTGACGCTATTTAAATTTGGAAGTCTTTTATGTCTTATTATTATTATTATTATTATTATTATTATTATTATTATTATTATTATTATTATTATTTTCTACGTTCCATCCCAATGCATACAATTCCTAGTCTTTATTCTTTATCTCTCTCTCACGTACACGCACTCTCTCCATCTCTCTCCTCCCCCTCCCTCTCTCACTCTGTTTCATACACTCACATCTTAGATTTCGCCCTTTGCCTTTTCAATTTGTTTCATTCTCTCTTTCTTTTTCTTTCTTTCTCTCTCTGCTCACTTTCATTTTTCTCCTTCTTTCCTTCACTTATTCTTTTCCTTTCGTTCATTTTTTCTTTCTTTCTTAGCCTTCTTCCGTTTCTCGCTATCACCAAGTCAGTATTTTTCAAATATCTGTTGCCTATTTCACTTCAGTCAGTTAAGTACCTTTGGGCGATCATGTCTCGAAAGAGACATGACTGACTGGGCAGAAGATTATCCTACAGAAAGTTGCCATTGCTTTCTGCGGTAGACTGGCTGCCAGCCAAGGCTATAGAACCCAATCTGTCCTGTTATTTGACTCATAGTCAGAGGCAGAAGAGATGTATAATATTATTAAGTCGTAATTATTGGGGGATTAGTTTATTACTTCATAACAAAATAAAACTAATCCCCAACTTTATGCCCAGTAAAAGTCTTAATCATGTTTTCAACTATTATATTCCGTCAGTCAGTTCAGTGCCAAACGTGATACACGCTTGGGCGATCATGTCTCAAAAGAGACATGACTGACTGAGCAGAAGATTATCCCGCAGTAGGTTGCTATTGCTTTCTGCGGTAGACTGGTTGCCAAGGCTATAGAACCCAATCTATTATTTAACCCATAACTGGAGGGAAGAGACGGATTGTTATATTTCCCCAGGGTATTTGCGCGTAAGTGAATGCAAGGAATTCAACTGGAATTCGAACTCGGCTCCCCGATTTGTCGTTCCGAGTCGATATCCACTGCACCACAGACGCACACACTCTATTTCGCTTACCCATTCTGAAAATCTTTTTTCTTCCTCTTATCGATTTCGAATCTCATTTCTTTTCTTCTTTTTTTTAGTCTCACTCATTTCATTCAGTTCTTTTTCATTCAGTTCTTTTTCCTTGAACAACAAACCCTTTTTTTCTATGATTTTCTTTCTATTTCTACGCCACTGCCTCGTTCTCCTCCCTTATATTTCCGAGATAGCTTTAACATAGTATGGTACATGGTTGAAACAATGAAATGCCGAGTGTCGATAGAACGCTTTCCACAAAATGTAACTGCCTAACTACCTCTCTCTTCCACTCGCTATCTCTCTCTCGCTCTCTCCCGCTCTCTCCACTCACAAAATTGGAAAAAGAAATCGTTTAACATGCCATCTGTTAATTTATAGACAATTCACTAATTCACTGAAAAATTCTATGCAATATTTGACAATGACGCAATTTTATTAACAATTTTATTTTAAGATTTCCTTAAAACGAATTCAGGAAATTCCAAAAAAACAAAAACAAAAAAACAAAAGAAAACAAAGCTGAACCCCATGAATTTTTTTTTTGCTACGTTTGCTAATTTTTTTTTTTTTTTCCTCTCTCCTTGGCAAAAAAATACATATTATCTGAAACCAATTTTCTTAACTTTTCGTAAAATCATTAAAGAAACCGCCAATACCTCCATTGGATTATTATGAATAATAAAAAATATTACTTTCGGCTTCAAATTGTAGATATTTCAAACTGGAAAAAAAACAAAAAAAAACGGATCTAGCCAAAAATCTGGTGATCCTTCTACAGACAGCACCTCCTCGTTATAAAACTATAGCGACAAGAGACATTTTTGATTACTATACTTTGAGTTGCTTATCTTAATTTTGTAAACATTTCTCTTTAAAATGACTTAAAGTCAATTTATGAGTTCTTTAATTCAGAGACGTTATTAAATGAATTTAGTAAAAGGGAACGTCGCCTTTTTCGTTTTTTTGTTTTTAATTCTTTTAATTCCGTTTTCAATATCAGTTCTCTCTCTTTCTCTCTCAAATTTCTTTCTTTGTTCAAATTCAGTATTTTTTTTTTTCTTGTACTTTCTTTCCTTTTTCAACTGAACTTTTTTTTTCTCCGTGTTTTCCTCCATTATTCTGTCTAATTACTTTTGTTGTCCCTATCCACATTTTCGGCAAGCCATGCACGAAAACCAGCCAGCATTTCCCCGGCGGATGAGAATGAAATAAAATAAATTGAAAAAAAAAAAAAGGAAACAAAAACGTCACAATTCTTTACGAGACAAAAAAGAAGAAAGAAAGGGAAAAAGTGCGCACGCGTTCTCGTAAGTTTTAAAAGGAAAGAGGAAAAAAAGGATATAATGAAAGGGAAAAGAGACGAAGAAAACAATTTCTGTGGAAGTTGGTATTTGTAAATGACGCCACTCATCGTCACGTTCGTCTGGTTGCACTTAAAACAAAAAAAAAAAAAGAAGAAAGAAACCTTCTCCGACTTCGGTGGGCGTTAAAAGAAGCGCACACGCACCTACACAATGACGACATGAGAAAACGTACAGATAGAAAAAAACAAAAGAACGAGGGAAAATTGTAGCCTCGGGGCAGAGCGTAAAGGAAAATGGAAATAAAAAGCGAGAAAAAAAAAAAAAAAGAGAAACACAAAATACTATTGACTCGATAAAGAGTAAAAAAACAAAAACAAAAAAAAAATAACGAAGATATTACAAAGGAGGGGGGTGCCACGAATGACGTCACTAAATGTGGTACGTGAAACGGGGGTATAATATGATTAATGAGGAAGAGTCTAAATGTGCCATTTCTATCTATCTATCTATCTATCTATCTATCTATCTATCTATCTATCTATCTATCTATCTATCTAAGTTTGTTCATTATCTATCTATCTATCTATCTATCTATCTATCTATCTATCTATCTATCTAATCTAAGTTTGTTCATTATCTATCTATCTATCTATCTATCTATGCAATTGCCGGAAACAAGCAATAGAACAATTACTGTAAAAAAAAGGAAATTCCGCAAATATCAGTAATGCATTATGTGCCAAAAAAAAAGAAAAAATCCGAATTTCGAAATACTTGCTTAACCATTATTAACAGAAGTAATCTTGAAATTGAGACCTGTTCAAAATCGTCTCTGCCCCTCCCCTGTATATATCGGTTCGAGCCCCCCCCTCCCCCCTGGAGAGACGCTGATACAAAATATTCTACTTTTACTTATTGGTGCTTGCTTAACTTATCTTTGTTGTTATTTATTAACTGTCATAATAATACCCGTAAAAAATGACGACATTGCTTTACACAGAGATCAGGTACTTGTGCTTGCTCTGTCGACAATCAATATTCTGAAATGCACACGTGCATTGTTACACTGATTAATCGATTGATAATTGGTAATATCATAAAAAATGTTTGTCTGTGTGTGTGTGTGTGTGAGAGAGAGAGAGAGGGGGGAGAGAAAGTGAAAGAAAGAGGGTGAGTGAGTGAGTGAGTGAATAGACTCTTTTAATTTTTAAGGTAAATGATGTTTTCTTAAGCCAAAAATATGGGATTTCTGGTTTCCTGAGAGTCACGAAGTACACTACCGGCCATAATTATTAAGTCACCCTAGTGTTTTAAAAAATGATGTATTTCATACTATTTTTTAGTATTTATTACCATTTGGATAATTGTAAATGAAAATAGAATGGTTCTTTGGTTAATATTGTATGTGCATCAAATGAATTTATAAATATTTAATAATTACCTATATTTCAGTTTCATCAATGAAAAAATGAAGAAAATTTAGGGTAATTCAGATGGATTCATCTTTGCTTTCTTGCCTTGTAAAATTTTGCAAAGTAATAATAACAAAACAACCATTCTGTTTTTATTTAGAATTATCCACTTGGCAATATATACTAAAAAATAGTATGAAATACACCATTTCTTTTAAAAAACTAGAGTGGCCTAATAATTATGTCCGGTAGTGTATGTAAAAGCCGATAAATGCAAATGATCGCCGATAACCGATTTTTAATTAATCACCAAAGCAAGCTTATCGATTATTGCCGATTAATCGGGTCAACCTCTGCATGTGTTAAATTCAGCAAGTTTTTCAATATAATGAACATTTAGACTAATATCCTTATCTTATTTCAACCGTTGTGACGTTCGTTGTCACGGAAGGATAAAAAAAAAAAGATGGCGGGTGGTTTGGGTGGCGGGGGCAGTTGTAAGTAATGAGGATATTCGGTGGATTGTTCAGATTTAACAATTCCTGGCCGAACTGAGTATTTCTTTTTCGTGAACGTTCCCATTTGTTACATCTCTTTGTTGTTGTCGTTGTTGTCGGCAGCGGTACTTACATACTTCAAACCTTTTTTCTTTTTTTTTTTCCTTTTTCTCACGCTTTTAATTCCTTATCGTCTTGTTAATTTCTCACAAGACTTTTCTGAATATTCTCTTATTCAGTTTGTTGCATTAACGTAAGCGAATCTTTGATGATCGTTCTCTATACATGCTCTCACATACAATGTTTACAGACGTAGGTAATTCCGGTTTTAATATGTTACGCAATTTTTTCTTTGTCGGTTGTATTTTCAGCCTTTTTCCTCAATAAGAATTAAATAGAAAACATTTTTTAAAAATAAACTTTTAAGGCAGCGGTCAGCAACCCCCGGCCCTTGATTGAATCTTGTCCGGCCCGCTACATTTTAAATGAATATAAAATAGTGTTTTCAACCGATTTTAATTGATTTTTTTCCACTACTGATTTATGAAACATTTATTTTTAAAATGTAATATTTTTTAACAAAATTCCAGTCAGATATTAAATTATATTGAATCCTTGCTTTCTTCAAATACATAAATTTTTAATAACATGGTTCTTCGCCATGACACTGGAGCCATAGCTGTTTGGCTCTCCTCCATGATTCTACATAGCTTTTTGGCCCTCGTTCTCCAAAAGGTTGCCGACCCCTGTTTTAAGGTATGCCCTATAAACAAATATGAAATTGTACCAAGGTCTGTCTGTCTGTTTAATTTGTATTTTTTATATATAATTTTCGAATAAATTGATGCACATCCTCATAAAAGCTGTGTAAGGATGTCAGACTTGATGCTATTTTATTTCCGGCATCTAAATGAAATAAATCAATATCGTAGACAAGCGTTTAGTAGCTACACCCTGAGGCACACACACACACACACACACACACACATATATATATATATATATATATATATATATATATATATAAATTTATTAATTTTTGGTCATAATTAAATTAGACCAGTGCACAGTTCTATTAAAAAGTGTTCAATGCAATAAGAACTTTTGAATGTTTTTCATATAGAAATTAGTTATTTTCGCGACTTAAATTTCAACATTATAGTATCTTACGGGTACTTCCTCGCATTCAATTACGCACAAATACCCATGGGAAAGGTATTAATCCATCTCTTCCCTCCAGTTACGGGATAAATAATAGGACATTGGGTTCTATAGCCTTGGCTGGCAACCAGTCTACCGCAGAAAGCAATGGCAACCTACTGCAAGATAATCTTCTGCCCAGTCAGTCTTGTCTCTTTAGAGACATGATCGCCCAAAGCCTGTATCATGTATGGCATTTAACTGACTGACTGAATATAATAGTTGAAAACATGATTAAGGCTCCTACTAGGCATAAAGTGGGGGATCAGTTTTATATTGTTATAAAGTAATAAACTGATCACCCACTAATTACTACTTAATAACATAATACATCTCCTCCCCCATAGCTATGAGTCAAATAACAGAACAGATTTGGTTCTATAGTCTTGTCTGGCAACCAGTCTACCGCAGAAAGTAATGGCAACCTACTGTGGGTTAATCTTCTGCTCAGTCAGTCATGTCTCGAAAGAGACATGATCGCCCAAAGGATGTATCACGTATGGCACGTAACTGACTGAAGGTTATTTATGATAACTCATTTACCGTTTTTCAAACTCTGAAACAGGTTTTTTTTTCTGAACGTGCAATTGGAATTTTCAAAGAACTGGAAAATTTTCAAAATTAGGGACAAGTTAAGGATCGTAGAACATTTTCATCCATGTTTGTAAGATCCTAGTAAATATTTATGAGTATGATTACATTCGGACAATTTCGGACTTTTCATTTAGTAATGGTTTTATTTCTGGGAAACAGCTTGATGAATTTGTTGCATTCACAACTCAATTAGGTTCTACAGTCTTGGTTGGCAGCCAGTATACTGCGGAAAAATCTTCTGCCCAGTCTATCATGTCTCTTATGAGACATGATTGCAAAGGCATGTATCACTTATGGCAGTTAACCGACTTGTCTCCAAAATTTTGTAGAGTAACCTTTTTATAATCGTTTAGTCCATTCATCAGGAGGTTTCGACCAATGAGAGTCGTTTTCCTCATTGTTTTCAATAAGTTAAATATGTCATTTATTTATGTGCTAGTTATTAGTATAAGGTTGATGTCATGGATGGATTGACATCTTATTTTCATCTAATGTACTTATTTTGATGATTTCGTTTATTTGACATTACTGGTTTTCTCTTTTTGCAGAACCGTTGTCGCTTGGCAGAGAAACGAGTTGATTCCCGAGATTCCCCAATGAGGGATGACAGATGCCTGACTGGAGGATTGGTTGAATGGAAAGCTGAAGAAAATATGTGTAACTCAAAATCACCTTCAAATTGCCAGAAATCCTGTGATGAATCTGACAATTCCTCAAATGATTTGGACCGGAAATCTCTTAAACGTTGCAGGTAGGTGAGACTTTTATTTTCTACGACCACGTCATTTTTCATTCTTGTTTTTTAATACCTGATTGTTTGTGTGATTTGAAAAACCTCTTTATTCATCTCTTTAATATTGCTTATCTAATTTTATCTTTTAAACAGTCCGCTACGTGAATCACGGTTGAATAATATAATTGACCAGTTGCGAACAACACGAGAGAAGGAAGGCCTGCCTTCCAGTGATGAAGATGACAATCGTATGCGATCAAAGAAATACAGTGACCTTACATTAACAAATGGACATAGTGAATCCTCAGGTGAGTTTTTTAAAACAGTTACATGCCACCCCCTAAAAAAATAATGACCTATTAAAAAGTAATAACAATTCCTTTTCCATTTTGGAGCTAAAATAAACTTTTATAATGAAAGAGACATGACTGACTGGGCAGAAGGTTTTCCACAGTAGGTTGCCATTACTTTCTGTGGTATACAGGTTGCCAACTAAGGATGTAGAACCAAATCTGTCCTGTTATTTAACCCATAGATGGAGAGAGAAGCGATGGATTAATACCTTTCCCAAGTGTATTTGCATGTATGTGAATGTAACAAATTCTCACACGCACATGCACATATATATATATATATATATATATATATATATATATATATATAAGGAATTAATTTGAACAAGTTTTATAAAGTTTACCTGAAAAGGTTGGTTTAATTTTTTCTTGTATTTTTACAATTTTTGAATTATTTGTTGCACATTCAAATTAAAACTCTGGATAGGCACTTTGAAATAATTTTTTTCGTGCCTTTGACCGTCCTCTCTGGCTG
This sequence comes from Ascarosepion bandense, assembly GCA_037127315.1. NCBI lineage: Eukaryota > Metazoa > Mollusca > Cephalopoda > Sepiida > Sepiidae > Ascarosepion > Ascarosepion bandense. Next base: position 1,398,237 of record JBBBDQ010001055.1, on the reverse strand, counting down.
GAGCTAATAAGCACTTTTGAATGAATTTAGTATCATAAATTATTTGCGAATCTAAAGCTGAAATGATTGGATCAATAAATTTGATTTTGTAGATATAAAATCCAATTTTAATTTAGATCTCGTAAATATTTAGTTCAATGTTAATACATTTATCCATTCTAAACAAAAATTTTGCATTCAACCATCTTTATAGCTAATTTCTGTTCAAAACATTTGTTTCCCTTCTGTCAAAGACTTGGTAATTTTGTAATGAATGCATCTGAAATGCTTTCTTTAACTTTTTACTATAAAACACAATTTTCCAACTATATTTTCTTATTTGCTAAGAATTAATTTTTGTTTCTTTTTTCAGAAAATATCAATGGTTTATCTCCAAATCACAAAAACGGATCTTTTGAAAATCATGTTAACGATGAAAATCAGTCTTTGACAAATGGCCATGAGACAGCCGTTACGAACCGTTCCTCACTTCCGGAAGACATAAGCGGAAAGCGGGCAAAACTCGAACTTGATGCCATTGAGAAAGATGCTATGAAAGAAGAGGTGAATGATACCAACGAGAAAAGTGCAGATGATGTGATGAAGAATCCCGAAGGCGAAGAAGAAGGCGAAGAAGAATCGTCTCAACCGGCTGAACATGAAAGATCAGAATCTGGAAGTGATGCTGAAGCTGATGACGAGGTGGATGTTACGTCAAACGACGACGAAGATAGTGAGACAAAGGCTTCGACACGACTTAAACAAGAAGAAGTGACAGGTGAGGACACTAAACGACGAGAGAAGGATAAATCAGTCGGCCAGGTTAGCTCACCAAAAGTTGAACAGGCTGAAACTGCAGGCAGCAAAACCATTACCGCCAATGGTGACGAGTATCCTGTTGCTCTTCGGGATGATGTCGGAGAATGTAAGCAGCGTTTGGGTGTTGAAGAATGCGAAGCATGTGATGCCGCTATGAAAATGAAAGCAGAAGCCAACGCCAAGGCAGCCATGATACTTATGGCTGGTTCAGAGGTGAAGAATACTGCCAAGTTTGTCAAAGAAGAGCGTGAAGTAAAGAACTCTCCTGTCACAAACTGTAAGACGTCTACCGAGGTACATCAGCAGGGTTGCAATTCCAACGAGGAAATGTCTGATATTGCACAGAAAATCTACCAAGAAGTGAGCGAGCAGAAACGATGTCAAGATATTATAAATCACTCAATTCCGCAACGAAATATTGCTGAAGAAATTTATCGTGAGTGCAGAGGAAACAAAGTTCTGGAGCCCCCCTCACACAACAACAAATCTCTAGAGCCCCCCTCACACAACAACAACAACAACAACAACATTAAAGATGCAAAACTTTCACCAAGTTCCATTTACAGTAACAAGCATATCAGTTCACCGCCAAGAAACATTGCGGAGGAAATCTACTTGCAGACAAAATCAGAATCCCTTCTTCGGGAATGTAAAGGCGATTGCAAAAAAGAGGTCTGCTGCAACCTGGCCTACAAGGAGTCATCGCCATATCCCCGAAATATTGCCCAGGAGATATATCGTGAAGGTCACGAGAAACGACAAACGGAAGAAAACTTACTTCAGCATCATCGAAAGATTGCGCAAGAAATCTACCGAGAGCAGAAAGTTGACGACAGCTATCACCATCATACACACAGTCAGCATCATTCGCCCAAGGATAACAATAATGTTCGCCGTGACATTGCCCAGGAGATTTACCGTGAAGTACGGGGCGACCATTTCCATGGACAAAGCAAGGTCAATTCAGTGGCCTATACCCAGAAAAATAACTCTTCTGTTGAGTCAAATAAAGACAGACATCGGGGGGATCCTTTAACAGTGCGTGATATGCCAACATCCAAACCCGAGAAACAGCGAGAAACTATTGGCAGCAAAGAGTCTCACAACCACCACCATCATCATCATCATCATAAAGACAGACAAAGGGACACGAGCAAAGAGAAGCATTCGCCGACTGAATCGTCACCCAAAATCAAAACAAATGGAATTGAAAATAAGGAAGATAAGCGAAGCCGGTCTTCAAGTCCGTCACGTGAAGCAAAAGAGAAAGAAAATGGAAAATACAGCGATTTTATGAGACTTTTGGCAGCAAGTCATCTTCAGCCGAAACTGTAAGTTTTTTTCATCATCTTTTGTTTAAACGATTTTATTAATTTTGTTCGATATCGAAAACTAACTTTTCTTTGCATTCACTTAAGACCAATTGAGACGAAAAATAATCATTTTCAGCGAAAAAGTATAAACACGACAATAAGATCTCTGGTCAAAGAAACAATTCTTCCCGTCGCACCAATTTTTAGCTATGTGATAGTAATTTTAGAAAACATTCCAGGATCTTAGCTAATAGATGCTAATTCTAATGTTTAAGTTAGAAAATACATATACTCAAATCAGTTTTTTTTATTCTCTTTAAATTAATATTCTTCACTTATTTTTTGTGAATTTTGAAAAAGGTAGCTGGCCCCTCCCACCTTCATTAATTGAATCCTATACTAATGATATGCGTCTTTTTCTTGCAGACTTCCGCATATTAATGGATACGAACAGTATTTGCACCGTTTCCGACCAGCCGAGGCCGCTGCTGCTTTGCACCCAGGATTTTCTCCTTTACTTCAAAACTGTATGTTGTATGGACACCCAGCTTTTCTTCAACGTGAGCCGTGCTTTTTCCCTCAAGCATTGCAACTCGCTAGTCTTCAAGGCTTACAAGGACAGTTCATATCTCCGTTTGTCTACCCTCCTCGTATTCCTCTGGAAGCTCCTCGTATGTTAGAACTCTTTCGTCCAATGCCGTATATGCCTGAGAGTCTGCTGACCCATTGCACGACGCCTACACCGAACTCAGCAACATCTCCGACAACACACAGTGTGCCATCTACGGCCACAACTGGCCACACGAACACTTCATCCTCATCTTCGACCCACACCCCTACTTCTACTCCTACTTCATCTTCCTCCTCCTCTTCCTCCTCCTCCTCTTCTTCTTCTTCGACGACATCCAATTCGACGATATCATCGTCTGGTGCACACAAGCGGTCCTCATCATCCGATGTTGATAAGGCTCTTGATCTGTCAACAAAACGCATAAAGCTCGATTACCACAACCACCACCACCATCCCTCCGGCTTTCGACTCAATGGTAGCAGCAGCAGCAGCAGCACAAATATGTCGAACAACAAAGACAAAAAACTTTCAATTTCCACCAGTAGTAAAACTTCATCGTTAGGTTTAAACGGTATAAACATGGCTGGACTTAACGGAAACGTCTCTGGAAAGCTGGATGCTTCCAAACCATCCAAGCACAACGAAGGACTTCTTTCAAAAACCCATACCTACACTGACTTAAGTCACGGGTGCACATGTACATTTAAAAAGGGTATCGTCCCTCGGTATATTCACCAGTGGACAGTGAATGAAGTGTGCCAGTTCATATCACAATTAGACGGTTGCTCAGAATATACAGAAGTAAGTACCTCACCGTTTTCTACCCTCCTCGTTTTCCTCTGGAATTTCACATCATTTTTATTAGCTTTGAAATTTGTCAGCACATTTTTAATATTGTCTAGACTTCTGAAATGAACTAGTCTTTTTTGTGCCATTTCTCTTCAGGACATGGGTTATTTTACTATTCCTTATAGACTAAATTATCGCCCAGTTCACACTCCACCCACATCTATTGAATGGGTGAAGAGGCTCATCCCTTGTTTCCTGTTTAGGATGTGGTTCCTGGCTTTCTCTTTTCCAATCTTTTCACTCTTAGTAGCCCCTTGCACACCAGTGGCATTACCCCCTTGCTCGGGGTGATATGATTTAAAAAAAAAGAAGTCTAAACATTAATTGTCCTCTTATTACTCTTTTAGTCCATGTCCTGCCAAGCTTGTTATGTAGGCTGCTTCTCTTTGCCTCAATTTACCTTCAATATGTGTCATGAATTCTTCAAGTTCTTCTTCATTATATGCTTTAGAAATATTAGATTCCAAATATAAATGTCTCTTTTTTTGTTATTAATTTCTTATTGGTTATGTATTCCAATCATGTTATTCTCAGCATGCTTCCATATTAAGGGATGGCTGCTCAGTCTTAATATAATATGTTTGCCAGTGATACTGTTGATTCTGTGGTAGTATTTTTGTTCCCTTTTTTTAGTCATGGAGCACAAGTTCATGTCCTCAGCTAATTATTTATTTTTATTTTTTTATTTTTAGATTTTCCGGGATAACCAAGTCACAGGAAAAATGCTTCTGGCTCTGAATTGTGAACATCTTCGGAGCAGTTTAGGCATGAAAATCGCTGCAGCTTTACTTCTCACGGAAGCAGTTGCTATGCAACAGAAGAAAGAAACTGCTTACAAGATGTGCAACTATTGTCAGCAAACTGCAAAGGAAGTAATCGTCTCGTCATAACAAATATGCAAATGAAATAGAAAAAAAACTGTTGATTAAAAAAAGCAATATAAAATGTGATGATGGATCACAGAAAAATTGCTTAAAACCCCAACTTTGGGATCCATGTCTTGGAAGAGAATTTCCAGCCTTTGAAAACGAAACTGAAAAAGAAAAAATATAAATAAATATATTTGAACATTTTTTTTTTATTAATAAACTGTAAAAAAAAAAATTCAGTTTCTGAAACTGAATTTCTTGAAAAAATATGTCTTTTACAAAAAACCAGAGGAATAAAAAGACCAAAAGAAAATGATACAAATACAGACAAAATGAAGCAAATTTGTTTCATTGTAAAGAAATGTTTTATTTTGGCCTACATATATATATATATATATATATATATATATATATATATATATAATTTTTTTTTAATTCTTTTGTCTTTTGACAAAAAATTAAACAGATTTTTGTGAACAAAGCAAATAATATAAACTTTAAACTCCGGAAAAAAATATTTCATCATCATTCAAGATGTTATGCAAAAATTTGGGATAATTTATAGTAGCAATGACTAATGGCTGCTCTATACTTTGTCAGTTCTTCTTATATTTTGGGACAAAATAACTTTCTTATTCCATTTAACAATGGTGAGAGAGTTTTGTTTTGCATTTTGGCAAAGCCTAAAACCAAAATTGAACCAAAAAATTTCACTCTATGTGAAAGAGCCTAAAGAAGTTTGGGAAATCTTATTACCATGTTGGTGTCAAATGATTGGCCAAATCTGCGTCAATATTCATCTCTCTGTCCACAAAAAAAACAGATTCAAAAATACAGTTTGCAAATTCGATTCTAAATGTTCATAATTTTACAAAATATATAAAAACAAGTGAATCGCAAAATTTTTCGAAGAACTTTTTATTTGAAATCAGCTTTCTTCAAAACATTTGAGTTCCTCTTCATATTTCACCGGTGTGACACCTCACAAAAATGATTCGTCTGTTAAATGAAATTTATTTAGGAAACCAAATTATGGCAGCAGATAGATTTGGAATTCATTCAAAAAGAAATACAGAAAAAGACGAGGCTAAAGCCATTTTCTAAGGAAGCCAAAAAATCGCTTCTTAAAAGAAAAGTGAACAGTTCGTTTGATTGAAATGCAGAAAAAAGTTTTAAAGAAATCAGGATTCCTGGTTGTAATTTGATGCCAGAAAATTTAGTGTCTGGTGGGAGGTTTTGTTAAAAACAAAAAAGTATATGTCAATGTATGATGAAAATATGCATGTCAGTTCCGAACAACATACCAACAGTTGTATTCTTGAGACGTCAAAATACTTCATGAACTGAACAGATAACAAATGACAGGTGTCAAACCTAAATTGACAAAACCGATGAAAATCAGAACGAAAGTCGATAGTTAAAAGCCTTATTGAAAGAAATATCAAATTCCTAAATTGATTTTGGGCAATTATAAGACTGTTTCCTTACTTTTAAGTAAATGACTGTTTAGTGAAGAATATCCATGAAGTGTGGAATCAGTATTTAAATAAAATAATCCATATTTATATAAAGTAACAAGAAACATTGCTTTTTTAGTTCTTTCAAGAAAAATCTTCAAATATCTGTCAGTTAAAATTAACATCGTCTTTTTTGGGTGATTCACATGAAGAGAGATTTGAGGAAAATACAAAAAAGACATAAAAATCAGGTTAGCTCCAATCTTAGATGTGGAACTGCAAATAGTTAAAGGAATGTATGATCATGCACATACACATACACACACACACATGCATATATATATATATATATATATATATATATATGATTTGTATAAATAAAATGAAAATAGTTTTGATAACAAATCAGAATTTAGTGTACATATTTGTATATATAAAGTATAAGATAAAAGAGTTTCTTTTTACTTTCTGCAATTAAAAAACATATTAAAAACAGGTATTGAATTAAGAAAGACTGAAAAAGTTGTGGTGGTAAAGAGTGTTCAAAAAATACAATTTTCATTATTTAAATTTTACGCCTAAAAAAATCCCCAAATTTTCTGTGAGGGCTTTCCTTCACCCCACAAGGTGTAAAAAGTCTATTGTGTACATACAGTAATTTTTTTCTTGCATTGTAAACTTGTTGACCTTAAAGAAGTAGTTGTTTCATTACATTTTTTTTTTTTTCTGTTAAGAATTTGATAATTGATAAATAATGAAAGAAAAGAAGGAATGGTGAGACGTTTAGAGAAAATGACAAGAAGAAAACGGAAAACACATTTCCAAATATCTTTTCACTAAATTCTCTTCATGGAACATTCATTCTACCCGGAAAGTTAAAGCTTAGTTATAAACACAACCTTGTACAGAACCGGTCCTCCCCAACCACTGTCATCCCGACCCCCTAACTCTTACCCCCCACCACTGTCATCCCGACCCCCTAACTCTTACCCCCCACCCTTATTTCCTCACTCCTAATTCATTTTCTTTGAAAAAATAATAATTAAAAATTACACACAAGTCTGTAAAAACTAGGACAAGGACAGATTCAGAGCGAGTGATTGGTTACTGTGATTTCTTCATGGAGAGAGAACTGTAAAAATTGAAAATAAAAACTTATTCTTCAAAGTTTTCAAGAAAAAGAAAATGGGAGTATTTTATGTTGAAACAAAATCATTTATTTTGGAAAAAAAAAATGATAAAAAAATGATCGCAAAGCCAATGAAAATAAGACAAAATACAAAACTGGAAAGTTTAAACAAAAACAATTCTTTTCTTATCATCTGTTAATTGTGAAAAAAAAAATGGAATTTAAAAAATTTCAACAACCTAACGTTTGATAACAAAAATGAATAAAATAAAGGACAAAATACAAAAAACAAATAACTTTGTGATTTTCATTTACAACTGAAATGAAACAGACATTTTCCATCTTCACTGATGACGGAAAAAAGAATAAAAGACAGGAACTCTGAAGACGGAAAAACAAAAAAACATATTCTTAAAAGTTTTTAATTTTTCTTTTTTTTATATCAATTTTTGCTTCTGTCACGTTTTTTAATACAATTTTTATGGTAAAAAAAAAAGGTGGAGAAAAAATGATATAAAAAAGAAGAAAATGTTGTCCGAGTGAAGAAAATGTTGTCCGAGTGAAGAAAATATGGCAGCAAAAGAAAAAACATTGGCAAACCAATTTTAATCATATGAATAGTAGCCACTGTAATGAGATTTTGGATCCTTTTAATTAAGATCCCAGACAGATAGATTCAGATGGTCTGGGAGTCATGTATTCATTGTTTAAACCTTTTTTATTTATTTATTATTTTTTGCCTACTTTTAATAATTTTATTGGTATTTTTCCCCTTAAATATTTAAGTGATATTTTGTCAAAATTGTTAGAATTTATTTTAACCTAAATAAATAAGAACAATTTTTTTTTTCTGACGTTATTTGATATCAAATTCAATGTTATCAAGTTTAGTGTGATTGTAAAAGCTTGCAAGAATGTGGATTGATTCACCAATGAGATACCAGTGATGAGGCAACCAAAACATATTGGTGATATAACAAACCACAGTGGGCAATGAATTTATTATGCCTTTCACATGGGCATTAGTTAAAAAAAAAAAGAAGTGTGATAAACAAGCTACATTCAAATGCTAATATCATTCAATTTGTCATTTACACTTAAAAAGTTTAATTAAAGATAAAAGAATTTTTAATGTAAAATGAATCGTTCATGAAAAATCTACCAATTCTTGTTACATTAAAATGGTATAAATCTCTAGCACATAGTGTGAATCAAACTCTTTACACTATACAATTAGTCTGCCAGATGAGCATACTAACTGTAGGACTACAGTAGGCACCCCTTAATTTAATTTGGCTTAAAGCAATACATGTAGGAGGAACTGCATAGTTACCGTCTGAAAAAATATCTCGCTAATCATTTCTCCATGGCAAAATGACTAAAAGACTATGCTCGCTTGAATTTAGATGGAACTAACAACAAGGTGAGGTATGCTTTTTAGAAGTTTTCCATTGCCAACATTATTTCTTCGGCCATCTGTATGGGCTGCTTTGTCTGTGTCCTGACACTGCCATATTTTACTTTTTCACTGTCAACATCTTCTTCAATTGGACCCCCCCTCCAACTCCCCGCCGTCAAATCGCCAGGTCATCCCCTCACCCGCACATCCCCTTTTCATTGCTCTTTAATTAATAGCAGAAACCAAGAAAAAATCTTTTTTAAATAAGGTATGGCTCCTCGGCTACCATCACCGCACTGCATGCTGGGAACAAGACGTTTGTCTTGTTCAATGAAAAAATAAAAAAAGTCTTTTAAAAATTACAAAAAGTGTCTCGTCCACTGAAAGACCAAGAGAGAAAGAGAGAAAAAGCGAGAATGAGCGTGTGTACAAATGATTAATTATAAATAATAATAATAATAATAAAAACAACAATTGTTGAAATTAAAAAAAAAACATTGCTTTTGTTGTTATTGTTGTTGCATCTCATTTTTTTATTTTGTTCATGAAAAACCAGAAGCAGACATCAAGTTATGCTAAACAAATAATATTCTATTTTTCTCATTTCATGAAATAAAACGTGTTTATTTGTTCGTAAAATTTATTGTGACTATGTGACTATATATATATATATATATATATATGTATAGTCTCCCTGAAAGAAAAACATTGCACCTCCTCGGGTTAATTCTCACAAATGGAACGAATATATAGAATCCATAGCTAAATCCGCTGCTAAGAAAGTCAGTTCTCTGTGTAGGGCCAAGAAGTTTTTTCCACCTGAAACAATCCTGCACATATATAAATCTACCATCCGCCCGTGCATTAAATATTGCTGCCAAATCTGGTTGGGGGCTCCTGCTATCCACATGGGTGGCCTTGACAAGATCTAACGGTGAATCTTTAATGTGATAGATCCTGACTTGGCAGCTCAGATACAGTTACTTTCTCACCGGCACAATGTGGCTTCCCTGTGTCTCTTCTGCAAATACTTTCATGGCTTCTGCTCCGATGAACTTAAGCCACTGGTGCCTCCTATATATAAATTTACTCAAGTCTCAAGATTAGCAACTACGTCCCACCCTTTTACTCTGAAACCAGTAAATTGTAAACGCAAATTCTACTCCATCAGCTTCTTTTCTCGCCCTTGCCACCTGTAGAATTTCCTTCCATTTACTTGCTTCCCCGACAGCTACAATCTCCAAGGATTTAAATGTAAAGTCAATAATCATCTCCTATCTCACTAACCTGCATCCTCTCTCTCTCATGCTCCTTTCTCAGTTCACTCTACTCTTATCAGTATTCTCATCCTTCTCTTCCCCACTTCCTGACAACCTCTATAACCTGCCACTCTTTCTCATAACTTTCCTCCTATGTAATCCCCTGCACAACAGTGGCAGGAAAATGCCTTGCTTGGGGTGATATGATTATAAAAAAAATTAAAAATATTATATATATATATATATATATATATATATATATATATATATATATATAGGAAAAACTACTAAAAAGTTGTAAGTTTAAAAATGTATTTTTTTGACAGTATTTATTTCTATTATTATATTTGATATTTCAGACCGTCCTCGGTCCTTCATCAGAAACAAATGATTTTAAAATTTAAATTAGAAACGTTTTCGCGAGGAGCGTTCGAGGAGAGATTGTTTACATCACGTGACGCAGAAAGCGACAGATTTTTTTAATATTTGTTAACGTAAACCTATCTTTAATAATACTTATGAATGTTGTTTTAAAGGAAATTTTTTAAGTGTATCTAAAAAATGTTTAACTGTTGAAATATTTTTAAAGATTCAAAACACCTAAGTCCCTATTTAACCCTAGCCCGTATGTATTTAATTTTAAAATCCAGTATTTTTCTTTCTTTCTGCGTGAGTATGTAGAACTAAAATCAGAATCTATTAGTAAACATTTGCAGTTTTTTAATGAGTGTCCCGGTTGATTGAAATGTTGGGCTATGAGGGAAGTTTAGTCAGTTACACTGCCATGTTTTTGACGTTTTTAGTTTCATCAGGTGACTTGAGAAAAAACAAATTGTCTTATGTAACTAAAAGGGTTGAATCCATGGTTGTGTAAAGCAGCTGTTATTCTTTACATAAATGCTCTAAATGTTGAATCTTCATCTTTCTTCAAACATGTATTGAACACTTTCTAATATAACTGTTTACTGGCCTGATTTAATCTAAATCGCACCTATAATTCTTCTGTATGTATATATATATATATATATATATAGGAAAAGGAACACGATAGGTAAAGTCACAAATTTATTCGCCTGAAGGGAGTCAATCTTAGACTCGAAACACGTGTAGCGTCACAAATACCATTATGGACTCTTAATGTATAATAACAACCACAATAAATATACAATTTAAAGAAAACGTTCACTGCTTCTCACACTTTTTATTCTATACTAATTTCTCTCGTTGGAACAACCCTATTCCTTTTTCCTATATATATATATATATATATATATAGAGAGAGAGAGAGAGAGACATCCGCAGACAGATCTGTTTCGCTGTATCACAGCTCCTCAATACGGTTAGACAGTCGAATGCTTTTTACCCAGGATTGAAACCCGACCGAATTGGCGTCAGTCGGCGATTCTACCTCTGAGCTACGGGTGTTCGGTAGAAGGAAGCAAACTTTTGGGCGTGTATATTATCATTATACACGCCCAATAGCTGAGAGTGTTCTAATTCATTGCTGAATGAAAGATGCGGAGATGCCAGATTAGCTACTGTTTTTCAAAGTGTACCATTCTTCCAGAGTGCTCCCTAAGGGTGTGAGAGCGTATATATATATAATTGTAAATTTGTCTTTGAACACGTCTCGAAAAACCCACCGAGTATAAACGCCGAGGGGAAAAAATGCGAACAAAAAAAGAAACGAACTAAGCCCTTGAACATTAGTCAAAGTACCAGTCGAAAGAAAAAAAACCCGAGACGAGGAACCAACACGTAAGCGCTCAATACAATATCAGAGCAAATAAATAAGTAAGTAGTTAACCTAAAGCCAACGGACCAACCAAGGTTTCACCAAATGGATCGTCAGGGCAAGTGGGGCATCAGTTTTATATTGTTTTGAAGTAGTCGACTGATCCCCCACTAATTACTACTTAATAACATAATACATATCTTTTTACTCTAGCTATGAATCAAATAACAGGACAGATTGGGTTCTATAGCCATGGCTGGCAACCAGTCTGCCGCAGAAAGCAATGGCAACAAGCGACACGATGGTCCAAGCGTATATCACCTATGACATTTAAATGACTGACCTCACACACACACACACACACACACACACACACACACACACACACACACACACACACACACACACACACACATATACATATATATAACTGTAAATTTATCTTTGAATACGTCTCGAAAAACCCACCGAGAATAAACGCGGAGGGGAAAAAAATGGAAACAAAAAAGAAACGAACTAAGCACTTGAACATTAGTCAAAGTACTAGTCGAAAAAAAAAAAAACAAACCCGAGACGAGTAACCTAACACGTAAAGCGCTCAATACACAAGTAGAGCAAATAAATAAGTAAGTAGCTAACCTCGAGAGCCAACGAACCTACTAATGTTTCACCAAATTGGATCTTAAGATCTTAGGTTCGTTGGCTCTCTAGGTTAGCTACTTTCTTATATATATATATATATATATATATATATATATATATATATATATATTATATTATATTTTAGAACATGTCCAAACTACAGTCTACTACAAAAATGTACATTTTGTTTCAACATTGAAAGAACAATGTCTCATCAGGTAGTAAACATTTTTTTTAAAAAGAGATGGAAATTTACTTCCTTTTATTGGTGATTTATTTTTTTATTTTATTTTTTTATTTTTTTTTTATTTTATTTTATTTTTTGTAAAGTTTATAGAAAATATGAGAAACCAGAAGGGGGAATAAAAAAAGCGAGAAGGACACAGAGAAAATAAAAAACAAAGAGGAGAAAACAAGAGGGAAACAAACTAAAGAGACACGAAGAAAGTAACCCATGAAAGACCGGCTCGTGGAGAGATCGACCCCAGGTAGAAAGTAAAAGTATAGGCGATCCGGCGTTTTGGGCTTAACAAAGAGGAAGAAATAAGAAAATGCACAGAGGGGGAAGAAAGCGAGAAAAAGTGGGAAAGTTACACGGGGAGGAAGAAGAAAGAGGTGGGGAAGACGACATAGCGGCAAAGAAATAGGAATTTTAAAACTTTGGCCGGGAATGGATTGTAGATAGAAACATTTGTTGTATAAAGCTGAAACCTTTGGCATTTTTTCAAAAAATGGTGAAATCACATACACGGACGTAGGAATTATTCAAGTGTAGGTTTGAGGATATTTCAAATTACAGATACAGATTCCATTAGTGCTAATATAAAAAAATAAAAGGATTATTAAAATTTAATTAAAAATAAAATTAAAGGAAAAAACTTTTATTAAAGTAAAATTTAAATTTTAGAAGCATTAATTAAATCACAGGCTTACGGCCTATCCCGTTGAATACACCGGTTCTCGCTCGATCACCGAAGTTAAGCAACGTTGAGCCTGGTCAGTACTTAGATGGGTGACCGCTTGGGAATACCAGGTGCTGTAAGCGTATAGTGACGGATGTGCGTTGTGGTGCAGTGGATATCGGCTCGGAAAGAGAAATCGGTGAGCCGAGTTCGAATTCCAGTTGAATACCCTGCATTCACTTAAGCGCTGGTACCCTTGGGAAAGGTATTAATCCGTCCATTCCCTCCAGTTATGGGTTAAATAACAAGGGTAGGACTTGGAGACCCAGCTCTTAAAAAAAAAAATCCCAATGAATCGTGAAAAGAAAAATGATGTAAAAATAAAATAACCTTACCCAAAATCATTGGTTATGACCTTAAAATGATCCCATAAGGATTGATAGGTCGTTAAGCCTCACAAACAATTAAATCACAATTTGTAATAGAAAATAGAGATAAAACTAAAAATAAAATAACATCAGAAGAAATATCATATAGTTGACTATATGACAGTAAAGTAAATTATCAAGATACTGTTACGTGTTAAGTGTAACGAAAGAAAAAAAAATATTGACCAAAACTCAGAAATAAATCACATAAAATATTTAATTTACGATATACATAATTTCCAGTATGGTCAATGAAAAAGTGAAAAATATCTATTTACCCTTTTAGTTCCATGAGGTTATCTTTCAGGTTTTAGTTGGTCAGTAACTTTTCTTAGAGATTCTTTCGGCTGGATCTACAGATCCACGAATCGGGCCGAAGTTGATAATGTCAGCAAATCCTGTTTACAACTAACTACTCTCTTCCCAAAACCTATCTTTATAGGGGCTAACACCTAATTTGCGTATTTCTAGAATCCTTTAGAATTCTCTCGATTTCACTCGAACATTCTACAATCTTCGAAAACGTTCTATTCCTAATTTCTCTATTTAACAACTATTCATGAATTAAAATTTTTTTGTAATAACAAATAGGACTCAAAAGAAACCCTTACTATCATTTTTTTGACATTATTAATATTATTTTTATATATAAATGCATCCTCGTCACAATACTAAGACTATATATATATATATATATATATATATATATATATATATACTAGCAGTAAAGCCCGGCGTTGCTCGGGTGTAATGAAAGCTTTAAAACTAATTCATGGTCCTGGAACTCAGACTCTTTGGACGTTGGCACGAAAGACTAAAAAGCTATGGTTGTTTCCAGATAAAGCGAAACCGTAGACTGAAAGAAAAATGAATGGATATAAGTCAAATTTTGAAGTTTGGTGAGAATCGGATAAAAATTGTGAATTTGTATAAAGGACATACAGACAAACAGACACACACACAAACATCAAGATGTTTGTGTGTGTGTCTGTTTGTCTGTATGTCCTTTATACAAATCCACAATTTTTATATATGTATATATTTTTTTTTTTTTTTTTTTTTTTTTTTTAATCATCTCACCCCAAGCAAGGCATTCCACTGCCACTATTGCGCATGGGGCTACATAGGGGAAGGTAAAGAGAAGGAGTGGATAGACATAGGGAATGTCAGGAGAAAGGTGATAGATGAGTAAGGATAGCGAGGATGAAGGTTAGGCAGATGGGAAGAGTGCTTGATAGAATGGGAGCAGGTTAGTGTGTTAGGAGGTGTCTATTGACCTTACATTTAAACTCCTGGAGATTGTAGCCGTCGGGGAAGCAATCGTTTGGAAGAGAATTCCACAGTTGGGAAGTGCGAGGAAAGAAACTGTTGGAGTAGAAGTTACGGCTGCATTTTATCGATTTCACTGTAAAAGGGTGGGATCTAGTTGCTAATCTAGTATCTCGTGCAAATTCGTATTTAGGGGGCACCAGTGATCTAAGTTCATCGGAGCAGAAGCCGTGAAAGTATTTATAGAAGAGACACAGCGAAGCCACGTCTCGCCGGTGGGAGAGAGACTGCAGGCGGTCTGCCAAGTCGGTATCTATCACATTACAAACCCTCCTCTGAACCTTATCGAGAAGCCCGAGGAGAACAGCAGGGGCACCCGACCAGATATGGCAGCAGTATTCAATGCACGGGCGGATGGTAGATTTGTAAATGTGCAGGATAGATTTAGACGGAAAAAACTTCCGGGCCCTACACAGAGAACCGACTTTCATAGCAGCGGATTTAGCAATGGATTCGATATAGTCATTCCATTTGAGGTCCGCTGAAAGTGTGAGACCAAGGAGGCGTAGTGTTTTACTCTCTGGGAGGCAAGCCTGGTCCATGCTAATGGGAGGTAGGTGAGATTGTCGATGATGGTTAATTGACAGTAGCTTCGTTTTAGAAGCATTAAAATTTACTAGCCATTTCTTACCCCAGTCCAATATGGATTGGAGGTCTTTTTCAATCTCGGCTGCAAGTTTAGCTTTGACGCCTACACCAGATTTTTGTTGGAGGCGAGAGTAAACTGTGGTGTCATCGGCGTACAAACCTATTTGGGTTCTTATGGAATCAGGGAGATCATTAATATATATCAGGAAGAGTGTAGGACCTAAGATGGAGCCTTGGGGGACACCTGCGTTTGTATGGTAGTTCTGAGAGGCATGTCCGTTTAATACCACTTTCATTGTGCGGTTAGAGAGGAATGACTGGATTAGTTCAAACAAATGTCCAGTTATACCATAGCTCCGCAGTTTACATAGAAGGCCAGCATGCCAAACTCTGTCGAACGCCTTAGATATATCCAATGCAACGGTTCGAGCTTCGCCATTCCTGTCGAGTGCCTGGTATATGTACTCGGTGATGGTCGTTAGCATATCAGCAGTAGACCTGGTGAAGCGGAAACCATATTGCTTGTCCGAGAGGAGCCTGTGTGCTGTGAGATGCTGAACCACCTCGGCGTTGATAATGGCTTCGAACACTTTGCCAAAGATCGGAAGAAGGCTGATAGGGCGGTAATTTGCAGGGTCAGAGGGTTCTCCAGTGTTTTTAAATATGGGAACTATAGAGGAAGATTTCCAACAGGCAGGAAAGCAGGAAGCAGATAGGCAGAGGTTGTAGAGCTTAGAAAGGATAGAGGAGAGTTCAGGGGCACATTTCTTTAAGACTATGGTTGGGATTCCGTCACCACCGCTCGCTTTGTGAGGGTCAAGTTTTAAGATTATCTTAGAGACAAGCGAAGGTGTAATGTGGACATCATTCAGTTGTGCCTCGGTTCTAGGTGAGAAATCGGGTGTAAAGACTCCAGACGAGTCCAGACTCGAATTGTTCGAGAATCTGCGGGCAAAACATTCAGCCTTATCTGCTGGGGAGGTGAGGACCTCAAATTTATTGATTAGCGGGGGTATTGTGGACTTGCTCTTGTTAAGTACTCTTTTACAGAGTCGCCAGTAGTCTTTAGAGCCGAATTTAGAGCATGCTATGCGTTGCTTCATTCTGGCAGCAAACAACATCTTAGCTTCGTTAAGTACCCTTTTACACTTATTACGAGCTGAAGTGAAAAGGCGCCTGTTTTCTTCCGACGCATAGTTACGATAAAGTCGGAAGAAATGATTCCGGTGGGCAATGGCAGCCGAACAAGCAGGTGAGAACCATGGAGACGAATGAGATTTAAGCTGGAATTTCCTAGCAGGGATGAAGGCATCAATGCCAGCCTTAACCCAGGAGGAGACCTCGGATGCACATTCTTCGATGGGAAGACTAAAGACGTTGTTCCAAGGGATGTCACAGAGGAAGTCTCGGAACGAATCCCAGTCTGCTCTTTGATAGCAGTATGATATTCTACTTGTCTGTGTTTCATGGGTCGGGCGGGAGTGGAGTGAAATATTGACGGACACTACAGTGTGGTCAGAGTTTCCAAGAGGGCAGAGTTGTCTGGTAGTGCAAGAGTCTGGGATGGAAGTGAAGCAGAGGTCTAGAAGTGAGTTGCTTCCGTTAGGGTTGTCGGAGAAACGCGTGGGGAAGTCCACTACTTGCGTAAGGGATTGGGTGATTGAAAAGTTCATGGTGTGGACACCAGCAGGGTCAGTGACAGCGTTCTTCAGCCACTTGGTGTGGTGGGCGTTAAAGTCACCAAACACGAATACATGGGCAGAGGGATGGGTAGAAATGGCTTTGTCAATATTGTCAGAAATGATGTCAAGTAACGAACAGTCAGGGGAGGAAGGAGAGCGGTACAGAAAGAAGAGATAGCTAATCGAGCTGAGAAGTGAGAGGCGGAAGCACATGAAAGAATGATCTAGGGATTCAAAAGATGACACCCTAGCTAAAGGAAGGTGTTCGCTGACATAGACACCAAGCCCATGCATATGAACATTGGAGTCCTTCCTGAAGAGGGGAAGGTAGCCAGGAACGCAGAACTCAGATGAGGGGATAAAAGGGTTAAGATTAGTTTCACATAGGGCTAATATATCAGGTGAGTTATTATGGAGGAAAGAATCTACGCTGGGGAAGTTGGTGCGGATGCCGCGTATGTTAGTGAAAGAGATGCAGACAGGTTTGGGCGTTTTCAAATGAGCTGGTTTAGTTTTGTTATTATGTTTGCTTTTTTCCATAGTAATTCAGTGAAGGAGTGGTCTTAGAATAGAATCAGTCGGTCAATCATTTGCAACTTGTGAAGGATGGAGACTGGCGCGGCCTACAACATAATGTGGCCTCGGGGTTGCCCACCGAACGTTCATGCAGGGACGCCCGTCCATGCGCGATATGGCACTACAAGAACCCCGGTATTATTCAACTGTTGATCAGAGCAGCCTCTCAAGACGCTACGCAAGAGTTCGGGCTCCTAACTACCAGTCGGAAGCAGCAACCAGGAAACTGCCAACCCGGTACCCTCAGAATGTAAAGACGTTGCCACCATACTCCGTAACTGCAAAGAGCTTCCAGCTGAACTAACACCAAGACCAGAGAAAGGGGATGAACCGGAAACCCCTTCCTAAACAAGAAACAAGGTGATCACCTCTAAACTCATTCAAAAGAAGGGGGTGGAGTGTGAGACCGGGCGATAGTAGAAACTATCTACTCCAATTAAAAAAAAAAAAAAAAAAAAAAAGGAAAAAGTGACTGAGGCTTACAAAGTTTTAACTTAGTAAAAGTCGAAAATACCCTTGAATAGCAAAATTATTTACACAAATTAAGTGACGAAAAAAAAAAAAAAAAAAAAACAAAGACGGCCAAAAGACGAAATAAATAAATAAAATAATTTCAAGAAATTTCACAAAAACAGACTGAAAAATGGACTGAATCCCAGTTGACTTACCACAAGCAGCTAACACTGTAAAGTTGATTTAATTCAATTTCACAAGCAGCTAACACTGCTAATATAATATAATATATATATATTATAGATTTTCTGCACTATTGTACTCTATATATATATATATATATATTATATTGTACTCTATATATATAGACTATTGTACTATATATATATATATATATATATATATATATTATAGATTTTCTGCACTCCAACTTTGAAACTTCTGAATATCGTTTCTTATGTCTTTGTCTATGAGTGTATCAAATTTGATTAAAATCGGACCACTCCTTCTATAACCCGATCTTTTCGATTATCGATTTTCGATATTTATCGGGGGTACCTCGACACAAAACCTAGCTAAGAACACTCGCAGACGCTTATAGTACAACTGTGTAAATTTTCAAGAAAATCAGTTCAGCCGTTTCGGAGTCTATAGGTAACGGACACACACACACAGACACACATACACACACACAGTCAAAGTTTCATTTATAAAACAAGTTTAGATAAAGTTTGTCACTTAGGTGATTGATGGTACTTTTAGCATCCTGACCCCCAACGTTTTTTAGACGGGTCCTCCTTACTGGTCAGGTAACATGTTAGTATGAATCACCACTGTATGCCAATTTTCATTTTATTACCACAAGATTATCTTAGAGCAAGTCTGAAAAATCACTTTGGAATATGAAACTGATTGTCATCATGCAGTGTTTATTCCTATGTACACTGTATATACTTAGAAATGATCTATCTCCAATATTAAAAAATGTAACAGATTTTAATTTGATATAGTAAATTTAAATATATTTATACATTTACATATTCTCACTTACTGGTCTATATTACGTGAACAAATGATGTTTCATGAAATTTATAATCAGCCAATGACGTGGCAGTAATTTAATGGAGATTAGCATTTAAACATGGTCATGGTGACCTGCTAAATTTAATTTCATTCATAGTCACCTTTAGGGTTTACAGGGCATGATCAAGAATGAAGAAAAAAGTTTCCAGCTCGTGGAAATCTGTTGTTTAAAGAGTTGGGAGAATCTACTGCTAGGAAGGTTGAGTCACTGTGTCGAGCTAGGATGTTTTTTCCTCCTGAATACATCTTGCATATATACAAATCAACGATCCGTCCGTGCATGGAATACTGCTGTCATATATGGTCAGGCGCCCCCGCTGTTCATCTCAGTGTTCTTGACAGGCTCCAAAGGAGAATTAGTAATGTGATAGTGTTATATATCGACAAACAACAAACACGTATATATATAAAAATATAAAGTTATATTTTTATTAATGACGATGAACCGTGTAGCATAGGGAACAGAGAATTGAGAGAGCGCGCTTCTAATGGGTTGACGGGAGTGTAGTCTTATCTGTTGTGTCTCTCTTCACCGGCCGATCTCTGTTGCTCCTCTACTGGCGAATCCGTGTGCCGAGGTCTTTTTATAATCTTCCAGAACCGGGACTTTTTCTTCCGGTTTTGCCTCGCCCACGCACGCCCACGTAATTCTCAGAGACACCTGTTCTGTTTGCCTCTGTAGTTATTTCCGCTGCTGCCGGAAATAAGGTCCAACGACATCCGTTCCTTTCAACGACCGGAAACACCCTCGCTTGCATCAGCCTTCCTCGGGTGGGGGCAGATTGTTATATTACATTCCTCGCCCTCCCATTTTCCAAAATGTTCACCTAAGAACATTTTAAGCGCAACACCCTCACACTCCTCCCCATGCCACACAAGCCCGACAATTGTATAAAACATGTGCACGCCAAAACAACAAAACATGTGCATGCCGAAACAAAAAAAACAACAAAAAAATATATAGGGGAGCCTACATCGGCAACCCAACAATGTTCGTGTCCATCGTGAAAATTGTTCTACCAGCTCGATGTTTCATTGTTCTCTTTTTTTTTTTTTTTTTAATATCCATTTTCACAGAATTGGGCAAAGTTCTTTAAAATGTTCATTTTCTTTCTCGACTCTGTCCATAAGCGTAGACGCCTCGATGCACGACCACATGATCATAGGCGGTAACCGCGCCCCAGTTTCTAAAGTGACATCGAGTAAATGACCTTTGACCAACACCATGCGTGTTTCTGCTCGAGTTTATTGTTACACATGTAACTTCATTTAATTTAATTTAATTTCAAACATACTATGTTTGAACACAGAAAAATGGCCATTATCTGCAGTACATATCATTCATAGTCTGACCGAGAAATGTTCAATAGAAAATGAAGAAAATTACCCTGATTCCAACGTTAATCCGCATGCAATTTACTTGTGGAGGATTAGAGGTTTCATCAATATTAATTTAGTCTAAAAAAATGGACCCGTCACTCGTAGTTCCTTAGTTTGTACAATGTCTTCTATTCCTTGAACTACTTCCTCTGGATTCGAATCCAAGCATATCTGATTTGTTGACATCTCTCTGTTTAACGCAGAGACATTTGAGTGTTGAACACCCGTTGACCCCGGAGTACTATTCACAACGGATAACTCCCTTTCCTTTCCCGAAGCACTGTTGCTTCTTTCACACTTAAAAATCCGCCTCCTAGCTATTATTCCAAGGATTATCATAACGCCGACTATGCCAGCAATGACTCCTATCGTCAACTTCTTCGGGAGTTCTTCATATCCTTCACTAAATCTTTCCATATCTATCTGTTCCAAGGTATTTACTAGTTTGCGGATAGGAATCTCCTCCATATCGCGCAATTCTACCGGCATGGTGTCCACTGAAAAATTGGGAAATTTCTGCGTAATTGGGGACCAAACCACTGAACCAGAGACGTATAATTTACTTTATGCTTTAGATACTATTAATAATTTTCCACGTTTGTATCTTCCTAACTATTTCACTTAAACTATCGTTAATCCTCCCACTGCTTCTTTCCTAATCCTATAGCATATCAGCCAATAAGTCTACAAGACTTTTCAGTTGTTCTTTCTTTTTGTTCCGATCAACTGTGGAATCTGCAGGTCTATCCGTGTCAATATAAAGTTTTCAGAAATTAATATATCTTCAAAAGATATTTCCCAAGTCACATAAATGAAAATTCACAGAGGATGTTGAATTGATGGGAACCTGCACAAAAGCATAATTCACAAACATAGAAATGTAAATCATTTTGTAGTGTACAGTCATTGAAAAGAAATCCAAAAAAAAGAAAACCTAACACTGCACAAACCAAAGAAAACATTGTTATCAACAAGTTAATCCAATTATCCACCTTAAAGAGTAGAAGAAACTTCCTTTACATGATTTTACATTTCACTTACTCAATAAAAGTAAGATTAATTAAGCAACATACCAGTAAACTCACTTCACATATACGGTAAAATATTAACAAAAAAATAAATCATTAACTCAGATGTTTTATACTTACAGATAGGTAAATATCTCAACTTTATTCCTCCCGTCAACCCAACCCCAACCTATGCGCTCTCCGCTAGGCGTACTACTCTCTGCATGTAGTCCTGCACCCCCTCCGTTCTACCCTTAATGTGTTCGACACCGAACAATCCACATTTCTCAATTCTAGGGTCAGATCGGCAAAAGTATGCTGTTCCATTTTTTTTTCTAACTAGACTTATAAACAAGAGCAGAACACACACACTATCAAATCAAAGAGTCACCTACCTTGGCTGATGTCAATAGTCGTGCGGCTGCTTCTATTTTCGTCTTCTTTTTTCTTTCTATCTGGTAGTTTTAAGTCCGTTGAATTTCAATCGTCGCCGTGGCAACCAGCTCGCATCTAACTGTTTTGTTGTCTCAAAACAGCAAGTCACTAGGCACCAATTATGCGTCTTAATGACTGAGCCGGTTAGAATAGGGAACAGAGAATTGAGAGAGCGCGCTTCTAATGGGTTGACGGGAGTGTAGTCTTATCTGTTGTGTCTCTCTTCACCGGCCGATCTCTGTTGCTCCTCTACTGGCGAATCCGTGTGCCGAGGTCTTTTTATAATCTTCCAGAACCGGGACTTTTTCTTCCGGTTTTGCCTCGCCCACGCACGCCCACGTAATTCTCAGAGACACCTGTTCTGTTTGCCTCTGTAGTTATTTCCGCTGCTGCCGGAAATAAGGTCCAACGACATCCGTTCCTTTCAACGACCGGAAACACCCTCGCTTGCATCAGCCTTCCTCGGGTGGGGCCAGATTGTTATATTACAATAGGTACCGACTTGGTGACTCGATTCCAACCACTTTCTCACCGACGGGATGTGGCTTCTCTTTGTCTGTTCTATAAATATTTTCATGGCTTCTGCTCCAACAAACTTAAGTCACTGGTACCCCTGCCACAGGTGTTTATTCGTGCAACCAGACTGGCAACTGGGTCCTACCCATTCACAGTTAGATCAACCAAATTCAGATGACAATTCTGCTCCATCAGTTTGTTTTCTCGCACTTCCCGCTTGTGGAACTCTCTTCTATATTATTGCTTTCCTGGCGGTTACAACCTCCATGAATTTAAATGCAATGTCAATACCCATCTCTTACCCACTTGACTTTAGTTCTTTCTACATCACTCTGTATATCTTTTCCTGTCTCTCTACCTTTGCAACTGTCATCACACCTCTAAATCTATTCTTAACTGATTCGTCTTTGCTCTCCTCCTATCTAATTTTTTTTACTCTTATGTAGCCCCCTGCACATCAGTGGCGTTACCGCCTTACTCGGGGTGATATGATTAAAATAAAAAAAATATATTCATCAGACTGGTTGAAGCTTATAGAAAGACAAAAATATCTCAAATTTTACGATGTGGGTATGGGGAAAAAGAGTTTTTCTGAAGATATCGAAACTTGAGATAAATTGCATACAACAGTAGACAGACACACCAGGACGAGAAATACTTCCAGGATCTGAACAATTGGACAATAAAAGATTCGATATTACGTCGCCTAATCTGATTAGTCGCGATTTCTACTACGACATTTGCTTAGTCGAGCCATACTTTTGTATAAACAAAATCAAATTATGAATCCATCCTGAAATGTATCAGCGGTTTGGTTTGGTCATATGGCGAATATTTTCTCGGTATAATAAAAGATCGTTTAAATCAGTGGTCCTCAAACTATTTTAGGGTTTTTTGCATGGTGGTCTCTTTTTAATATTTTAGATGGCTCGCGGACCTTTTTGTATTAATCACAGTTATTATATAGGCTACTGAAAGAAAACATTTTTGGCAAACAAATATTTATTAAAAAATAACAACTCAAAAAATATTTATTCAAAAAATGGCAACCAATTTCTACTAAAACAAAAACATTTTTTGGAAATCAGTTATTCATTGCGAAAATGGCAACTTTAAACATCAAAAGTACATTCAATGGGATGTGTGCATTTGCATTTCAACCAGTTCTTTAAGATTTGGCTTTGTTTTGGCGAGTACAACTCTCATGTCATTTGTTGCTTCTAATCTGTTTCGGGATTTTGTTTGAGGGCAAGTAATGTGGGAAACGCTGTCTCACACTCATAGGTGGTTGCAAATGGAATCAACACCTTTAAAGCCAGCTTTGCAACATCAAGATAGGACTGTGCTATTTTAAACCAAAAATCGCTTGAGGACAATAATGCTTACAAAAGGAAAATGGAGGTAAATAAGGGAGAGAGTTGGAGATGAAAAGATATAATCTTCCTTTCCAACAACAACGTTGTCATTATGACTTGGTAACAATCTCAAATATCCAATAATTTCAACAGAGTAGCCTCTTCATGGGTCTCTCGAAACCCCTTCCCGGTCCCCTAGGGGACCACGGACCGTAGTTTGAGAACCACTCGTTTAAATAATGAGCCTACCTGAGGAGAGCGGCGGCAGACCGAGTGACTTCATTTATGTTTACCGTAGTCACGTCCTCGGGAGGCTTACGGCCTATCACTTTGAATACACCGGTTCTAGCTTGATTACTGAAGTTAAGCAACGTTGAGCCTCGTCAGTACTTAGATGGGTGACCGCTTGGAAATACCAGGTGCTGTAAGCGTTTAGTGACAGATGTACGTTGTGGTGTCAGTGGATATCGGCTCGGAAAGAGAAATCGGTAATCCGAGTTCGAATTCCAGTTGAATACCCTGCATTCACTTAAGAACTGGTACCCTTGGCAAAGGTATTAATCCGTCGCTTTCCTCCAGTTATGGGTTAAATAACAAGGGTAGGACTTGGGGACCCTGCCTTTAAAAACAAATCCCAATGAAACTTGATACTCGAAAAGAAAAAAGTATTATTAGACACAAAAGCCTATATAAAAGGAACAATAAATTGTTGAAAGAAAAAAGGTATTACCAGCAATAAATAAATAAAATTTATTTGGCAATAAATGATCCGCCGAGGTTGATATTCAATAAAAACAAACCAACCAACATCCTCGGGTGGCGACTTTCAGTCAGACAACCACATTAGGTCACAATTAAAAAATAAAATAATGGCAGATTGGCTTATAAAACACGGCAATTTCAGTTCGAATGACCATCAGTTCATTTACAATTTACACATTGATGAAGTCTTTAACATATAATATTAATATTATTATCTCATAAGTACTTCCACGGCTTCGCTCCGATGAAATTAGCTCACTGCAAAATTTTCAAATATTACGTTTTAAGCTACATGAACAGAGTAGCCGACCGAATTCTTGTGCTCTCTTCAAGCTAATTTTAACAAGAGCATTGCATAGTATTATAGGCAGACATTTTAGTGGTTTGTAAGGCGATGTGGTTAGGTAAAGGATAGGCAGATTAGTCGTTTGTAAGGTGATTGGATTGGATAAGCGATAGACAGAAGGGCGTCTGCGCGCTGAAGTGGTTGGATGAGGAATAAACAGTTTGTTCGTCTGTACGGTGATGGGTTTCATAAGGAATAGGCAGTTTAGCTGTTTGTAGGACGATGGGGCTGAATAAGAAATAGGCAGTTGGGTCATTTGCAATGTGATGAGGTAGAATAAGAATAGAAAGATTGATTGCTGAAGTGGTTGGGTAAGGTATTGGACAGTTGGTTCGTCTGTACGGTGATGGGTTTCATAAGGAATAGGCAGTTTAGCTGTTTGTAGGACGATGGGGCTGAATAAGAAATAGGCAGTTGGGTCATTTGCAATGTGATGAGGTAGAATAAGAATAGAAAGATTGATTGCTGAAGTGGTTGGGTAAGGTATTGGACAGTTGGTTCGTCTGTACGGTGATGGGTTTCATAAGGAATAGGCAGTTTAGCTGTTTGTAGGACGATGGGGCTGAATAAGAAATAGGCAGTTGGGTCATTTGCAATGTGATGAGGTAGAATAAGAATAGAAAGATTGATTGCTGAAGTAGTTGGGTAAGGTATTGGACAGTTGGTTCGTCTGTACGGTGATGGGTTTGATAAGGAATAGACAGTTTGGCTGTTTGTAGGACGATGGGGCTGAATAAGAAATAGGCAGTTGGGTCATTTGCAATGTGATGAGGTAGAATAAGAATAGAAAGATTGATTGCTGAAGTGGTTGGGTAAGGTATTGGACAGTTGGTTCGTCTGTACGGTGATGGGTTTCATAAGGAATAGGCAGTTTGGCTGTTTGTAGGACGATGGGGCTGAATAAGAAATAGGCAGTTGGGTCATTTGCAATGTGATGAGGTAGAATAAGAATAGAAAGATTGATTGCTGAAGTGGTTGGGTAAGGTATTGGACAGTTGGTTCGTCTGTACGGTGATGGGTTTCATAAGGAATAGGCAGTTTAGCTGTTTGTAGGACGATGGGGCTGAATAAGAAATAGGCAGTTGTGTCATTTGCAATGTGATGAGGTAGAATAAGAATAGAAAGATTGATTGCTGAAGTGGTTGGGTAAGGTATTGGACAGTTGGTTCGTCTGTACGGTGATGGGTTTCATAAGGAATAGGCAGTTTAGCTGTTTGTAGGACGATGGGGCTGAATAAGAAATAGGCAGTTGGGTCATTTGCAATGTGATGAGGTAGAATAAGAATAGAAAGATTGATTGCTGAAGTGGTTGGGTAAGGTATTGGACAGTTGGTTCGTCTGTACGGTGATGGGTTTCATAAGGAATAGGCAGTTTAGCTGTTTGTAGGACGATGGGGCTGAATAAGAAATAGGCAGTTGGGTCATTTGCAATGTGATGAGGTAGAATAAGAATAGAAAGATTGATTGCTGAAGTGGTTGGGTAAGGTATTGGACAGTTGGTTCGTCTGTACGGTGATGGGTTTCATAAGGAATAGGCAGTTTAGCTGTTTGTAGGACGATGGGGCTGAATAAGAAATAGGCAGTTGGGTCATTTGCAATGTGATGAGGTAGAATAAGAATAGAAAGATTGATTGCTGAAGTAGTTGGGTAAGGTATTGGACAGTTGGTTCGTCTGTACGGTGATGGGTTTGATAAGGAATAGACAGTTTGGCTGTTTGTAGGACGATGGGGCTGAATAAGAAATAGGCAGTTGGGTCATTTGCAATGTGATGAGGTAGAATAAGAATAGAAAGATTGATTGCTGAAGTGGTTGGGTAAGGTATTGGACAGTTGGTTCGTCTGTACGGTGATGGGTTTTATAAGGAATAGGCAGTTTAGCTGTTTGTAGGACGATGGGGCTGAATAAGAAATAGGCAGTTGTGTCATTTGCAATGTGATGAGGTAGAATAAGAATAGAAAGATTGATTGCTGAAGTGGTTGGGTAAGGTATTGGACAGTTGGTTCGTCTGTACGGTGATGGGTTTCATAAGGAATAGGCAGTTTAGCTGTTTGTAGGACGATGGGGCTGAATAAGAAATAGGCAGTTGGGTCATTTGCAATGTGATGAGGTAGAATAAGAATAGAAAGATTGATTGCTGAAGTGGTTGGGTAAGGTATTGGACAGTTGGTTCGTCTGTACGGTGATGGGTTTGATAAGGAATAGGCAGTTTAGCTGTTTGTAGGACGATGGGGCTGAATAAGAAATAGGCAGTTGGGTCATTTGCAATGTGATGAGGTAGAATAAGAATAGAAAGATTGATTGCTGAAGTAGTTGGGTAAGGCATTGGACAGTTGGTTCGTCTGTACGGTGATGGGTTTGATAAGGAATAGACAGTTTGGCTGTTTGTAGGACGATGGGGCTGAATAAGAAATAGGCAGTTGGGTCATTTGCAATGTGATGAGGTAGAATAAGAATAGAAAGATTGATTGCTGAAGTGGTTGGGTAAGGTATTGGACAGTTGGTTCGTCTGTACGGTGATGGGTTTCATAAGGAATAGGCAGTTTAGCTGTTTGTAGGACGATGGGGCTGAATAAGAAATAGGCAGTTGGGTCATTTGCAATGTGATGAGGTAGAATAAGAATAGAAAGATTGATTGCTGAAGTGGTTGGGTAAGGTATTGGACAGTTGGTTCGTCTGTACGGTGATGGGTTTCATAAGGAATAGGCAGTTTAGCTGTTTGTAGGACGATGGGGCTGAATAAGAAATAGGCAGTTGGGTCATTTGCAATGTGATGAGGTAGAATAAGAATAGAAAGATTGATTGCTGAAGTGGTTGGGTAAGGTATTGGACAGTTGGTTCGTCTGTACGGTGATGGGTTTCATAAGGAATAGGCAGTTTAGCTGTTTGTAGGACGATGGGGCTGAATAAGAAATAGGCAGTTGGGTCATTTGCAATGTGATGAGGTAGAATAAGAATAGAAAGATTGATTGCTGAAGTAGTTGGGTAAGGTATTGGACAGTTGGTTCGTCTGTACGGTGATGGGTTTCATAAGGAATAGGCAGTTTAGCTGTTTGTAGGACGATGGGGCTGAATAAGAAATAGGCAGTTGGGTCATTTGCAATGTGATGAGGTAGAATAAGAATAGAAAGATTGATTGCTGAAGTAGTTGGGTAAGGTATTGGACAGTTGGTTCGTCTGTACGGTGATGGGTTTGATAAGGAATAGACAGTTTGGCTGTTTGTAGGACGATGGGGCTGAATAAGAAATAGGCAGTTGGGTCATTTGCAATGTGATGAGGTAGAATAAGAATAGAAAGATTGATTGCTGAAGTGGTTGGGTAAGGTATTGGACAGTTGGTTCGTCTGTACGGTGATGGGTTTCATAAGGAATAGGCAGTTTAGCTGTTTGTAGGACGATGGGGCTGAATAAGAAATAGGCAGTTGGGTCATTTGCAATGTGATGAGGTAGAATAAGAATAGAAAGATTGATTGCTGAAGTGGTTGGGTAAGGTATTGGACAGTTGGTTCGTCTGTACGGTGATGGGTTTCATAAGGAATAGGCAGTTTAGCTGTTTGTAGGACGATGGGGCTGAATAAGAAATAGGCAGTTGTGTCATTTGCAATGTGATGAGGTAGAATAAGAATAGAAAGATTGATTGCTGAAGTTGTTGGGTAAGGTATTGGACAGTTGGTTCGTCTGTACGGTGATGGGTTTCATAAGGAATAGGCTGTTTAGCTGTTTGTAGGACGATGGGGCTGAATAAGAAATAGGCAGTTGGGTCATTTGCAATGTGATGAGGTAGAATAAGAATAGAAAGATTGATTGCTGAAGTGGTTGGGTAAGGTATTGGACAGTTGGTTCGTCTGTACGGTGATGGGTTTCATAAGGAATAGGCAGTTTAGCTGTTTGTAGGACGATGGGGCTGAATAAGAAATAGGCAGTTGGGTCATTTGCAATGTGATGAGGTAGAATAAGAATAGAAAGATTGATTGCTGAAGTGGTTGGGTAAGGTATTGGACAGTTGGTTCGTCTGTACGGTGATGGGTTTCATAAGGAATAGGCAGTTTAGCTGTTTGTAGGACGATGGGGCTGAATAAGAAATAGGCAGTTGGGTCATTTGCAATGTGATGAGGTAGAATAAGAATAGAAAGATTGATTGCTGAAGTAGTTGGGTAAGGTATTGGACAGTTGGTTCGTCTGTACGGTGATGGGTTTGATAAGGAATAGACAGTTTGGCTGTTTGTAGGACGATGGGGCTGAATAAGAAATAGGCAGTTGGGTCATTTGCAATGTGATGAGGTAGAATAAGAATAGAAAGATTGATTGCTGAAGTGGTTGGGTAAGGTATTGGACAGTTGGTTCGTCTGTACGGTGATGGGTTTTATAAGGAATAGGCAGTTTAGCTGTTTGTAGGACGATGGGGCTGAATAAGAAATAGGCAGTTGTGTCATTTGCAATGTGATGAGGTAGAATAAGAATAGAAAGATTGATTGCTGAAGTGGTTGGGTAAGGTATTGGACAGTTGGTTCGTCTGTACGGTGATGGGTTTCATAAGGAATAGGCAGTTTAGCTGTTTGTAGGACGATGGGGCTGAATAAGAAATAGGCAGTTGGGTCATTTGCAATGTGATGAGGTAGAATAAGAATAGAAAGATTGATTGCTGAAGTGGTTGGGTAAGGTATTGGACAGTTGGTTCGTCTGTACGGTGATGGGTTTCATAAGGAATAGGCAGTTTGGCTGTTTGTAGGACGATGGGGCTGAATAAGAAATAGGCAGTTGGGTCATTTGCAATGTGATGAGGTAGAATAAGAATAGAAAGATTGATTGCTGAAGTGGTTGGGTAAGGTATTGGACAGTTGGTTCGTCTGTACGGTGATGGGTTTCATAAGGAATAGGCAGTTTAGCTGTTTGTAGGACGATGGGGCTGAATAAGAAATAGGCAGTTGTGTCATTTGCAATGTGATGAGGTAGAATAAGAATAGAAAGATTGATTGCTGAAGTGGTTGGGTAAGGTATTGGACAGTTGGTTCGTCTGTACGGTGATGGGTTTCATAAGGAATAGGCAGTTTAGCTGTTTGTAGGACGATGGGGCTGAATAAGAAATAGGCAGTTGGGTCATTTGCAATGTGATGAGGTAGAATAAGAATAGAAAGATTGATTGCTGAAGTGGTTGGGTAAGGTATTGGACAGTTGGTTCGTCTGTACGGTGATGGGTTTCATAAGGAATAGGCAGTTTAGCTGTTTGTAGGACGATGGGGCTGAATAAGAAATAGGCAGTTGGGTCATTTGCAATGTGATGAGGTAGAATAAGAATAGAAAGATTGATTGCTGAAGTGGTTGGGTAAGGTATTGGACAGTTGGTTCGTCTGTACGGTGATGGGTTTCATAAGGAAAGATTGATCATCTCTACGCCGAAGGGGTTGGAAAAGATATTGGACAGTTTGGTAGTCTGTACGGCGATGGGGTTAGTTAAAGGATAGACATTTTGATCGACTGTAAATAGAAGGGGTTAGATTGGGGATAAGCAGATTGGGCGTCTGTAAGGTGATGTGGTTGGATAAAAAAAAGACAGTTTGTTCGTTGGTATGGTGATGGGGTTGGATCAGGAATAAATAGTTTAGCTGTCTGTATGCTGATTGGTTTATATAAGGGAAAGACAGATTAATTGCATGTATGCTGTTGGGGTTGGATAAGTGATAGTTTCGTTGTCTGTAAGGGGATGTGGTTCGATAACCGATGGACAGATTTGTAGTCTGCGTGGTGATGGTCTTGATAACGAATAGAGTGATTGTTCATCTGCCCCCTGTTGGTGTTATAATGGGAAGACAGTTTGGTCTTCGGTAAGATGATGGGGTTAGTTTAGGATAAACAGTTTAGTTGTCAGGAAGGTGATGGTGTTGGATAAGGGATAGACAGTTTGTTCGTCTAGTTTGGTTCTGTGGTCGCTGATAGCTTTGGATAAAGGATACATACTTTGTCTGTACACTGTATGCAAATTATTCTCGGGCAGCCGATCATCTCTAAGTTTGCCTTGACAGTTGTCCTTCGAATGAATAGTATTATCGTCACGTGCTACGCTCAGAAAATCTATCTAAATTAAAAAAAAAAGTAAAAGTGTAACCAATTCATCCATTTTCCAAACATATCTAAACTTATTTATAAATGGAACTTTTTATCTGTGTGTGTGTGTGTGTGCCCGTTACCTATAGACTCCGAAACGGCTGAACCGATTTTCTTGAAAATTTACACAGTTGTACTATAAGCGCCTGCGAGTGTTCTTAGCTAGGTTTTGTGTTCAGGTACCCACGATAAATATCGAAAATCGATAATCGAAAAAATCGTGTTATAGAAGGAGTGGTCCGATTTTAATGAAATTTGATACACTCATAGACAAAGATATAAGAAACGATATTCAGAAGTTTCAAGGTTGCAGTTCTTACAATAGTGCAGAAAATCGATAATATATATATATATATATATATATATATATATATATATATATATATATAAGCTTTCATTACACCCGAGCAACGCCGGCTATACTGCTAGTTTGTGTAAAAGTGAAGCCGACGCAATTAGCCAGAATTTGACCATCGTTCGCTGATCCCAGTGTCCACGACGATGATGTTAACTTATATGCTCATTTTAACTCATTATTTTACTTAATAATCGATTCCCCCAGATGAGAATTTTGGGGCGAATATCATATGTTTAGAATTTGACACAATCTGGAGAGAATTCTGCCGCTTTTTCAAACAAGTTTAAGATTTGTTTTTTACAAACTTCATTCATCTCTTAATGTCGTAATTTATTATGAATTCTTTGCTGGTTGAAACTGAAAATAGGAAGAAAGAAATAAAGAAAATAAAGAAAATAAAGAAAATAAAGAAATAAAGAAATAGCCTTCAACAGGATTCAAACTCATATTTTGCATCGCACTGGTGCTCGGCTTTTATGACAGAAACCACAAGTAATTGAAACATTCAAGGCCAGTGAGATTTGAACTCTTGGAATCATTTTTTGTTTTTTTCACTTTCTTGAGATTTTTCCATCAGACAGCTCAGTAGTAAGAAAGTATTTGAGCTGAAATTGAGATAGAAAATAATTTCGGCAGATACATACATACAGATACATATTTTAATAATTAATTCGAAAAAACTCCTGTCTCACTAACTTACATCCTCTCTCTCATGCTGTTCTACATCCACCCAACTCTCATCAGTAATCTCTTCCCTCTCCTACTCTCTTCCTGACTCCTTCTGAAACCTCTCACTCCTCAACATTTCTCCTCTGTAAGCCCCTGCACAACAGTGGCAGGAAAATGCCTTGCTTGGGGGCGACACGATTGTAAAAATGAAAAAAAAAAAAGATTGGCGAAATTACCCGTTTTTGTTTTTGTTTTATTATTATTATGTCATTTTTTCATCATATTTCGATTTCTGCTTTGGTCTCACTACCAACCAAGTCTGCGGGGAGACCTAAGGCAGGTCGTGGCGTGTTGTTATGACTCCATTTCATGTTTTTCTATCTTCCCTATCATCCCTAGCATTACATAGATAAAGTTTTCCTTAGTGTGTGGGCTGTACTTAAAAAGACAATTTTTTGTATTTTTTAAGCTGGGGTTTCCAGGGATTCTTTCAATGTGTTGTTTTGTTCCATTTTTTATCATTCCAAGTGCACCTACTATCACTGGCACAACTCTTGTTTTCAATTTCCACATTTTTTCTATTTCAATTTCCAGGTCTTTATATTTTGAGAGTTTTTCAAATTCCTTGATTGCTATGTTACAATCCGCTGGACAAGCCATATCAATTAAGAGACAAGTTTTCTCCTTCTGGTTTTTAACAATGATGTCTGGCCTGATTGCTTCAATTTTTCTGTCTGTGTAGATGGTGTAATCTTATAGAATGGTTACATCTTCTATTTCTGTAACCGGCGCTGGGTGATGTTCATACCATTGTTTGTTTACAGCTTTTCCATAATGTTTGCACATTGCCCAATGTAAATATTGCCCAACTCTATCGTGGCGATTTTTATATTCATTTGGGGCAAGCACAGAACAACCTGAGATTAGGTGGTCTATTGTTTCTTGGTGTTTATCACAAAACCTGCATTTTGGATCCATATTATTATGCATAATATTTGCCTGAAAGTTTCTCGTGAAAAGACTTTGGTCTTGTGCTGCAAGAATAAAGCCTTCAGTTTCAGACTTTAATCCAGATGCACGTAACCATCGATGAGTATTAACTTTGTCAACATTGGATTTATTGGCACGTTCTGGATATTGGCCATGCAGAGGTTTGTCTTGCCATCGCTGTTTCATCTGTTCAAGAGCTTTATCTTTGGCTTTCATTTTCATATTTTTTGCCGCAATAGTTGGTTCTTGGCTTCTGTTTTGCTTTTCTACAGAATCTACTAACTGTAAATCTTGTTTGTATTTACTGCCTTCTTTTATTATTGAATATTTTTTCTTTCTTTCTTCATGTTGCCTTACTAATTGTATCATCCAATCCTTTGTTGTTTCTATGTATGTTAGTAAGCCAATAGTTGTTCTCTTGTATGACAATTCCAGCTGAATAAAACTTCTTCCACCTTCTTTACGGGGTATGTATAGACAGTCTACATCAGCCTTTGGATGATGCATCTTATGCTTAGAAAGAAGCTTTCTTGTTTTAGCATCCATTCGCCTGATGTCGTTTAGAGTCCAGTTTAAGATGTTAAAGCTATATTGGACAACTGGGATTGCAAGGCTATTAATGGCCATAACTCTGTTCTGTGAATTTAATTCAGTTTTTAATATCATTCGTAGCCTTCTATAGTACTCTTTACGCACTATTTCTTTCATTTTTTATGGTGAATGTTTTCGCTCTCATTTACACCTAGGTATTTATAAGCTTCTTCTGGTTTCAATTCTTTTATTGTTACAGCAGGGTCTAAGCTAATTGAGGATGTTTCTTGTATTGATCCACGTAAAACTGTAGCTTTAGCACATTTATTCAAATTGAATTTCATTCCAATATCTTCGCTGAAGCATTTTAAAGTTTGCAGAAGACCTTCCAGCTCATTATCATTCTTAGCATATAACTTTAAGTCATCCATGTAAAATAGATGGCTTATTTTCTTTTGGCCTATTTTATCACCACATTCTATCTTATTAAGTTGACTGGTTAGTGCTATTAATGATAGGCAGAATAGTAAAGGAGATAAAGAATCACCTTGAAATATACCTCTTTTGATGTTTATTTCATCAGACTTATAGGTTCCATGTATATGATTGAGGTAAAGGGTTGTTTTCCATATAGACATGCACTGTTTGATGAAATTGATGATGACGGGCGATATCTTGTATATATTTAAAGTCTTTAAAATCCAGGAATGTGGCACACTATCGAATGCCTTTCGATAATCTATCCAGGCAGTACTAAGATTTTTCTTTGTACTGTAGCAGTTTTCCAGGATCATTTTTTTAATTAGCAATTGGTCTTTACATCCATAACAGCCACGTTTGCACCCTTTTTGTTCAAGCGGTATCATGTCATTTCTTTCTAAGAATAAATATGTCTGTTTTGTTAAAATATATGTTAATAGTTTATATGTTGTCGGAAGGAATGTAATTGGTCTGTAGTTTTTCGGGTTGTTTGTGTCACCATTCTTGGGTAGAAGAAATGTAATTCCTTTGGTCATCCATGCAGGAATTTTAGTGGGATCGTCAACCATTTCTTGAAGTTCTTTGGCTAGTTTTTTATGTGCTGTATTTAAATAATATAGCCAAAAGTTAGGAATTTTATCTATACCTGGGAATTTCCAATTGTGTGCTTTTTTTAGTGCAAATTTAACATCATCTTCTGTAATTCCAGACCATGTCTGTTCTGGTTTATTTTTCATTCGTTCTATCTCTTGCGCAATCCAATGTACTTCCTTGCTATGTTCTTTAGGGCAAGCCCATATCTTTTCCCAGAACTGTGTGACTTCTTCCATTCTGGTGGGGACTGTCACTTCACTTCTTCTTTTACCTATTTCCCTGTAAAATCTCTTTGTATCGGTTTGAAAAATCTTGTTTTGTCTGTAAAATCTTGCTCTTTTCTCATAGCGTCTTATTCTTTGAGCCTTCAGTTGGATTTTTTGCTTTATTTTTTCTTTATTTGATAAGATTTCATTTTCATTTCTAATGTTATATTTTTTTCGGCTCTTCTGCTTTTCTTAGTTCTTACATTTATTCCTCTACTCAGTTCATCCAGTACTGATAGTTCACTTTTATTATTATTATTATTATTATTATTATTATTATTATTATTATTATTATTATTTCAATACGAATTATTCCGGTTTCTGACTCCGAAAATCTAAGGGTCAGAGATTGATTTGAAATCGTCCTGACTATATATCGTAAAGATGATTTGTGGTGCCTCATCAGTGATTTTAATAGCGTGTTTATTGGCAGTTTCAGATTTTTAACACCACGCCAGACCCGCTCATTGGGCGATCATGTCACAATGTCATGGTTTGCACGCTTATTTCGCCTGATCATTTGTGACTAGGTAGTGAGTTCCGAACACAGTTATCTAGTTTTCTTATATATATATATATATATATATATATATATATATATATATATATATATAACATATTGATGATTATCCACGTATACTGTCTTACTATGTATAGGAAAGAGTATTAATAAAAAATTTTTTGATTTTAAAAAAAAACGTACTTTTTTAAACAGTATTTGTTTATTTTTAATGTAGTTTTATATTTCAAACCGACCTCGGTTCTTCATCGGAAGATATATATATATATATATATGCTAAAAAGTCTGCCTCCTTCTACCGAGCGCCCATAGCTCACAGGTAGAATCGCCGACTGACGCCAATTCGGTCGGGTTTCAGTCCTGGGTTAAAAAGCAATCGAGTCTAACCGTACTGATGAGCTGTGATACAGCGAAACAGATCTGTCTGCGGATATATATATAAAAATAAAAATAAAAATATAAATAAATAACAAAGGTAGTGTTATATATATATTAGTCATCCACATACAAGCCTGTTTCACTGTATCACAGCTCATCAGTATGGCTAGACACAACCACTTCTTATATATATATATATATATATATATATATATATATATATATATATATATATATAATGTAGAATCCTTGGTATATTGTAATGTCATGTTGTACTGGATATTCCAATACGAACATTTCAGAGTGTTTGAATCTGAGGAGAGTGAAGAAGATATAGAGTGTGACGACTCTCATGCTGATTACCAAGGTGTTAGGAGAAATCACTAGTGATAACGACATTATGCCTTCATTAATCTTCCCACAGGGCCTGATACTCAGTACAGTTCCTTGAGGAAGTAGTGCTACACTGGATCAAGAGGGTGGTTAATGGAAGATAATATGTCTTGCAACAGGACTCACAAGAAGGAGAACACAGTGATGACTTTATACATTTTCGGTAAATAAAAATGAATGTCAGCAGTTATGGCTTTAGTCTTCTAACTTAACATTATATGTAAGTAAACACTTAACTCAACACCCCGAGACGACGGGGTCTGTTTCATACCTAAACGCAATCTTCAGACAATTATGCGTTGTGCTATTAAGAGACTATTTATAGATACAGGTCAGTTGAATTGACATCCATGTGAAATAAAGAGAGAAATTAATCTGAACTGGCCTAATTGTTCGGACTGTTGTCCTCATTTTTGTTGCCATTTATACAACTTTTAATAATAGATCATTCTATTTGACTATATTTCTGAGATGAGGTAGTATTTACAGTATTTACATTATTCGGACTATTGTCCTCATCTTTGTTGCCATTTATACAACGTTTAATAATAGATCATTCTATTTGACTATATTTCTGAGATGAGGTAGTATTTACAGTATTTACATTATTCGGACTATTGTCCTCATCTTTGTTGCCATTTATACAACGTTTAATAATAGATCATTCTATTTGACTATATTTCTGAGATGAGGTAGTATTTACAGTATTTACATTATTCGGACTATTGTCCTCATCTTTGTTGCCATTTATACAACGTTTAATAATAGATCATTCTATTTGACTATATTTCTGAGATGAGGTAGTATTTACAGTATTTACATTATTCGGACTATTGTCCTCATCTTTGTTGCCATTTATACAACGTTTAATAATAGATCATTCTATTTGTCTATATTTCTGAGATGAGGTAGTATTTAGAGTATTTACATTGTTCGGACTGTTGTCCTCATTTTTGTTGCCATTTGTACGACGTTTAATAATAGATCATTCTATTTGTCTATATTTCTGAGATGAGGTAGTATTTACAGTATTTACATTATTCGGACTATTGTCCTCATCTTTGTTGCCATTTGTACGACGTTTAATAATAGACCATTCTATTTGTCTATATTTCTGAGATGAGGTAGTATTTACAGTATTTACATTATTCGGACTATTGTCCTCATCTTTGTTGCCATTTGTACGACGTTTAATAATAGATCATTATTTTTGTCTATTTCTGAGAAGAGGTAGTATTTACAGTATTTACATTATTCGGTCTATTGTCCTCATCTTTGTTGCCATTTGTACGACGTTTAATAATAGATCATTCTATTTGTCTATATTTCTGAGATGAGGTAGTATTTACAGTATTTACATTATTCGGACTATTGTCGTCATTTTTGTTGCCATTTGTACGACGTTTAATAATAGATCATTCTATTTGTCTATTTCTGAGATGAGGTAGTATTTACAGTATTTATATTATTCGGTCTATTGTCCTCATCTTTGTGGCCATTTGTACAACGTTTAATAATAGATCATTCTATTTGTCTATTTCTGAGATGAGGTAGTATTTACAGTATTTACATTATTCGGACAATTGTCCTCATCTTTGTTGCCATTTGTACGACGTTTAATAATAGATCATTCTATTTGTCTATATTTCTGAGATGAGGTAGTATTTACAGTATTTACATTATTCGGACTATTGTCCTCATCTTTGTTGCCATTTGTACGACGTTTAATAATAGATCATTCTATTTGTCTATTTCTGAGAAGAGGTAGTATTTACAGTATTTACATTATTCGCTCTATTGTCCTCATCTTTGTTGCCATTTGTACGACGTTTAATAATAGATCATTCTATTTGTCTATTTCTGAGATGAGGTAGTATTTACAGTATTTACATTATTCGGTCTATTGTCCTCATCTTTGTGGCCATTTGTACAACGTTCAATAATAGATCATTGTATTTGTCTATTTCTGAGATGAGGTAGTATTTACAGTATTTACATTATTCGGTCTATTGTCGTCATCTTTGTTGCCATTTGTACGACGTTTAATAATCGGTCATTCTATTTGTCTATATTTCTGAGATGAGGTAGTATTTACAGTATTTACTTTATTCGGTCTATTGTCCTCATCTTTGTGCCATTTGTACAACGTTTAATAATGAATCATTCTATTTGTCTAATATTTCTGAGATGAGGTAGTATTTACAGTATTTACATTATTCGGACTATTGTCCTCATCTTTGTTGCCATTTGTACGACGTTTAATAATAGATCATTATTTTTGTCTATTTCTGAGAAGAGGTAGTATTTACAGTATTTACATTATTCGGTCTATTGTCCTCATCTTTGTGCCATTTGTACAACGTTTAATAATGAATCATTCTATTTGTCTAATATTTCTGAAATGAGATAGTATTTACAGTATTTACATTATTCGGACTATTGTCCTCATCTTTGTTGCCATTTGTACGACGTTTAATAATAGATCATTATTTTTGTCTATTTCTGAGAAGAGGTAGTATTTACAGTATTTACATTATTCGGATCATTGTCCTCATCTTTGTTGCCATTTGTACGACGTTTAATAATAGATCATTCTATTTGTCTATATTTCTGAGATGAGGTAGTATTTAGAGTATTTACATTGTTCGGACTGTTGTCCTCATTTTTGTTGCCATTTGTACGACGTTTAATAATAGATCATTCTATTTGTCTATTTCTGAGATGAGGTAGTATTTACAGTATTTACATTATTCGGACTATTGTCCTCATCTTTGTTGCCATTTGTACGACGTTTAATAATAGATCATTCTATTTGTCTATATTTCTGAGATGAGGTAGTATTTACAGTATTTACATTATTCGGACTATTGTCCTCATCTTTGTTGCCATTTGTACGACGTTTAATAATCGGTCATTCTATTTGTCTATATTTCTGAGATGAGGTAATATTTACAGTATTTACATTATTCGGACTATTGTCCTCATCTTTGTTGCCATTTGTACGACGTTTAATAATAGATCATTCTATTTGTCTATATTTCTGAGATGAGGTAGTATTTACAGTATTTACATTATTCGGATCATTGTCCTCATCTTTGTTGCCATTTGTACGACGTTTAATAATAGATCATTCTATTTGTCTATTTCTGAGAAGAGGTAGTATTTACAGTATTTACATTATTCGGTCTATTGTCCTCATCTTTGTGGCCATTTGTACAACGTTTAATAATAGATCATTGTATTTGTCTATTTCTGAGATGAGGTAGTATTTACAGTATTTAGATTATTCGGTCTATTGTCGTCATCTTTGTTGCCATTTGTACGACGTTTAATAATAGATCATTCTATTTGTCTATTTCTGAGATGAGGTAGTATTTACAGTATTTACATTATTCGGTCTATTGTCCTCATTTTTGTTGCCATTTGTACGACGTTTAATAATAGATCATTCTATTTGTCTATATTTCTGAGATGAGGTAGTATTTACAGTATTTACATTATTCGGACTATTGTCCTCATCTTTGTTGCCATTTGTACGACGTTTAATAATAGATCATTGTATTTGTCTATTTCTGAGATGAGGTAGTATTTACAGTATTTATATTATTCGGTCTATTGTCCTCATCTTTGTGGCCATTTGTACAACGTTTAATAATAGATAATTGTATTTGTCTATTTCTGAGATGAGGTAGTATTTACAGTATTTACATTATTCGGTCTATTGTCCTCATCTTTGTTTCCATTTGTACGACGTTTAATAATCGGTCATTCTATTTGTCTATATTTCTGAGATAAGGTAGTATTTAGAGTATTTACTTTATTCGGTCTGTTGTCCTCATCTTTGTGCCATTTGTACAACGATTAATAATGAATCATTCTATTTGTCTAATATTTCTGAGATGAGGTAGTATTTACAGTATTTACATTATTCGGACTATTGTCCTCATCTTTGTTGCCATTTGTACGACGTTTAATAATAGATCATTCTATTTGTCTATATTTCAGAAATGATGTAGTATTTACAGTATTTACATTATTCGCACTATTGTCCTCATCTTTGTTGCCATTTGTACGACGTTTAATAATAGATCATTCTATTTGTCTATATTTCTGAGATAAGGTAGTATTTAGAGTATTTACATTATTCGGACTATTGTCCTCATCTTTGTTGCCATTTGTACGACGTTTAATAATAGATCATTCTATTCGTCTATATTTCTGAGATGAGGTAGTATTTAGAGTATTTACATTATTCGGACTATTGTCCTCATCTTTGTTGCCATTTGTACGACGTTTAATAATAGATCATTCTATTTGTCTATATTTCTGAGATGAGGTAGTATTTACAGTATTTACATTATTCAGACTGTTGTCCTCATTTTTGTTGCCATTTGTACGACGTTTAATAATAGATCATTCTATTTGTCTATTTCTGAGATGAGGTAGTATTTACAGTATTTACATTATTCGGTCTATTGTCCTCATCTTTGTGGCCATTTGTACAACGTTTAATAATAGATCATTATATTTGTCTATTTCTGAGATGAGGTAATATTTACAGTATTTACATTATTCGGTCTATTGTCCTCATCTTTGTGGCCATTTGTACAACGTTTAATAATAGATCATTCTATTTGTCTATTTCTGAGATGAGGTAGTATTTACAGTATTTACATTATTCGGACTATTGTCCTCATCTTTGTTGCCATTTGTACGACGTTTAATAATAGATCATTCTATTTGTCTATTTCTGAGAAGAGGTAGTATTTACAGTATTTACATTATTCGGTCTATTCTCCTCACCTTTGTGGCCATTTGTACAACGTTTAATAATAGTTCATTGTATTTGTCTATTTGTGAGATAAGGTAGTATTTACAGTATTTACATTATTCGGTCTATTGTCCTCATCTTTGTGGCCATTTGTACAACGTTTAATAATAGATCATTGTATTTGTCTATTTCTGAGATGAGGTAGTATTTACAGTATTTATATTATTCGGTCTATTGTCCTCATCTTTGTTGTCATTTGTACGACGTTTAATAATAGATCATTCTATTTGTCTATTTCGGAGATGAGGTAGTATTTACAGTATTTACTTTATTCGGTCTATTGTCCTCATCTTTGTTGCCATTTGTACGACGTTTAATAATAGATCATTCTATTTGTCTATATTTCTGAGATGAGGTAGTATTTACAGCATTTACATCATTCGGATTATTGTACACATCTTTGTTGCCATTTGTACGGCTTTTAATAATAGATCATTCTATTTGTCTATATTTCTGAGATGAGGCAGTATTTACAGTATTTATATTATTCGGACTATTGTCCTCATATTCGTGGCCCTTTCTACGACGTTTAATAATAGATCATTATATTTGTCTCTATTTCTGAGAAGAGGTAGTATTTACAGTATTTACATTATTCGGTGTTTTGTCCTCATCTTTGTTGCCATTTGTACGACGTTTAATAATAGATCATTCTATCTGTCTATATTTCTGAGATGAGGTAGTATTTACAGTATTTACATTATTCGGACTATTGTCCTCATCTTTCTTGCCATTTGTACGACGTTTAATAATAGATCATTCTATTTGTCTATATTTCTGAAATGTGGTAGTATTTACAGTATTTACATTATTCGGTCTATTGTCCTCATCTTTGTTGCCATTTGTACGACGTTTAATAATAGATCATTCTATTTGTCTATTTCTGAGATGAGGTAGTATTTACAGTATTTAAATTATTCGGTCTATTTTCCTCATCTTTGTTGCCATTTGTACGACGTTTAATAATAGATCATTCTATTTGTCTATTTCT
The DNA here is from genome assembly GCA_037127315.1 of Ascarosepion bandense. Taxonomy (NCBI): domain Eukaryota; kingdom Metazoa; phylum Mollusca; class Cephalopoda; order Sepiida; family Sepiidae; genus Ascarosepion; species Ascarosepion bandense. The sequence continues at coordinate 1,356,273 of JBBBDQ010001055.1, read as the reverse complement.
GAGATCAGGTAGTATTTACAGTATTTACATTATTCGGTCTATTTTCCTCATCTTTGTTGCCATTTGTACGACGTTTAATAATAGATCATTCTATTTTTCTATTTCTGAGATGAGGTAGTATTTACAGTATTTACATTATTCTGTCTATTGTCCTCATCTTTGTTGCCATTTGTACGACGTTTAATAATAGATCATTCTATTTGTCTATTTCTGAGATGAGGTAGTATTTACAGTATTTACATTATTCGGTCTATTGTCCTCATCTTTGTTGCTATTTGTACGACTTTTAATAATAGATCATTCTATTTGTCTATATTTCTGAAATGTGGTAGTATTTACAGTATTTACATTATTCGGTCTATTGTCCACATCTTTGTTGCCATTTGTACGACGTTTAATAATAGATCATTCTATTTGTCTATATTTCTGAGATGAGGTAGTATTTACAGTATTTACATTATTCGGTCTATTGTCCTCATCTTTGTTGCCATTTGTACGACATTTAATAATAGATCATTATATTTGTCTATATTTCTGAGATGAGGTAGTATTTACAGTATTTACATTATTCGGTCTATTGTCCTCATCTTTGTTGCCATTTGTACAACGTTTAATAATAGATCAGTCTATTTGTCTATATTTCTGTGATGAGGTAGTATTTACAGTATTTACATTATTCGGTCTATTGTCCTCATCTTTGTTGCCATTTGTACGACGTTTAATAATAGATCATTATATTTGTCTATATTACTGAGATGAGGTAGTATTTACAGTATTTACATTATTCGGTCTATTGTCCTCATCTTTGTTGCCATTTGTACGACGTTTAATAATAGATCATTCTATTTGTCTATTTCTGAGATGAGGTAGTATTTACAGTATTTACATTATTCGGTCTATTGTCCTCATCTTTGTTGTCATTTGTACGACGTTTAATAATAGATCATTCTATTTGTCTATTTCTGAGATGAGGTAGTATTTACAGTATTTACATTATTCGGTCTATTGTCCTCATCTTTGTTGCCATTTGTACGACGTTTAATAATAGATCATTATATTTGTCTATTTCTGAGATGAGGTAGTATTTACAGTATTTACATTATTCGGTCTATTATCCTCATGTTTGTTGCTATTTGTACGACGTTTAATAATAGATCATTCTATTCGTCTATATTTCTGAAATGTGGTAGTATTTACAGTATTTACATTATTCGGTCTATTGTCCTCATCTTTGTTGCTATTTGTACGACGTTTAATAATAGATCATTCTATTTGTCTATTTCTGAGATCAGGTAGTATTTACAGTATTTACATTATTCGGTCTATTGTCCTCATCTTTGTTGCCATTTGTACGACGTTTAATAATAGATCATTGTATTTGTCTATATTTCTTAGATGAGGTAGTATTTACAGTATTTACATTATTCGGTCTATTGTCCTCATCTTTGTTGCCATTTTACGACGTTTAATAATAGATCATTATATTTGTCTATATTTCTGAGATGAGGTAGTATTTACAGTATTTACATTATTCGGTCTATTGTCCTCATCTTTGTTGCCATTTGTACAACGTTTAATAATAGATCAGTCTATTTGTCTATATTTCTGTGATGAGGTAGTATTTACAGTATTTACATTATTCGGTCTATTGTCATCATCTTTGTTGCCATTTGTACGACGTTTAATAATAGATCATTATATTTGTCTATATTTCTGAGATGAGGTAGCATTTACAGTATTTACATTATTCGGTCTATTGTCCTCATCTTTGTTGCCATTTGTGCAACGTTTAATAATAGATCATTACATTTGTCTATATTTCTGAGATGAGGTAGTATTTACAGTATTTACATTATTCGGTCTATTGTCCTCATCTTTGTTGCCATTTGTACGACGTATAATAATAGATCATTGTATTTGTCTATTTCTGAGATGAGGTAGTATTTACAGTATTTACATTATTCGGTCTATTGTCCTCATCTTTGTTGCCATTTGTACGACGTTTAATAATAGATCATTCTATTTGTCTATTTCTGAGATGAGGTAGTATTTACAGTATTTACATTATTCGGTCTATTGTCTTCATCTTTGTTGCCATTTGTACGACGTTTAGTAATAGATCATTCTATTTGTCTATTTCTGAGATGAGGTAGTATTTACAGTATTTACATTATTCGGTCTATTGTCCTCATCTTTGTTGCTATTTGTACGACGTTTAATAATAGATCATTCTGTTTGTCTATATTTCTGAAATGTGGTAGTATTTACAGTATTTACATTATTCGGTCTATTGTCCTCATCTTTGTTGTCATTTGTACGACGTTTAATAATAGATCAGTCTATTTGTCTATTTCTGAGATGAGGTAGTATTTACAGTATTTACATTATTCGGTCTATTGTCCTCATCTTTGTTGCCATTTGTACGACGTTTAATAATAGATCATTCTATTTGTCTATATTTCTGAGATCAGGTAGTATTTACAGTATTTACATTATTCAGTCTATTGTCCTCATCTTTGTTGCCATTTGTACGACGTTTAATAATAGATCATTGTATTTGTCTATATTTCTGAGATGAGGTAGTATTTAGAGTATTTACTTTATTCGGTCTGTTGTCCTCATCTTTGTGCCATTTGTACAACGATTAATAATGAATCATTCTATTTGTCTAATATTTCTGAGATGAGGTAGTATTTAGAGTATTTACATTATTCGGACTATTGTCCTCATCTTTGTTGCCATTTGTACGACGTTTAATAATAGATCATTCTATTTGTCTATATTTCTGAGATGAGGTAGTATTTAGAGTATTTACATTATTCGGACTATTGTCCTCATCTTTGTTGCCGTTTGTACGACGTTTAATAATAGATCATTCTATTTGTCTATATTTCTGTGATGAGGTAGTATTTAGAGTATTTACATTATTCGGACTATTGTCCTCATCTTTGTTGCCATTTGTACGACGTTTAATAATAGATCATTCTATTTGTCTATATTTCTGAGATGAGGTAGTACTTACAGTATTTACATTATTCAGACTGTTGTCCTCATCTTTGTTGCCATTTGTACGACGTTTAATAATAGATCATTCTATTTGTCTATTTCTGAGATGAGGTAGCATTTACAGTATTTACATTATTCGGTCTATTGTCCTCATCTTTGTGGCCATTTGTACAACATTTAATAATAGATCATTATATTTGTCTATTTCTGAGATGAGGTAGTATTTACAGTATTTACATTATTCGGACTATTGTCCTCATCTTTGTTGCCATTTGTACGACGTTTAATAATAGATCATTCTATTTGTCTATATTTCTGAGATGAGGTAGTATTTACATATTTACATTATTCGGTCTATTGTCCTCATCTTTGTTGCCATTTGTACGACGTTTAATAATAGATCATTCTATTTGTCTATTTCTGAGAATAGGTAGTATTTACAGTATTTACATTATTCGGTCCATTGTCCTCACCTTTGTGGCCATTTGTACAACGTTTAATAATAGATCATTGTATTTGTCTATTTGTGAGATAAGGTAGTATTTACAGTATTTACATTATTCGGTCTATTGTCCTCATCTTTGTGGCCATTTGTACAACGTTTAATAATAGATCATTGTATTTGTCTATTTCTGAGATGAGGTAGTATTTACAGTATTTATATTATTCGGTCTATTGTCCTCATCTTTGTTGTCATTTGTACGACGTTTAATAATAGATCATTCTATTTGTCTATTTCGGAGATGAGGTAGTATTTACAGTATTTACATTATTCGGTCTATTGTCCTCATCTTTGTTGCCATTTGTACGACGTTTAATAATAGATCATTGTATTTGTCTATATTTCTGAGATGAGGTAGTATTTACAGCATTTACATCATTCGGATTATTGTACACATCTTTGTTGCCATTTGTACGGCGTTTAATAATAGATCATTCTATTTGTCTATATTTCTGAGATGAGGCAGTATTTACAGTATTTATATTATTCGGACTATTGTCCTCATATTCGTGGCCCTTTCTACGACGTTTAATAATAGATCATTCTATTTGTCTCTATTTCTGAGAAGAGGTAGTATTTACAGTATTTACATTATTCGGTCTATTGTCCTCATCTTTGTTGCCATTTGTACGACGTTTAATAATAGATCATTCTATCTGTCTATATTTCTGAGATGAGGTAGTATTTACAGTATTTACATTATTCGGACTATTGTCCTCATCTTTCTTGCCATTTGTACGACGTTTAATAATAGATCATTCTATTTGTCTATATTTCTGAAATGTGTTAGTATTTACAGTATTTACATTATTCGGTCTATTGTCCTCATCTTTGTTGCCATTTGTACGACGTTTAATAATAGATCATTCTATTTGTCTATTTCTGAGATGAGGTAGTATTTACAGTATTTACATTATTCGGTCTATTGTCCTCATCTTTGTTGCCATTTGTACGACGTTTAATAATAGATCATTCTATTTGTCTATTTCTGAGATCAGGTAGTATTTACAGTATTTACATTATTCGGTCTATTGTCCTCATCTTTGTTGCCATTTGTACGACGTTTAATAATAGATCATTCTATTTTTCTATTTCTGAGATGAGGTAGTATTTACAGTATTTACATTATTCTGTCTATTGTCCTCATCTTTGTTGCCATTTGTACGACGTTTAATAATAGATCATTCTATTTGTCTATTTCTGAGATGAGGTAGTATTTACAGTATTTACATTATTCGGTCTATTGTCCTCATCTTTGTTGCTATTTGTACGACTTTTAATAATAGATCATTCTATTTGTCTATATTTCTGAAATGTGGTAGTATTTACAGTATTTACATTATTCGGTCTATTGTCCTCATCTTTGTTGCCATTTGTACGACGTTTAATAATAGATCATTGTATTTGTCTATATTTCTGAGATGAGGTAGTATTTACAGTATTTACATTATTCGGTCTATTGTCCTCATCTTTGTTGCTATTTGTACGACGTTTAATAATAGATCATTATATTTGTCTATATTTCTGAGATGAGGTAGTATTTACAGTATTTACATTATTCGGTCTATTGTCCTCATCTTTGTTGCCATTTGTACAACGTTTAATAATAGATCAGTCTATTTGTCTATATTTCTGTGATGAGGTAGTATTTACAGTATTTACATTATTCCGTCTATTGTCCTCATCTTTGTTGCCATTTGTACGACGTTTAATAATAGATCATTATATTTGTCTATATTACTGAGATGAGGTAGTATTTACAGTATTTACATTATTCGGTCTATTGTCCTCATCTTTGTTGCCATTTGTACGACGTTTAATAATAGATCATTGTATTTGTCTATTTCTGAGATGAGGTAGTATTTACAGTATTTACATTATTCGGTCTATTGTCCTCATCTTTGTTGCTATTTGTACGACGTTTAATAATAGATCATTCTATTTGTCTATTTCTGAGATGAGGTAGTATTTACAGTATTTACATTATTCGGTCTATTGTCCTCATCTTTGTTGCCATTTGTATGACGTTTAATAATAGATCATTCTATTTGTCTATTTCTGAGATGAGGTAGTCTTTACAGTATTTACATTATTCGGTCTATTGTCCTCATCTTTGTTGCCATTTGTACGACGTTTAATAATAGATCATTCTATTTGTCTATTTCTGAGATGAGGTAGTATTTACAGTATTTACATTATTCGGTCTATTGTCTTCATCTTTGTTGCCATTTGTACGACGTTTAATAATAGATCATTGTATTTGTCTATTTCTGAGATGAGGTAGTATTTACAGTATTTACATTATTCGGTCTATTGTCCTCATCTTTGTTGCCATTTGTACGACGTTTAATAATAGATCATTCTATTTGTCTATTTGTGAGATGAGGTAGTATTTACAGTATTTACATTATTCGGTCTATTGTCCTCATCTTTGTTGCCATTTGTACGACGTTTAATAATAGATCATTCTATTTGTCTATTTCTGAAATGAGGTAGTATTTACAGTATTTACATTATTCGGTCTATTGTCCTCATCTTTGTTGCCATTTGTACGACGTGTAATAATAGATCATTCTATTTGTCTATTTCTGAGATCAGGTAGTATTTACAGTATTTACATTATTCGGTCTATTGTCCTCATCTTTGTTGCCATTTGTACGACGTTTAATAATAGATCATTGTATTTGTCTATATTTCTTAGATGAGGTAGTATTTACAGTATTTACATTATTCGGTCTATTGTCCTCATCTTTGTTGCCATTTGTACGACGTGTAATAATAGATCATTCTATTTGTCTATTTCTGAGATCAGGTAGTATTTACAGTATTTACATTATTCGGTCTATTGTCCTCATCTTTGTTGCCATTTGTACGACGTTTAATAACAGATCATTGTATTTGTCTATATTTCTTAGATGAGGTAGTATTTACAGTATTTACATTATTCGGTCTATTGTCCTCATCTTTGTTGCCATTTGTACGACGTTTAATAATAGATCATTCTATTTGTCTATATTTCTGAGATGAGGCAGTATTTACAGTATTTATATTATTCGGACTATTGTCCTCATATTCGTGGCCCTTTCTACGACGTTTAATAATAGATCATTCTATTTGTCTCTATTTCTGAGAAGAGGTAGTATTTACAGTATTTACATTATTCGGTCTATTGTCCTCATCTTTGTTGCCATTTGTACGACGTTTAATAATAGATCATTCTATCTGTCTATATTTCTGAGATGAGGTAGTATTTACAGTATTTACATTATTCGGACTATTGTCCTCATCTTTCTTGCCATTTGTACGACGTTTAATAATAGATCATTCTATTTGTCTATATTTCTGAAATGTGTTAGTATTTACAGTATTTACATTATTCGGTCTATTGTCCTCATCTTTGTTGCCATTTGTACGACGTTTAATAATAGATCATTCTATTTGTCTATTTCTGAGATGAGGTAGTATTTACAGTATTTACATTATCCGGTCTATTGTCCTCATCTTTGTTGCTATTTGTACGACGTTTAATAATAGATCATTCTATTTGTCTATATTTCTGAAATGTGGTAGTATTTACAGTATTTACATTATTCGGTCTATTGTCCTCATCTTTGTTGCCATTTATACGACGTTTAATAATAGATCAGTCTATTTGTCTATTTCTGAGATGAGGTAGTATTTACAGTATTTACATTATTCGGTCTATTGTCCTCATCTTTGTTGCCATTTGTACGACGTTTAATAATAGATCATTCTATTTGTCTATTTATGAGATCAGGTAGTATTTACAGTATTTACATTATTCGGTCTATTGTCCTCATCTTTGTTGCCATTTGTACGACGTTTAATAATAGATCATTGTATTTGTCTATATTTCTGAGATGAGGTAGTATTTACAGTATTTACATTATTCGGTCTATTGTCCTCATCTTTGTTGCCATTTGTACGACGTTTAATAATAGATCATTATATTTGTCTATATTTCTGAGATGAGGTAGTATTTACAGTATTTACATTATTCGGTCTATTGTCTTCATCTTTGTTGCCATTTGTACAACGTTTAATAATAGAATAGTCTATTTGTCTATATTTTTGTGATGAGGTAGTATTTACAGTATTTACATTATTCGGTCTATTGTCCTCATCTTTGTTGCCATTTGTACGACGTTTAATAATAGATCATTATATTTGTCTATATTTCTGAGATGAGGTAATATTTACAGTATTTACATTATTCGGTCTATTGTCCTCATCTTTGTTGCCATTTGTACGACGTTTAATAATAGATCATTATATTTGTCTATATTTCTGAGATGAGGTAGTATTTACAGTATTTACATTATTCGGTCTATTGTCCTCATCTTTGTTGCCATTTGTACGACGTTTAATAATAGATCATTATATTTGTCTATATTTCTGAGATGAGGTAGTATTTACAGTATTTACATTATTCGGTCTATTGTCCTCATCTTTGTTGCCATTTATATATTATCCTCATTCCTTCCATTGTATAGCCTCGATTGAAAGTCATGAGATATCTGCCTCTAATCCTGCAAGTTACTTGTTCACCAGGACACATGGTCCAGTGGATATAGATGTTGGCTGGTTCCTGTGACTTAACCCAAAGAGTTGTGAGTTCAATACCAGGCTACAGCAGTGGTTAACAAGTTAACAAGAGGGAGATAACTCATGAATTCCAATCGTGGCTTTACGGAAGGCATGAGGATGATATACCCCAGTGATTGTAATAAAGGGTTCGATTTGAAATTCATAGTATCTGTAGAACGCCGGAGCGTACAACGGCCGAAACGTCGTACAAATGGCAACAATGATGAGGAAAATAGTCCAAATAATGTAAATGCTGTGAATATTTTTCGGTTATGAAAATAAAGCTATGTATATGAGGTGTGCATTCCTTAATTATGTAACTGGCCGTTTCCCGTGGCCTAGTTGGTAGAGTCTTACAAAGTAAGAGACACAGCTAATGTGGATTTGTGGAAGATTTCTGTTTCTAGTTAACCCTAGACTTGGACTGGTTAAGATTATAGTGATCGGGGAAGCAATCTCTTGGTAGTCGGTTTCTCAAGTCACTCTCTCATGAGAAGAAGCGACTTAAGTGGAATTTACATCACACCAGGGCCTATGAAGGTAATGAACGTGGTTCGCTATAATGTGAGTGACGTGGCTAACCGTAGCTGTGAATGTTAAAATTGGTGGAACTAAGAGGTAAAGTTTAGCCAGCATGAGAGTCAAAAAGTAGATGATCGCTTTTGTAGGCAATTAAAAACTCTTCACGGAGTTACAGTTATACAAAAAAGACAAAAAAAAAAAAAATTCAGTAATAAATTTAGTTAATTATCAATTCAAGAATGGATAATTAATTCCTATAAAATATTTTCACCTGGACAAATAGAATCGTTATATAAAATGGTTTGTCTAAGAGATAAGTCGGTCACTTTTATATTTTATAACAAAGCATTTCGTTCATGACATTTAACCAACGGAACATAAGAAATGCTGCATTTATGCCTTTTTCGAAGGCATAAACACGAAGTGAACTGTAAAGATTTTAAGTCGGGTTTCAAAGTTTGTGTTGATATTTATTCAGCTGGATACAGTTGGATATTAGCTATATGCAAAAGTTTCCGGTGTAAAAGCAGTTTTCAGTTTTGCAATTAGTCTATAATTTGAGAGGCTTTGTACGCCATTAATATAAGCTTTTTTTGTTAACGTTGTGTATATACAGTTTTTTTTTTCTTTTACTTTTGATTTTGGTTGACGTTTCTGTCCTTTTTAATCGCGTTTCGTATAATAGAAGTTGTCCACCGGATGGAGTCGCTATGGCTATTCGCCTAACGCCTAAAAGAGATTGATTACTCGCAGTAACTGACTCGAGTAACAGACAGATGAACAGACATATCATTGACAAATAGGCATAATATATATATAGTGTATCGAGGCATCAGATAATTTTCTTAACACATACTGTTAAATATAAGAGACAATGAATGTCTATTATGTTTAATCATGAGCCGATTTAAACATCGTATTTTGGTTTTAATTTCAGTTGAAAATAAAGGCAAAAATTTTCCAACATTTGGATAATTTTTTTATTAAGTTGGTTCTAAGCTTTCGGTTCACAAGAGCCATCTTCTGAAGATGGCTCATGTGAATAATAAAAAAATTATAAATAAAAACTTAATAAAAATATTAAACTTAATAAAAAAATTATCTAGATGTTGGAAAATATTTTCACCTGAAATTAAAGCCAAAATACGATGTTTAGAACGGCTCATGTTTAAACATAATAGACATTCATTGTCTCTTATATATATATATATATATATATATATATATATATACTAGATGTATTTTCCTAAATACTATATATATATATATATATATATATATATATATATATATATATATATAACAAAGGTTATTTTTATTTTTATTTTTAGTGCATACAGGAGTGTTTGAGTTGACATCCTTATGAAATAAACAGAGAAATTAACCTGAACTGGCCTAAATCCAAAAATTTAGTGTTAATGTTTCGGTTAGGAAAATACATCTAGTGAATATGAGGATGTCTCAACAAGGCGTGTGCATTCCTTAATAGGTAACTGGAAGTCTCCTGTGGCCTAATTGGTAAGGACACGCTCCAGCTATACCAACGTCGATTTTGATCGAGAGGCACGCATTTCTTCAGTAGGACCTCAAATGAGTCCGATTAAATAAAAAAGTAGGGATGTAAACACGTGTACCCTTTAAAAATAACTTTCCCAGCAAAGAAAATAAGATTGGATTAATTTAAGTACACACACACACACACACACACACACACACACACACACACACACACACACACACACACAAGAAAAAAATAACGGAAATAAGTTCCCGCTATTTTCCGACAGATGGTGATCCCAGAACTGCGTGCGTGTAACACATCCAAGGGAAAGCTTGAATTTCAATGTATGTCATTTTGTCGCTTTGTTTTTGATAGCGTTAAACATGTAGGATTTCGTGTCAAAGAAAGTGTATTTGTGGGGAATTTTACTGCACTACTTTATTCAAAAGAAATCTGCAGCTGAAGTACACAGAATTCTTGTTGAGACTTATGGCGATCATGCTCTGTCCGAAATAACACTCAGAGATTGGTTTAGGCGCTTCAAAAATAATGATTTTGATGTTGAAGACAAAGAACGCTTTGGCGCACGCAAAAAGTTTGAATAATTGAAAAAAATTACTTCATGAAACTCATGTCAGGCACAAGCTGAACTTGTTAAATCATTAGGAGTTGATCACACAACAGTTCTGAAACGTTTGAAAGCTTTAGGAATCATTAAAAAGCAAGGACATTGCGTGGCGTACGAGTTTAAGCCGAGAGACATACGTGTAAGCGATTTGACGAAAAGCGTGTGTTGTCATTTCTATAACAGAAAAATGGTTTTCTGTTTTAGATTGATGCCCACGTGATATCTACATGATACCTACATGTTACCTACATGATACCTGTACGATATAACAGATTCTTTAAAATTTCAGTCAAATTCGTTGAATTCACGATTGTTTATTTAAACCATCTACAGAGATGTAATGCAGTGGATATCGGCTCAGAACGAGAAATCGGAGAACCTAGTTCGAATTCCAACTGAATTTGTTGTACTCACTTACGCACTAATACCCTCGAGAAAGATATTAATACGAATTTTCTTCCTCCTATAGGCTAAATAGCAGGACAGCTTGGGTTCTGTAGCGTTGGTTGGCAATTTGTCTACCGCAGAAAGTGATGACAACCTACTGCAGAAAATATATTCTACCCAGTCAGTCATGTCATTTTCGAGACACGTAGGGCAGTTAACTGACTGACTGAATATAATAGTTGAAAACATGATTAAGGCTTCTACTAGGCATAAAGTGGGGGATCGGTTTTCTATTATTATAATAAACTGATGTCCAACTAATTACTACTTAATAATATAATGCATCTCTTTCCCCACTCTAGTTATGAGTCAAACAACAAGAGATCGGGTTCTATAGCCTTGGCTAGTAACCAGACTACCGCAGAAAGAAATGGCAACCTACTGCGGGATAATCTTCTGCCCAGTCAGTCATGTCATTTTCGAGACATGATCACCCAAGTGTGTATCACGTACGGCAGTTAACTGACTGACTTAATATAATAGTTGAAAACATGATTAAGGCTTTGTTGTGGAGTAGTTTTCGCACTGAAGGTTATAATCGTGCTATGTCGATTGCTAATCGACTTAACGTACCCAAAATGTTAGGAACTTGGTAATCTTCCATTGAAAGCTGACTCCTTAGTATTCGGCTAACTGCCGACTAATATCAACTGCCTCATAGTTCTACTGAACTCCAATATAAGTCTGAAGAACTCTCTAGAACTTCTAAGAACTCCTATGAACTTTCCCAGAACTTCTCGAGTTAACTTCTTGTTAACTCTTTTTAATGTAGGAGGGAGAGTTCATTATCTGAGGAATAGGTGTGCTTCCTCATAACACCCACCTCCTAAATTTTACTCCGCAATGGTAAACTTTATTTTTTTTTTCTGCAGGTAATATGAATGAAGAAAAAAATAGAAAAAAAATTTCACTTTCTCAGCAAAAACTTGGTATATCTCCTTCGTTTTGGATCCACTTTTAACTGATCCGTTTCATTCCTTTACCTTTTAGATCGGCACACTTCAGTTAAAATTGTTGCTGGTGTTGATAGTTCGAACGTGTCATAAATTACTTCCACCGGCGTTTATTCCGTTGGGCCGCTGTCAACCACGTCCGAAGAGCGTCTTCTGATTTGGTTAATGTGCCTCTTGCACGTAAATGTTTCTCCTTTTACCAGGTACATCATCTTGCCGATCCGCTTGTCAATTATTCCAATTTCCAAGAACGACTTGTTCTGTTTGTAGACTTTGAAATAAATGTTTTCACCTGGGTTGTATTTTTTTTTATGTGAGTAAATTTTTCTCTGTCTGGCTTTGACTTTTTGGGCAATAACTTGTCGAATACGGATCTAACCCTACGTGCGAACACCACTTCGGCAGGCGATTGTGAAGCTGGGGTTCCATTATTTGAGTAATCCTGTATACTTGTAGGAATTTCTGTAGGGCTTCTTTTGCGGGTATTTCTCTATCTTTCTTTAAAGCCCTTTTAAGAGTGTCGACGAATCTTTCTGCTAACCCGTTTGACCTTGGGTGATAGGGAGCTGTAGTAATGTGTTCTACATTGTTCTCCTTGAAGAAATCCTTAAACTGTCTTGACGTAAACTGGCTTCCATTGTCTGTTACTATTGCGTCTGCAACACCAAACCTTGCCAACAATTCTAGTAAAAAATCCTTTGTACTTTGGGTTGTCTGTTGTCTAATTATGTGTATATCCAGTCATTTTGAGAAACTATCTACTACTATTATGTAATAGTATCGATTGAGTAGACCCGCAAAATTCACGTGTAACCTAGACCATTGTAGGTATGTTTTTGGCCAGGGATTAAATTTTATAGGGGGTGCCTTTGCAGCTAAGGCACAGCCTTGACACTTTGCAACTGTATTCTCGATGTCCCTGTCCATGTTCGGCCAATAAACAAAGCTTCGGTTTAGGCTTTTCATGTTAGTTCTGCCCGGATTACCATTGTGGAAATCCTTTAGCATCTGTTTTTGCAGTGTGTAAGGGATCACTACACGCTCTCTATATAATAATACTGAGTTACACAGCTAAAACACATTTGTCGTGAACTGGTATCTCTTGGTTATTTTTTCTTTTATTTGTAAGATATAGTTGTCCCTGGTGGCTTCTTTTATTTTTTCCAGTGTTACAAGAAGCTCTTGAACTGCATTACATACAGTAATTTTTAGTTCCTCTTTAGACTTTAGTGCGGCAATTACGGTGTCTTCAAACGGTTCACTCAATTTTGGAATTAACCTAGACAGCCCATCAGCGTAGCCAAATTTGTTTGATTCTATGTACTCTATACTGAAGTCATAATTTAGTAGTATCGTACCCCATCTGTGTCGGCAAACCCTTTTTCGATCCGAAAATCAATATTAGAGGCTTATGGTCCGTTTGTAACTTAAAATGTCGACTTTGAATGACTTGGAGAAATTTCACTACTGCGAATATAATACCTAGCGCCTCTGTCTCTATCTGAGAGTAATTTTTCTCAGCCGGAAGTAATGCCTTAAAAGTATGCGCAACTGGCTTAACTTGACCATCTGCCATTTTATGTAATATACATGCTCCAATCCCATAAGCACTTGCGTCACAGGCTACTATGATTTCTAAATCCGAATTGTAATGGGTTAGAAAGAGTTACGCGTTTAATGCTTCTTTTATCTCTTCGAATGCTTTCTGACATTCATCAGTCCCAGGGTTTTCCTTTTTTAAGAAACTCATTTAAAGGTGACGGCAGATCATGCATCTTAGGGATATATACCTGATAATAATTGGCTAATTCACAAAAACTTTGTAGCGTGGTAATATCCTTTGGAGCCAGCATGTCTTTTATAGACGATCTGAGTCTGGCCTTCTAGCATTTTTATCGATTGCTCCAGCATGTCTTTTATAGACGATCTGAGTCTGGCCTTCTAGCATTTTTATCGATTGCTCCAGCATGTCTTTTATGATTGATCTGAGTTTGGCCTTCTAGCATTTTTATCGATTGCTCCAGCATGTCTTTTATAGACGATCTGGGTCTGGCCTTCTAGCATTTTTATCGATTGCTCCAGCATGTCTTTTATAGACGATCTGAGTCTGGCCTTCTAGCATTTTTATCGATTGCTCCAGCATGTCTTTTATAGACGATCTGAGTCTGGCCTTCTAGCATTTTTATCGATTGCTCCAGCATGTCTTTTATAGACGATCTGAGTCTGGCCTTCTAGCATTTTTATCGATTGCTCCAGCATGTCTTTTATAGACGATCTGAGTCTGGCCTTCTAGCATTTTTATCGATTGCTCCAGCATGTCTTTTATAGACGATCTGGGTCTGGCCTTCTAGCATTTTTATCGATTGCTCCAGCATGTCTTTTATAGACGATCTGAGTCTGGCCTTCTAGCATTTTTATCCGGTGCTCCAGCATGTCTTTTATAGACGATCTGAGTCTGGCCTTCTAGCATTTTTATCGATTGCTCCAGCATGTCTTTTATAGACGATCTGGGTCTGGCCTTCTAGCATTTTTATCGATTGCTCCAGCATGTCTTTTATAGACGATCTGGCCCTCTAGCATTTTTATCGATTGCTCCAGCATGTCTTTTATAGTTTGATCTGAGTCTGGCCTTCTAGCATTTTTATCGATTGCTCCAGCATGTCTTTTATAGACGATCTGAGTCTGGCCTTCTAACATTTTTATCGATTGCTCCAGCATGTCTTTTATAGACGATCTGAGTCTGGCCTTCTAGCATTTTTATCGATTGCTCCAGCATGTCTTTTATAGACGATCTGGGTCTGGCCTTCTAGCATTTTTATCGGTGCTCCAGCATGTCTTTTATAGACGATCTGAGTCTGGCCTTCTAGCATTTTTATCGATTGCTCCAGCATGTCTTTTATAGACGATCTGAGTCGTATGCTTATTTTTATCGATTGCTCAGCATGTCTTTTATAGACGATCTGGGTCTGGCCTTCTAGCATTTTTATCGATTGCTCCAGCATGTCTTTTATAGACGATCTGAGTCCTGGCCTTCTAGCATTTTATCGATTGCTCCAGCATGTCTTTTATAGACTTGATCTGAGTCTGGCCTTCTAGCATTTTTATCGATTGCTCCAGCATGTCTTTTATAGACGATCTGGAGTCTGGCCTTCTAGCATTTTTATCGATTGCTCCAGCATGTCTTTTATAGACGATCTGAGTCTGGCCTTCTAGCATTTTTATCGATTGCTCCAGCATGTCTTTTATAGACGATCTGAGTCTGGCCTTCTAGCATTTTTATCGATTGCTCCAGCATGTCTTTTATAGACGATCTGGTCTGGCCTTCTAGCATTTTTATCGATTGCTCCAGCATGTCTTTTATAGACGATCTGAGTCTGGCCTTCTAGCATTTTTATCGATTGCTCCAGCATGTCTTTTATAGACGATCTGAGTCTGGCCTTCTAGCATTTTTATCGATTGCTCCAGCATCTCTTTTATAGACGATCTGAGTCTGGCCTTCTAGCATTTTTATCGATTACTCCAGATATTTTATTTTGTCCATAAAAAAAACTCGCATTTGTTTTCCTTAAGTTTAAATCCGAATTCTTGAATTCTTTGCAATAACTGAGTTTAAATGTTTTATATGTTCAGCTATATTTATGCTTCTCATTAGGATGTCGTCCAGATACGCGGCGGCAAAATCTAGACCACCAAACATCGAATCATTACTTGCTGGAAAATGGCGGGCGAAATCTTGACACCAAAAGGTAGTCTGTTAAACTTATACAGACCTCAATGCGTGTTTATACATAAGACCTTTGAAGTTTCTTTCTCTAACGGTATTTGTAGGTATGTGTCACTGATGTTTATTTTCGAAAATATTTTGCTTCCGTTTAGCTCCGCAAAAATTTCTTCTGCTGTTGGTAGGGGATAACTGTAATCCTTAAGTGCTGCGTTTAACCTCGTCAGTTATGTTATTTTCGAGACATGATCACCCAAGTGTGTATCACGTACGGCACTTAACTGTCTGATTGGCAGCGTTAACAGGGACAAAAGCTCAGAAAAAAATGATCGCCCTCTGTATGATCGGTATTTATAGGAGAGTATTAACGTTTTTGTAATGCCCA
>JBBBDQ010001055.1:1330000-1335000 GCA_037127315.1 Ascarosepion bandense | reverse complement strand
AAGTATATTTGAGAGACAGGAAAATAAATTAAATTTGAGAGAGAGAGAGAGAGAGAGAGAGAGAGAGAGAATAATGAAGTAAATTAAGAGAGAGAAAAATAAATTATAGTTAAGAGGGAGATAAAATAAAAGTATGTTAAGTATATAAATTAAATTTCAGAGAGAGAATGATAAAATAAATAAGAGAGGGAAACATGAATTATATTTGCGAAAGAAAAAATAAAAATAAAAAAGTAAATATATTTGAGAATGAGAAAAACATGCAAATTTGAGAGAGAGAAAGAGAGAGACGAACTAAATTAGCAGAGAAAAAAATGTGAGCGAGAAAAATAAAGTAAAAATTAAAGAGAGAAAAATAATGTAAATATTTGGGAGAGAGAAAAATGAAGTATATTTGAGACTAGTAGTATAGCCAGGCGTTGCTCGGGTGTAATGAAAGCTTTAAAACTAATCCATGGTCCTGGAGCTCAGACTCTTTGGACGTTGGCACGAAAGACTAAAAAGCAATAGTTGTTTCCAGTTAAATCGAAACCGTAGACTGAAAGAAAAATGAATGGATGTAAGTCAAATTTTGATTTCGTGATATCGATATCAAATAAGTTTTTTTCGTCGTAAACTGAATTTTAAGGCTAAATAAATCCTCTGAGTAAATGGTATCATGGCTGAAACTAAGAACTACAATTATACCCACTTAGAGCCAAACCCGAAGCAAAAACTAAAATAAAAGGGCTGCAAAAAATACAGACATACAGGCAGATAAACAGACACACACACACACACACACACACACACACACACACACACACACACACACACACACACACATCTTGCCTTTTATATATATATATATATATAATCGATTTTCTGCACTATTGTAAGAACTGCAACCTTGAAACTTCTGAATATCGTTTCTTATGTCTTTGTCTATGAGTGTATCAAATTTCATTAAAATCGGACCACTCTTTTTCTAACCAGATTTTTCGATTATCGATTGTCGATATTTATTGGGGGTACCTCGACACAAAACCTAGCTAAGAACACTCGCAGACGCTTATAGTACAACTGTGTAATTTTTCAAGAAAATCGGCTCAGCCGTTTCGGAGTCTATAGGTAACGGACACACAGACACACAAACAGACCCACACACATACACACAGAGACAAAATTCCATTTATAAATAAGTTTAGATAGTGAAAATGAAGCAAATTGAAGAGAGAGGTAACTGAATTAAATTAAGAGAAGAGAAAAATAAATTAGGGAGAGATAAATTTAAAGAATTTTTAAGACAGAGAAAAATCAATCACATTTTTAAGAGAGAGAAAAATCAATCCCATCACAGAAGAATATAGGATATTTGAGAGAAAAACTTACAGTATATTTTAAAAAGAGAAATATAAAGCATATTTGAGGAAAAATTAAAGCATATTTGAGAGAGAGATAAATAAATAAAATTTGAGAGAGTGAAATTTTTATACTTGAGAAAGAGAAAAACAAGGCTAATTTGAAAGAAAAAATGAAAGCATATTTAAGAGAGAGAGAGAAACAAAAATATTGAGAAAAAGTAAAATTAAATAAATCTGAGTGAGAGAGAGAATGGAAGTAAATTAAGAAAGAAAAAATAAATATGTGTGAGAGAAAAATTAATTATATTTGAGAAAGAGAAAAACAAGGCTAATTTGAAAGAAAAAACAAAACATATTTAAGAAAGAGAAAAAAGAAAGAGTAAAATGAAGTAAATAAAGAAAAAAGAAAAATGGAAAAATAAAGAACATTTAAGAGAGAGAAAAATGAATTAAATTTGAGGAAGTGAGGCAATAAAAAAAATTGAAGGAGAGAAAAATAAAATATTTCTCAGAGTGAGAAAAATGAAATAAATTGCATTAAAAAAAAATTAAATTTGACAGAGAGAAAAAAAAACTTGTGAGTGTAACCCTATTTTCAGACGACTGGAATTAATATTAAGTGATTTTTAAAACGAGAAGTTATTTTTCTAAAATTGGAGAAAACAAGTATTTTTGTCGGGAAAAGTAGAAGAAGTGATACCAGTGGAATATACAGAATCAAAGATACAATGAGTGCAGAATTGCTTTTGTCGGGAGTAGTAAGCGAATTTATCAGGGCTAGTCAAAATATCGTCAATGGGTTTTGACGATATTGTGACCCTTGGTCAAAATACGCTCTTGAGGATTTTCTGTTTACTGATTATCAGAACAGATGATAGGAACAGACAGACAATAACAGAGAGTAAGTTTTCTCTCCTTCCATTGGAAGTCGAAATGGTTAAATGATATTACTTATATGTCGAAATAGTAGATCATATATAAGGAGGAGGAAATAGAAGTCCCATACTTAACTTCAACACCCCGCTTTTGTGTCTTTTTAATAAAACTGGTGTAGAAAACGAAATTCAGTTAGATAAGAACCAATGATGTATTGCTGCGGACCAGCTGAAACAGCCTGCCGCCAGAGATATTGTAAGAGACGATCAGTCCAAATTCAACGAGCTGCAAGTTGAATAAACCACCGCCTCTTGGAGATAACAGATCACAAATATTAACATGCTATTGAAATACAAACCAAACTAAATGAAGTAAATCAGAGAGAAAGAGGAAAAAAGAAAAAACTTTGAGAGAGAGAAAATAAACTTAATTTCGGTGACAGTAAAGAAAAAAAATTGTTTTAGAGAAAAACAAAGTAAAATTGAAAGAGAAAAATAAATTAAATTTTTAAGAAAGAAAATTAAAGTATATTTAAGGGAAAAACAAAATATATTTGAGGGAGGGTAAAATTAAAGAACCTAAGAGATAAAAAATTTAAGAGAGAGAAAAGTAGAGTATGTTTGAGACAGAAAAATAAAACAAATTTGAGTGAGAGAAATATCAAGTAATTTTGAGAGAGATAGAGAGAGAGAGAGAGAGAGAGAGAGAGAGAGAGAGAGAGAAATAAAATAAATTTGAGAGTGAGAAAAAGAAACTATATTTGAAAGAGAGAAAAAGTATATTTGAGAGAGAGAAAATAAACTTAATTTCAGTGACAGTAAAGAAAAAAAAAGATATATATATATATATTTAATCGTATCACCCCGGGCAAGGCGGTAACGTCACTGATGTGCAGGGAGCTAGATATGAGTAAAAAGATTAGATAAAAGGAGAGTGAAGGGAAAGACGAACCAATTAGAAAGGAGCAAGAGAACGATGGAAATACAGGTGTGATGACAGTTGCAAAGGCGGAGAGAAAGAAAAGGATATACAGGGTGGTGTGAAAAGAACTAGGTTCAAGTAGTGAAGAGATGAGTATTGACATTGCATTTAAATTCATGGAGGTTGTAGCCGTCAGGAAAGCAAGAATATGGAAGCGAGTTCCACAGGCGGGAAGTGCGAGAAAAGAAGCTGGTGGAGAAGAATTGTCGTCTGCATTTGGTTGTTCTAACTGTGAATGGGTGGGACCCAGCTGCCATCCTGGTTGCATGAGTAAACTCCTGTGGCAGGGGCACCAGTGACTTAAGTTCGTCGGAGCAGAAGGCATGAAAGTATTTATATTTGTGTGAGAGAAAAATAAAGTAAACTTGAAAGTGAAAAATAAATTAAATTTTTAAGAAAGAAAATTAAAGTATATTTAAGGAAAAATAAAATATATTTGAGAGAGGGTAAAATTAAAGAAATTAAGAGAGAAAAAATTTAAGAGAGAGAAAATATAGAATATGTTTGAGACAGAGAAAAATACAGCAAATTTGAGTGAGAGAAATATATCGTAATTTTGAGAGAGAGAGAGAGAGAGAGAGAGAGAGAGAGAGAGAGAGAGAAGAAGAAGAAGAAAATAAACTTGACAGTGAGAAAAAGAAACTATATTTGAAAGAGAGAAAAATAAAATATATTTGAGCGAAGGAGAACGAATGTTAATTTGAGAGAGAGGAAAAAAACAAAATAAATTTGACTGACAGAAAAATATAGAGAGAAAAATAAATAAATTTTAGAGAGAGTAAATGAAATAAATTATTAAATAGTAAATTAAAAAAGAGGAAAATGTATTATATATAAGAGAGTGGAAAATATAATTATTTTTGGGGAAAGAAAAAAATAAACTGTATTTGACAGTAAATTTGAGAAAGAGAAAAAATGTTAATTTGAGATAAAAAAAATATAGTGTCTTTGAGAGACAGAAAAAATGAAGTAAATTTTAGAGAATGAAAAATAAAATATATTTAAGAGAGAGAGAGAGAGAGAGAGAGAGACAAATATACATTTGTTGAGTGAGAAAAATAAAATATATTTGAGAGAGAATATGTGTGTGTGTGTGAGAGAGAGAAAGAAATATAAATTTGAGAGAGAAAAATAAAGTACATTTGAGAGAGAGCGAAACAAATATAATCTCAGAACAAAAAATATATTTAAGTGAGAGAGTGTTAAATAAAGTAAATTTTGGAGGGAGAGAAAAATAAAGAAAATTTGAGAGGCAAATAAATTATATTTGTGAGGCAGAAAAAATAAATTTAAGAGAGAGAAAAATAAATTAAATTTGGGAGAGAGATAAATAAGTTATATATGTGAGTTAGAAAAAATACATTTGTCAGGTGGAAAAAATTAAATTTCTGAGAGAAAAAGATAAACTGTATTTGTGAGAGAGTAAAGTAATGTAACTTTGAGAGAGAGAGAGAAAGTGAAAGAAAGTGAGAGAGAGAGAAAGAAAGTGAAAGAAAGAAAGAGAGAAAGAGAAAGAAAGTGAAAGAAAGTGAGAGAAGAGAAAGAAAGTTAAAGAAAGTGAGAGAAAGAGAGAGAGGGGGGGGGGTGGGGGTGGGAGAAAAAGAGAGAGAGAGATGGGGGTGGGAGAAAGAGAGAAAGTGAAAGAAAGTGAGAGAAAGAGAGAAAGTGAAAGAAAGTGAGAGAAAGAGAGAAAGTGAAAGAAAGTGAGAGTAAGAGAGAAAGTGAAAGAAAGTGAGAGAAAGAGAGAGAGAGATGGGGGTGGGAGAAAAAGAGAGAGAGATGGGGGTGGGAGAAAGAGAG
>JBBBDQ010001055.1:1302500-1325000 GCA_037127315.1 Ascarosepion bandense | reverse complement strand
TTACCACAAAATTTGCAACAATATTTAGATAAGTAAACAGATGGATCGGAAGAGGTTAACCATTTTATTGGCCTCCACGTTCGCCAAATTTGACTCCATTAGATTTTTTTATGGGGACATGTGAAAACAATTATATATGCAACCAAACCTAGTTACTTATAAAATTTGAAAGCTAAAATAATTAAGGTGATTTCAGGCATTCATGTAAATCAGTTGGCAAATGTTTTCTGTGAACTGCAAAATCGTTTTACCCTTTGTATTACTAATCTTTTTTTTTAATCATATGACCCCGAGCAAGGCGGTAACACCACTGATGTGCAGGGGGCTACATAAGAGTGAGAAGATTAGAAAAGAGAAAACCGGAAACCGCAACCTAAACACGAAACAAGGGATGAGCCTCCTCACCTGTTCAATAGATGTGGGTGGAGTGTGAACCGGGCGATAGTTTAGTCTATCTACTCCAATATGGCGGACATGTGGAAACTTAAATAAAATTTTAATAAAACCTTTAAAAATATAGATTTACTTCTTTCTAATTCTTTTTACAAATTATTTTTACCACAAATACAAATAAAGTTATTAATTTTTTAAAGTGCACACCAACTTTATAGACACCCTGTATATAGTTGGTAGATCATCTATTGTAGGTGTTCAAGTTTTTGTTATAAACCTATTTCTTTATTTATGTTGACGGTTTCAGTATTTTCAAATAGATTTCTCAGAATGGTTTCTTTGTAGTGTTTGGAAGTGAGTCGATTGAGTTAAAAAGTGTTTCGTTGTGGGTGCAGCTTGGGATGATTTACGGTGTTTGTTGATCTTTATTCTTAAGCGACTATGAATGGGTGCGGTAAGTGTGGCCTATGTGCAGCCGAGCATTAACTAATTTTCTAATCATTTCAAAACTGTTTTTGGTTATGGAGCAGATTACAGTCTGCTGACATATTTTTGCCAACACTCCATTTTGGATACTTTTCTAGCGTTGTCCAGTTGAATTCATGGCGTTCACTTACGGACAAATACTCGTGGGAAAGGTATTAATCCGTCTTCTTTTCTTCAGTTATGGGTTAAATAATAGAACAGATTGGGTTCTATAGCCTTGGCTGGCAACCAGTCTACCGTAGAAAGCAATGGCAACCTACTGCGGGATA
This sequence comes from Ascarosepion bandense, assembly GCA_037127315.1. Taxonomy (NCBI): domain Eukaryota; kingdom Metazoa; phylum Mollusca; class Cephalopoda; order Sepiida; family Sepiidae; genus Ascarosepion; species Ascarosepion bandense. The sequence continues at coordinate 1,323,852 of JBBBDQ010001055.1, read as the reverse complement.
ATCTTTTGCCCAGCCATTCACGTCTCTTTCGAGACATGATCGCCCAAAGCGTGTATCACGTATAGCACTTAACTGACCGACTGAATATAATAGTTGGAAACATGATTAAGACTTTTACTGGGCATAAAGTGAGGGATGGTTTTTCGATTGTTATAAAATAATACACTGATCCCCCACTAAGTATACTTAATCTAATAATGTAATATAATCTATCTCTTATCACTACAGCTATGAGTCAAATATTAGAACAGATTAGGTTCTATAGTCTTGGCTGGCAACCAGTCTATTGCAGAAAGCCATGGCAAACTTCTGCGGGATAATCTTCTGCCCAGTCAGTCATGTCTCGAAAGTGACATGATCGCCCAAAGCGTGTATCACGTATGGCACTTAACTGACTGACTGTTCTTGCTTTAAGGGCCTTTGCTGTCTTTACTTAACAGTTGATGAGGTTGTCGATTGTTGGTGTTATGTCGTGAGTAAGAATAAATAACTCAACAACAGGAATAGGTTAATTGTTGTATTCCGTGAAAATAGTATTTACAAAGGTTATTAGTATCCAATACAAGAATAAGGGTTAATCGTCTCAACCGTCGTAAGACGTAGTATGAGCAATGGGTACTTCCGGGTCGTCACCGGAAGTCTACGACTGACTTGTCGATCGGCTGCTCAGCACACTCTATTTATTCTGTAAAAAATACAGAATTGTGGCACAAGGCCTAAAAGGGGAGGGGGAGAGTTTGGTACTCACTGAACTTTCTTATACCTAGCTAAACACTATCACGACCCATTCACTCATTACAATTTGCACAATCACCACAAAAACCCATCCATCAACTCTCACTCCTTCATACACCACAATGCCAGAAACTTACAAGGGGCACCTAAAAAGTGGCTGCTCGGTACACTGTATTTATTTTGTATAAAATACAAAATTATGGCACAAGGCCTAAAAGGGGAGGGGGAGAGGTTGGTTCTCACTTAACTATCCTATACCTAGCTAAACACTATCACGACCCATTCACTCGTTACAATTTGCAGAGTCACCAAAAGAACCCATCCATCTACTCCCAATCCTTCGTACACCACAATGCCAGAAACTTACAAGGGATACCTAAAAAGTGGCTGCTCGGTACACACTACCTACGTAGATGCCACCATTACTTTACATAGTAATGGAATAGTCCATTATAGCCGAATAGGCGCGGGCGTCCCAACAGTTAGTTTTAATTTTCTAAGTACTGCTTTTCGTAGTTTAATTACTTGTCTACATTAAACGAGAATCTGTTTCATCTACTTGGCGTTGAGTTACATTCTTTACTATGGCAGGTTTAGGGTTAAGGTTTCCGTAGAATTTTCTGCAATTTCTGTTATTTTGAGTTAATTTTTTAAGACATTTATTCTTATTTTTTCCAGTCTATCTTGGTCGGTGTTCATCGATCCCATCAACTTTCTTCAGGATGACGAGGAAAAGATCGCGACCTCGTGTATCATGGTAAATAGTCAATGTGAAGTCGAGGTAAATTGCTGGCTCACCTACGGAGAGGTCAATTGTCAGTTTTGTTGGTATGTGGGTGCTCTCTTGTTTCATCGGCTCATAATCCATAACGAATTTCTCGTAATTTTTCCTTTTTTTGTTTCCTTGTGATCCCAAAGTGGTATTCTTCATCTTTTCTTCTTCTTCTATGTGCCCTGTCCCTTCAGGACGTAGGTGATCATGGTTCTCCACTTCTCTCTATCCCTTGTGGCTCTTAGTATGTTTGTTCCTGTTCCTCCTGGCAACCCCCGTTCCGTCATCCACCTGATCAGACCCTGCAAATATGTTATCCGATGCCTTCCTCTGTCTCTCTTTCCTTCTATCTGTCCAGTCAGTATCAGGTTCTCCAAGCTCTCCTCCCTTATTGCATGTCCCAGGAACTTCAGTTGTCACTTCCTGATGCTCAGTATTAATTTTCTTTTTGCTACCATTCTTTCCAACACCTCATCGTTGTTTGCATGCTCAGTCCACGATATCCGCAGCATCCTTCTGTAGAAACACATTTCCGCTCCTTCCAGTTTTGTCCTCATTTTCGATGATATCTTCCAGCCTTCACTGCCGTATTGAAGAAATGACATCACATAGCAATCCAGCACTCTTTTCTTTGTTTCTAGTGAAATTTTCCTGTGTGTTAGTACTTTACTCAGCTTCTGGAACGCGTCCTTTGCCATGCCAATTCGCCTTCGGATCTCTGTGTCGCACATTCCATCTCCTGTTAGAACACTTCCTAGGTATTTAAATTTTTGTACTTGCTTGATTCTGGTACCACCCACCTGTATTTGGCATTTTGGGTTGCAACGGCCATTAAAATCCGCAAATAAAATGAAGAGTTTAGCTAATTGTTTTATCAGACCTTTCAACCTGTCTTGTTCCATCTGAACATATGGTGGGATATGCAGAGAGCAGATGTTGACTGTTCTGTGCAAAGTACCTCTCACGATAAGGATTCTTTTTTTTTTTGGTTCATTTTTTTTATTAAAACGGTTACCCGCTCCATGTACCCTTCGTCCAGAGTTTTACATGTGACTATATTCTCGATAGTTTCTAACATTAAAATGATCTTTTTTTAGAAATGTTACCCGGAGGAGCAAAGATACATTGGATTATTTTATATTTCATATTCATATGTTTATTTGATTTTTACACATTTTTAGTGTTTTGTTTTTTCTTTGTAAATTTTCGGTCAAGTACCATCCATTCTATTAGTACCGCGAACTTATTTCTTTCGGAATATTTTTGTTTTTGGTTGGTCACGTTTTTTTGTGAGAGAATTTCCAAAGATGACCATTTTGACATATGGCGAATGAATTTGTGATCTTTGAGATGTTTGTCTATTGAAGTGGAGACTTTGAGTCCTGTATTAGTGGTATTAAAAAAAAGAACGAGAGCAAATAAAAACTTTATTATATCCAAAAGTAAGAAAAAACAATCAAGCAATTATTTCAATTGAGCAAAAGAAAACAATTACCATTAAAATTTTATTCATCTTTAAATCCATTAAAATTCGTCGTTTTCGTTACCAAAACTCAGATACTCATTTTCAATGCTACTATCATCGTCGTTAAATAAAGCATAATCTTCCGTTCCATTAAGAGCATTGTTAATGCATTTATTGCATATAATCTTAGTGAAACAAAGTTCTAATATTATACATGATAAAATTAATATAATGGATATTATTAATGATAACACTTTTAATCTGCATAATAGCAGATTCTCCACTAATTCGACACTGGACTCTTCTAGAGTATCTGCACCCAACTTCCCACCCGGAACTGAGGCCCTATTGAATGACATCCACATTAACCCCTCGGTGGTCTTTAACATAATTTCAAAGCTTGACCACCATAAAGCGAGCGGCACATATATAAATCTACCATCCGCCCGGGCATTGAATACTGCTGCCATAGCTGGTCGGGTACTCCTGCTATCCACCTAGGTGTCCTTCACAAAATCCAACGAAGAATCTGTAATGTGATAGATCTCGATTTCTACAAATATTTTTCGGCTTCTGCACCGATGAACTTAGCTTATTCGTGCCTCCTATATATGAATTTACTCAAGCCACAAGATTAGCAACTAGGTCCCACCCTTTTACTGTGAATCAATATGTTTACGCAAACTCTATTCCAATAGCTTCTTTTTTTTGCACTTCCCGCCTATGAATTCCCCTTCCCTTTACTTGCTTCTCCGACAGCTATAATCTCCAAGAATTTAAATGTAAAGTCAATAGTCATCTCCTAACCTGCATCCTCTCTCTCATGTTCCTTTCTCCGTCCACTCCACTCTCATCAGTATTCTCATGCTTCTCTTACCCACTTCAATACACTCTCTATAACCTGTCACTCTTTCTCATAACTTTCTTCCTCTGTAACCCCCTGCACAACAGTGGCAGTAAAATGCCTTACCTGGGGCGATATGATTATATATATATATATATATATATATATAAGTAGCATAATCATATTAAAAGGGCTCAAACTTAATAGAAACAAAGTTTAATCATCAAAATGTTTATGCTATTATTAAGGGGAATGATCAAATTTTGTTGTCATTAATTTTAAAATATTTTTTTTTCGTCATTATTTAAAAAAAAAGTTCTTTGTAACACGTTAGAAATTTCAGTTAAGATGTTGTTATTTTTTTTCCTTTCTTTTCCGTCAGGGATTTCCGTCATATTTACGTAATATGACGATCAAGGAAAACGTAATATTACGCAACTAGTTTTTTGGCGTGGAAAGACATTATTTTAAATATTCTTGCACAAATCAACTAATTGTCAGATTTTAATGAAACTTTCAGGACTTATTCACAAATGAAAACAATTATTTATGCAATTATTATTTTTAGAAAATCTTAGTAAAAATATGTTTTTATATCTGTTACCCCAACACCAATTAATTGCATGAGAAAATTCAAAAGTTTGATACAAATCATTTGGAATTAAGAATTTTAAAATATTTTTTTATTTTTCTTATTTATGCTAAATTGCTCAATTTCTTTCAATGGGGAAATTTTTAGGAGAGTCATCATTAAAAGTTCACGTGTTTCAAGAGTTGATCCCCTTATGAAAAGTTAAATTGGGTTATTTCAAATTTTGGTCACCGTACTTTCTTTTCTTTTTTTTTAATCATATCACCCCGAGAAAGGCGGTAACGCCACTGAAGCGCAGGGGGCTACATAGGAGTGAAAAGATTGGAAAAGAAAAAGTTGGAGACCACATCCTAAACAAGGAACAAGGGATGAGCCTCTTCACCTGTTCAATAGACGTGGGTGGAGTGTGAACCGGGCGATAGTGTAGTCTATCTACTCGAATTGAAAAATAAAAAAAAGAAAAGAGTGAAAAGATTGGAAAAGAGAAAGCCGGAAACCACATCCTAAACAAGGAACAAGGGATGAGCCTCTTCACCTGTTCAATAGACGTGGGTGGAGTGTGAACCGGGCGATAGTGTAGTCTATCTACTCGAATTGAAAAATAAAAAAAAGAAAAGAGTGAAAAGATTGTAAAAGAGAAAGCCGGAAACCACATCCTAAACAAGGAGCAAGGGATGATTTATAACAGGAGCTGTCATCGCCTACTTGAAAGGTCAATGTGTCAGACATTTGTGATTACGTTTATTCTAAATTTCATGCCATAAACAAATAATATTTGTTTCAAATCAGAATAATTTAACTTTAGATTTGCTAATTTTCCAAAAATAACAAGTGAGAGATGTATATTTTATTTTTGCGAGACTTTTAAAACTGAGAATTCAATTTTATTTACAAAAGCGTCGATCGCTCAAAAATGGACGACAAATTAAAAATTAAAAAAAAATCTCAAAATATTAGATTCCAATGAATATAATTTCTGTTTGAAATACACCTGAGTATTTTGCTTACTAGAAATAGTAAATAATCATTTTGCTTTCAATTCAGTTAAAATTAAAGTTTCAAGAAAAAGTTGTTTCTTTTTTTATTTAATTTAAAACTTCAAAAATGTAGAGGTATCTACAAAAAAGCCTTTTAAATAATGACAATAGGCATATGGAAGTCACTGTAAAGTTTATGCTAATAGGAGTTGCCAGGTAGATACTTTCGGCTGATTATTGCGAACTAGCAGTGTAGCCCGGCGTTGCTCGGGGGTAATGAAAGCTTTATAACTAATCCATGGTCCTGGAGCTCAGACTCTTTCGACGTTGGCACGAAATACTATAAAGCAATAGTTCTTTCCAGTTAAATCGAAACCGTAGACTGAAAGAAAACTGAATGGATGTAAGTCAAATTTTGATTTCCTGGTATCGATATCAAATAAGATTTTTTCGTCGTAAACTGAATTTTGAAGGCTAAATAAGTCCTCTGAGTAAATGGTATCATGGCTGAGAGTAAGAACTAGAATTATACGTACTTAGAGCCAAACCCGAAGCAAAAACTAAAATAAAAGGGCTGAAAAAAATACAGACATACAGGCAGATAAACAGACACACACAAACATCTTGCCTTTTATATATATATATATATATATATATATATATATATATATATATATATTCTGCACTATAGTTAGAACTGCAACCTTGAAGCTTCTGAATATCATTTCTTATGTCTTTGTCTATGAGTGTATTAAAATCGGACCACTCCTTCTATAACTCGATTTTTTCGGTTATCGATTTTCGATATTTATCGGGTGTACCTCGACAAAACCTAGCTAAGAACACTAGCAGACGCTTTTAGTACAACTGTGTAAATTCTAAAGAAAATCGGCTCAGCCGTTTCGGAGTTTATAGGTAACGGACACACACACACACACACACACACACACACACACACACACACACAAACACACAAAGTTCCATTCATAAATAAGTTTAGATTTAGAACGTATATATGGCATATAAAACGCAGGGGAATTTTAAAAGATTTTTTTTTTTAAGTGTGTTTTATATCCCGTCAAATTACGGTAGATTTCATTTTAACATATTTATTTTGTAGTGCCAATTATTTTTTTTTTCAAGTTGGCTACACCATTTTTAAGAAGGGGCGTTTCCATCGGCTTGGAACGAGAAATCGGAGAACTGAGTTCGAATTCCAGTTGAATTTATTGCATTTACTTACGCTTAAATACCCTTGGGAATATATATGTCCATCTCTTCTCCTTCCAGCTATGGATTAAATAACAGAACAATGTGGGCTCTATAGCTTTAGCTGGTAATTAGTTTACCGCAGAAATAAATGACAACCTACTGCGGGAAAATCTTCTACCTAGTCAGTCATGGCTCGAGACATGATTGCCCAATCGTCAATTGCGTATGACATTTTTAACTGACTCACTGTTTCAACAGTAATTATATTTTCTTATATTTTTCTGCTATATATTTTGATACGGTTCACGTAAAAGCTGCGGCACTTCAATAGGAATATTAAAAAAATTAATATAGGACTCTTTTTCACTTATCTATCTAACATACGAATTGTTATGTAGTAAGTCGATTGTAACTGTCTTTGAAGATGAGGTGATGGATGTTTTTCTCTCGCAACCGTTCTTGTCAAATTCATTTGAAGGTTATCAAAATTGTAAGCGAGAAGGAAAGGTGACCTGATATTGAAGTTAAAAACAAGTCTGGCCCAACAATATCAGCTATTTTCCATTGCCATTCACTGACCCAGAGAGAGATTTTTGGAGTCGTTGGTGCTTTGTCTATTTAAGGAAACCTTAAGTCATTGGAGCATTGAAGTTGGAACAGATGGAATTAGCTTAGTGCCGTGATGATGGCGGCGACGACTGAAGGAAACAGCAAAAGAAAAAAGGATGTTGCAAGCGGTGTTGAGCCCAAACAGGCAGAGTGGATGAGTGGAATTTTAAAAATATCAAAAGGTGACAGAAAGAAAGCTGACAAAAAGATTGTTACAATCAAAAAAGAAGAGGAAGAGAATAAAAGATAGAAAGAGAGTGAGACAGGCAGATAGACAGACAGACAGTAAATGAGGAGGTGGAATGTGATGGATTATTTCAAGAAAAAGATGAACAGGTTGATAGGATTCCCCACGCCACTGCTGAAAAAAAATAAAATTACTGACTGATAAAATCCATGGTTGATTGCTATGAATTGACTAAGCTAATAGATATGAGGGGTGCTGAAAAGTTCAAGCAGTCCGAAAACTTTTCAGCGTCCTTTCGTATATACCTGGAGGTGTCGAAAACTTTTCGACCTGACCAACTTTCCAGAATCTGATCAAACAATTTAGCATCAAAGTTCTTTTAGAAGAACTTGGTTGTTATAAAATTTAAAAAAAAAAAAATTTCAGCACTTCGTAGATAGATAGATAGATAGATAGATAGATAGATAGATATGAATAGACTGGGATAGATAGATAGATAGATATGAATAGACTGAGATGGATAGATAGATAGATAGATAGATAGATAGATAGATAAAAAGGCTATATACAATTTCAGAGAGAGGAAAAAGAAAAGAATAGATATAGATAGATAGATAGATAGATAGATAAATAGATATGAATAGATGAGATAGATAGATAGATAGATAGATAGATAGATAGATATGAATAGACTGAGATAGATATGAATAGACTGAGATAGATAGATAGATATGAACAGACTGAGATAGATAGATAGATAGATAGATAGATAGATAGATAGATAGAGATAGATAGATAGATAGATAGATAGATAGATAGATAGATAGATAGATAGATATGAATAGACTGAGATAGATAGATATGAACAGACTTAGATAGATAGATAGATAGATAGATAGATAGATAGATAGATATGATATGAATAGACTGAGATAGATAGATAGATATGAATAGACTGAGATAGATAGATATGAATAGACTGAGATAGATAGATAGATAGATAGATAGATATGAACAGACTTAAATAGATAGATAGATAGATAGATAGATAGATAGATAGATAGATATGAATAGACTGAGATTGATAGATAGATAGATAGATATGAATAGACTGAGATAGATAGATAGATATGAATAGACTGAGATAGATAGATAGATAGATAGATAGATAGATAGATAGATAAAAAGATAAAAAGGCTATATACAATTTCAGAGAGAGGAAAAAGAAAAGAATTGCCGAGTATTCTATCATGAAAGACTGACGGTAAGAAGAAGTGAGATGAATGAAAGACGAAATAAAAAAAGAGAGAGACAAGAAAAGGTTACGAGGAGAAAAACCTAAGCGAAATACAAGGCAAATGGCAAAAACTATAAAAAAAGAAAAAAAGAAAAAAGATTCAGAGTGCAGAATGTTTGTAAGTAAAGTAGGGGTGGAGGCGTGTGGTAGGGAAAGTGGATGTGGGACGAAACCCGCTGATTAAGGCCGACACATTTCCTGTTATTCCAAATTTCTCTGACAGCAAAATGCTGACGGCCTTCCTTCCTTCCAATGGGGAGCACAAAATTATTGGATTCACCTCTCTCTTTCTCCTCCCCTCACCCCCTCTCTCTCTCACACACGTTAAACTATAATTGAACGCGGATATGTGAGTGCAAGTGTCGTAGCTCAACTGGTTGACGTTACTGTTGTTCATTGGTTCCCATCCTTTTTGCAGCGATTACCCCAAAATACAATTTCACTATTATCCATTACCCCAATGAACAAATACCCGTAATATAGGAAAAGAAGTAATTATATTTTCATACATCAAAAGCAGACAAAGTTAAAGGAAATTATTCAATACAATAGTCAGTTAAGTGCCATACATGATACACGCTTGGGCGATCATGTCTCGAAAGAGACATGACTGAGTGGGCAGAAGATTATCCCGCATTAGTGTGCCATTGATTTCTGCGGTAGACTGGTTGCCGACCAAGGCTATAGAACCCAATCTGTACTACTATTTAACCCATAACTAGAAGGAGGAGATGGATTAATACCTTTCCTAAAGGTATTTGCGCGTAAGTGAATACAATGGATTCAACTGGAATTCGAACTCGGCTACCTGGTTTCTCTTTCCGAGCTGATATCCACTGTACCACAACGCAATAGTACCAATCTATATAATGATCAGAGGTATAGTAGCCGTAACCCAGCCGTGATTCTTAATGTGAGTGTTGAGCTTGTATTGCCTGTGCCAGTTTATTTATTCTTGGCTTTGTGACTGAAAGGCCTATTCGGGCGTCGTTTGCTAAATTGAGTCTACTAAGTTTCTTGGTCGTCATTCCAATGACACAGTGTGAAATTATAAGCTGATTGCCTCTTCCTAAACCAAACATCTATTACTATCAAAATATGGGCTCATTACCCACTGGGGTAATTTACTCCGGGGTTGGGAACCATGGCAGTTGAAGACCTCACTACAGCTAACTAAAGAATGGGTTTCTACACTGGGGGAAGGGAAATTTCTCTCATGACCCAAATCACAATACCAAGACATTTCGTATATATATATGTATATCACCTTAAAAAATATTTTGGTGGGCCAAGAACTTTTCATATATCTGTGTACAGAGGTAACCTTTCATTTCATTAATATATGTTTGCTTTAAAGGGCTACTAATATATTTTAATTTTTTACGAATTTACCTATTTTCTGACGTGTGGAGGTATCTCACAAAACAACAATTTTGATTCGGGAAAAATTAAAGAATTTCAAGAAAAGTGTTTGAAATTATTTAATATTTCTTAATCTAATTAGTTACTACTCGAGAATTCTTAGGTTTATAATATTTCGATGTACCGACAATCCTAACATTAAAATGCTTGAATTAAATCTATTTATTGATGCTAATCTATTTATCTATTTATCTATCTATCTATCTATCTATCTAGCTAGCTAGCTAGCTAGCTATCTGTCTATCTATCTCAGTTTGTTCATATCTATCTATCTATCTATCTATCTATCTATCTATCTATCTATCTAGTCAATACTTCCACGAAGTCGCCGAAAAAACAGCATAGCATAAAGAAAAAGTCTCCAAACTTAATAAAAAAACAAAGTTTTTCCGTCAAAATATTGATGTTGTTATTAAGGGGAAAGATAAAAATACATTTCATTATTATTTTTTAAATTTTGAAGTCTTTCAAACACGTTAGAGAGTTTGGTAAAAATAATTAGTTTTCTTTTTATTCAACGGGTGAAAAAAAATTACCAGAGTTTACTATAGATAATGTAATCTTCTTCTATGTGCCTTGTCCTTTCAGGACGTAGGCGATCGTGGCCTTCCACGTCTCCCTGGTGGATCTTAGCAAGCTTTCTCCTGTTAGACCCCGCAAACCCCATTCTGCCATTCACCTGTTCAGGTCAGTCAAGTACGTTACTCGCTGTTTTCCCCTGTCTCTCCTTCCTGCTATCTGGCCTGTTAGTATCAAGTTCTCCAAGCCCTTCTTCCTCATTGCATGTTTCAGGAACTTTAACTGTCTCTTCCTGATGCTCAATATGAATGTCCTTTTCGTCTACATCTTTTCCAAAACCTCATCATTGCTCACATGCCTGATCCATGATATCCGCATCATCCTTCTGTAGAACCATATTTCAGTTGCTTCAAGTGATTTATTCATCTTCGATAATATTGTCCGGCGTTCACTTCCATATTGAAGAACTGACATGACATAGCAATCCAGTACTCTCTTCTTTGTTTCTAGCAAAATTTTCCTGTCTCTTAATACTCTACTCAGCTTCTGGAACGAGTCATCCGCCATGCCATTTCGCACTTTCCGTCTTCTGTTAGCACACTTCCCAGGTATTTAAATATTTGTACCTGCTTGATTTTAGTATTCCCCACCTGTATTTGGCATTTAGGGCTGATCTTTTGCTGATGAACATGCATTCGGTTTTCTTGCAGTTTATTTGTAGTCCTTTCTTCAGCTACCTTCTGGAGGAGGTCTTGTAGTTTCCTTTCCGTCTCTTATATGATTCTAGTATCACAGACCTGTAATTGGCATTCTGGGCTGCCTTTCTTTGTTAATGAACATGCATTCGATTTTCTTGCAGTTTATTTGTAGTCCTTTCTTCAGCTACCTTCTGGAGGAGATCTTGTAGTTTCCTTTCTGTGTCTTATATGATTCTAGTATCCCAGACCTGTAATTGGCATTCTGTGCTGCCTTTCTTTGTTAATGAACATGCATTCGGTTTTCTTGCAGTTTATTTGTAGTCCTTTCTTCAGCTACCTTCTGGAGGAGGTCTTGTAGTTTCTTTTCCGTCTCTTATATGATTCTAGTATCCCAGACCTGTAATTGGCATTCTGGGCTGCCTTTCTTTGTTAATGAACATGCATTCGGTTTTCTTGCAGTTTATTTGTAGTCCTTTCTTCAGCTACCTTCTGGAGGAGGTCTTGTAGTTTCCTTTCCGTCTCTTATATGATTCTAGTATCACAGACCTGTAATTGGCATTCTGGGCTGCCTTTCTTTGTTAATGAACATGCATTCGGTTTTCTTGCAGTTTATTTGTAGTCCTTTCTTCAGCTACCTTCTGGAGGAGATCTTGTAGTTTCCTTTCCGTGTCTTATATGATTCTAGTATCCCAGACCTGTAATTGGCATTCTGGGCTGCCTTTCTTTGTTAATGAACATGCATTCGGTTTTCTTGCAGTTTATTTGTAGTCCTTTCTTCAGCTACCTTCTGGAGGAGATCTTGTAGTTTCCTTTCCGTGTCTTATATGATTCTAGTATCCCAGACCTGTAATTGGCATTCTGGGCTGCCTTTCTTTGTTAATGAACATGCATTCGGTTTTCTTGCAGTTTATTTGTAGTCCTTTCTTCAGCTACCTTCTGGAGGAGATCTTGTAGTTTCCTTTCCGTGTCTTATATGATTCTAGTATCCCAGACCTGTAATTGGCATTCTGTGCTGCCTTTCTTTGTTAATGAACATGCATTCGGTTTTCTTGCAGTTTATTTGTAGTCCTTTCTTCAGCTAACTTCTGGAGGAGGTCTTGTAGTTTCCTTTCCGTCTCTTATATGATTCTAGTATCACAGACCTGTAATTGGCATTCTGGGCTGCCTTTCTTTGTTAATGAACATGCATTCGGTTTTCTTGCAGTTTATTTGTAGTCCTTTCTTCAGCTACCTTCTGGAGGAGGTCTTGTAGTTTCCTTTCCCGGTTTTATATGATTCTAGTATCCCAGACCTGTAATTGGCATTCTGGGCTGCCTTTCTTTGTTAATAAACATGCATTCGGTTTTCTTGCAATTTATTTGTAGTCCTTTCTTCAGCTACCTTCTGGAGGAGGTCTTGTAGTTTCCTTTCCGTCTCTTATATGATTCTAGTATCACAGAACTGTAATTGGCATTCTGGGCTGCCTTTCTTTGTTAATGAACATGCATTCGGTTTTCTTGCAGTTTATTTGTAGTCCTTTCTTCAGCTACCTTCTGGAGGAGATCTTGTAGTTTCCTTTCCGTGTCTTATATGATTCTAGTATCCCAGACCTGTAATTGGCATTCTGTGCTGCCTTTCTTTGTTAATGAACATGCATTCGGTTTTCTTGCAGTTTATTTGTAGTCCTTTCTTCAGCTAACTTCTGGAGGAGGTCTTGTAGTTTCCTTTCCCGGTTTTATATGATTCTAGTATCCCAGACCTGTAATTGGCATTCTGGGCTGCCTTTCTTTGTTAATAAACATGCATTCGGTTTTCTTGCAATTTATTTGTAGTCCTTTCTTCAGCTACCTTCTGGAGGAGGACCTGGAGTTTCCTTTCCGTCTCTTATATGATTCTAGTATCCCAGACCTGTAATTGGCATTCTGGGCTGCCTTTCTTTGTTAATGAACATGCATTCGGTTTTCTTGCAGTTTATTTGTAGTCCTTTCTTCAGCTACCTTCTGGAGGAGGTCTTGTAGTTTCCTTTCCGTCTCTTATATGATTCTAGTATCCCAGACCTGTAATTGGCATTCTGGGCAGCCTTTCTTTGTTAATGAACATGCATTCGGTTTTCTTGCAGTTTATTTGTAGTCCTTTCTTCAGCTACCTTCTGGAGGAGATCTTGTAGTTTCCTTTCCGTCTCTTATATGATTCTAGTATCACAGACCTGTAATTGGCATTCTGGGCTGCCTTTCTTTGTTAATGAACATGCATTCGGTTTTCTTGCAGTTTATTTGTAGTCCTTTCTTCAGCTACCTTCTGGAGGAGGTCTTGTAGTTTCCTTTCCGTCTCTTATATGATTCTAGTATCACAGACCTGTAATTGGCATTCTGGGCTGCCTTTCTTTGTTAATGAACATGCATTCGGTTTTCTTGCAGTTTATTTGTAGTCCTTTCTTCAGCTACCTTCTGGAGGAGGTCTTGTAGTTTCCTTTCCGTCTCTTATATGATTCTAGTATCACAGAACTGTAATTGGCATTCTGGGCTGCCTTTCTTTGTTAATGAACATGCATTCGGTTTTCTTGCAGTTTATTTGTAGTCCTTTCTTCAGCTACCTTCTGGAGGAGGTCTTGTAGTTTCCTTTCCGTGTCTTATTTGATTCTAGTATCACAGACCTGTAATTGGCATTTTAGGCTGCTCTTTTTGCTGATGAACATGCATTCGGTTTTCTTGCAGTTTATTTGTAGTCCTTTCTTCAGCTACCTTCTGGAGGAGGTCTTGTAGTTTCCTTTCCGTGTCTTATTTGATTCTAGTATCACAGACCTGTAATTGGCATTTTAGGCTGCTCTTTTTGCTGATGAACATGCATTCGGTTTTCTTGCAGTTTATTTGTAGTCCTTTCTTCAGCTACCTTCTGGAGGAGGTCTTGTAGTGTCCTTTCCGTGTCTTATTTGATTCTAGTATCACAGACCTGTAATTGGCATTTTAGACTGCTCTTTTTGCTGATGAACACGCATTCGGTTTTCTTGCAGTTTATTTGTAGTCCTTTCTTCAGCTACCTTCTGGAGGAGGTCTTGTAGTTTCCTTTCCGTGTCTTATTTGATTCTAGTATCACAGACCTGTAATTGGCATTTTAGGCTGCTCTTTTTGCTGATGAACATGCATTCGGTTTTCTTGCAGTTTATTTGTAGTCCTTTCTTCAGCTACCTTCTGGAGGAGATCTTGTAGTTTCCTTTCCGTCTCTTATATGATTCTAGTATCCCAGACCTGTAATTGGCATTTTAGGCTGCTCTTTTTGCTGATGAACATGCAGTTGGTTTTTTTTTTTTTTGTAGTTTATATGTAGTCATTTTTTGTCACTCTCTTCAGCTACCTTCTGGAGGAGGTCTTTTAGTTTCCTTTCCGTGTCTGCTATCAGCACTGTATCATCTGCGTATCTTAGGTTGTTCAAATTGTGGCTTCCGATTACAAATCCTGGCATAACATCCGGGATCCTCGGAATACAAGTTGAATAGATCCGGTGAAAAGACACATCCTTGTCTTACGCCCCTTTCTATCTTTGTATATCTGCTGAATTCGTTATCTGTCCGTATGCAGGCAGTTTGCTGCCAATAGAGATTCTTGATTACTCTTATGTCTTTCCCAAATATGTCGAGGCTGCTAAGCATCTCCATCAATTCTTTGTGGCGTATTTTGTCGAATGCCTTCACATAATCGATAAAACGTAGGTACACGTTCTTTTTCATTTATATTACCCTTTCGGAGATTATCCTAATTATAAATATGGCATTCCTTGTTCCAGTGTCTTTGATGAACCCGCACTGTTCTTGTCCTATCTCTGATTCTGCTTTTCGTTCTATTTATCAAGATTCGGACGATCAGTTTTGTAATATAGCTCATTAAACCAATTGTTCGGTCGAGTTCGGACTCTTTTACTCCTGGCTTCTTAATTAGTGCTATGAAAATCGACTTGCTTAGGTCGTCTTGTATTACACCATTATTATAAATTTAATTTATTATTTTTGTAATTTTCTCTATGCCGAATTCTTCCAGGGCTATCAGCAGCTCTATTACAATGCAGTCTGGACCAGCTGCTTTGTTTCTGTTCAGTTTGGCCATTGCAGATTCTACTTCGGACTTTAATATTTCCGGTTCATCCTCATCTTTGTGTATTCTCGCTTGCTCTGTACTGTCGTGGAAAAGATCTTTTATATATTCTTCCCATCGCTGGAGGTTCCTCTTTCTCCAATATTATCGTTCCATCCTTGGATTTTATGCATCCTGTTGAGGAGCAGGTTTTTGTCCTGTCAGTTCTCTTATCCCTTTATGCATGTCTGCTTTAATAGTCCTGCACAATATCTCTACTTCTGCACATTTTTGTTGAGCCATTCCTCTTTAGCCTGCCCGCATTTCCGACTTATTTCCTTGTGTAATTTCCTGTATTCAATTCCATGTTTTGGCATCATTTTCTGTCTCCTTTGCATCATGTCGAAAATTTCTTCAGTCATCCACTTGTTTTTTCTTCTGCGCCTGATTTGCTTTGGTGCAACGTTGTTTGCTGATGTCACCATCGCTTCCTTTAGTGAGTCTCATTTCGAATTTCCTTTTCCAATTTGTTTTTCACGCTGTTAGTGTATTCTTTTTTTCAGGTTGAGTTCATTCATGGGTGCTTTGTGTTGCAGTCTTGGTGTTGCACTAAACTTCTTCATTCTTCGGAGTTTCACCCTGAGTTTGCAGATGACTGACTGGGAGATGGTCGCTTCCACAGTCGACACTCGGATAGGTTTTGCTTTGAATCACTGCATTTCTGAATTTTCTGTTTAAGTTTCTGTAGTCTATTTGTTTTTTCGTGTCGCCTCCTGGTTTTTTTCATGTCCATAGACGTCGTGGGTGTTCTTGAAACCAGATGTTACTTACTACGTGGTCATTTGCTGTGCACCATTAGACCCATTTTTCTCTTCGTTCGTTGCGGATTCCTAATCGAAAGTTGCCGGTCGTCTCTCCTTCCCTCTCTTTACCTCCCTTGGCATTCAAATCGCCAATTTATGATTTTTAATTTTTTGGTTTTTGCACTAAGCCTTGGCATTGTCCAGTATGGAGTAGAATTATTCTATTTTTTCCTCAGTGATTTGCACTGTTGGTGCATAAACTATTATAATAGATATATTGAAGGGTCTTCCTCTCAGTTTAACGAAGAGGACTCTCTCAGAAAGCTGGTAGTATCATAGAACGCATTTCTTCATTTCTTTGTTCAGATTTAAGCCGACTCCTTTTTCGTTATTTTTGCCTTCTGCGTATATTATCCTGTGGTTGTCGCTGCAAAAGTCTCCATTGTTAGGCTATCGGGTTTCGCATATTCCCAGAATATTGATGTTCAGTTTTTTCATCTCATATTTAACATTCTCTGGTTGTCGACAGTTGTTGAGCGTCCTGACGTTCCATGTCCTGAAGGTAATTCTTTCTTTGTTGCGCACAGTCGCAGGGTAACTGTCTAGAGACAACTTTTGCTGATGTTTCTTTTCCGGGCGTGGGACAAATTTTGGAAAAATGTGTCCCCTTTACGCCGTTGGTAAAGCAGTTGATGGATGACGGTCAGGTGACACCTGTTGCCCATGTCGATTCATACCGGGTGAGGAGTTACTTCATGTGGAATTAACCCTATTCGCGCCGTTGGGTTTCATATATCTATTTTGAAAATTCATGACTGTGCCTGAGATAGATAGTGGTGTGTTATCCCGTTAACTTCTCCACGGTGATTTATTGAGACATCACCTCTAGTTAGCTGGCCGTTGACTACTTAAGAGTTTCTCCGCTCTTTGTAGGGTTAATTTTTGTCCTACCGGGATGCTAACATCCTGTGCAAAATAAACAAATAAACAAATAAATAAATAAATAAATAAACTGATTAGAATCGGGTGGGAGATGGAAGAATATAAATATTAAGTACAACTTAAAATGACTAGTCATGCAGCGGAAGATAATGCCGAGTCCCCAGATTAGCATTTCGTTACCAGTAGAGATAAAAAGCTTGAAATTTTCTTTGCATTTTCGTAAATATTTCAAAGACAAATTTTCGCCATTTTTTGATAACTTTGGCGATCAATCTTCAGTTTAAATGAACTATGTAAAAACCCAGCGAAAGAAAGAAACAGAGAGCAACAAGTGGGTGTGGGCGGAAATAGAACGTCATGCAGTATTTTACATTAAAAAACTCAATATTGCATTTTAAATTAAACGTTAATCTATTTCTTTTAGAAAGTGCTGAAAAAAAATCTGAAGGGGTATTTATTAAGACAAAACATTAAAAATGGATGAAACGAATTTTTTTATAAACTCATCTAAACTACAAAACTCATTATTTTTTCTGGTGAACAAACATTAATTATAAATTCGTGCAAAAATCAAATTATTGTCAGATTTTATTGAAACTTTCAGGACTTATTCAAAAACAAATGAAATTATTTTTGAAATTATTAAATATCTTGGCGTTTGTTACATATAACTTAATTACTCAATGTAATTTCATGAAATTTCAAGAAATTAAATTCCGTTTAGAAAATTTAATTTATTAGTCAAACGCAGGACATCTTGTAGAATGTAAATCATTTATTTTATTTTATTTTATCTTGTCAAACAGTTAACCTTTTCTGCGAAAATCTAATCCGAAAAGTAAAATAAAAAGTGCAATAAATCTACGACATTATTTACTTAAATTAACTTTTATTTACTTTAATATATATATATATATATATATATATATATATATATATCGCTCATTCCGTAATGAATTAGAGCACTTTGGATATTGGGCGTGTATAATGATAATGTATACGCTAAAAAGTATGGCTTCTTTTACCGAACGCTCATAGCCCAGAGGTAGAATCGCCGACTGACGCCACTTCGGTCGGGTTTCAATCCTGGGTTAAAAGCAATCGGAGTCTAACCGTACTCATGAACTGTGATACAGCGAAACAGATCTGTTTGCGGATGACTATATATATATATATTTATATATATATATATATATATATATATATATATTCAAACTATAATTTCCTTGACATATATATATATATATATATATATATATATATATATATATATATATATATATGTATGTATATCAAGGAAATTATAGTTTGAATAAAAAATTCGATGTTTTCATTGTTTCTTTTTATTTATAATAATTTACAAAGCTTAAAAATATTCTTAAAATTTTTCGGACTTGTTGCGATTAGGTCATTAAATTGTTTCGTGAAGACTATATTTACTGATCGAAAATCGAAAAGCTTAATACAAATATTTAAACCAAAAGATATTTCAAATAGTTTTTAATTTTTTTAAAAGTTTTATATTTCTCGTGTGTCATATTAAAAGATCAAATGTTTCACGGTTCCTTCCACTTACAGAAAAATTTGGTCAATTATGCCAATTAACTTTTCAACACATCTGACTGTCACCATTCCCTTGAATCATCAGAAACATACACCTCCGTGATTAAGAAATACTTTTATTTGAAATTTCAGGCTATAAACAAGTAATATTTGTTTACAAATTAGGCTAATTTAAGTTTAAAAATACCGTGTCACTGATTTATATTTTATCTTAGCAAGATTTTTAAAACCGAGAATCAACTTTGTTTACTTAGGTGTCAATGTGTCAAAATGGACGAAAAAAACGATAACTTTTGAAGAACCCTAAAATAGTTGAAATTTTAAACAATATCATTTCTATTTGAAATTTTTTTTTTTATAAGCGTTTCACCCCGAGCAAGGCATGTCACTGCCACTACTGTGCAGGGGGCTACGTAGAGTGGAGAAAGGCTGATTAAATATAGGAAATGACAGAGGGTGGGTGATAGGCGGGTAAGGATACCGAGAATGAGGGTTGGGTAGATGAGAGTGTTCTGAGAATAGTTGGGAGTTAGTGTGTTAGGAGGTATCTATTGACCCTACATTTAAACACCTGGAGATTGTAACTGTCGGGAAAGCAGACTTGTGGAAGGGAGTTCCACAGGCGGGAAGCGCGAGAAAAGAAGCTGTTGGAGTAGAATTTACGGTTACATCTTATTTGTTTAACTGTAAAAGGGTGGGACCTAGTTGCTAATCTAGTATCTCGTGTAAATTCGTGCTTAGGCGGCACCATGATCTAAGCTCATCGGAGCAGAAGCCATGAAAGTACTTGTAGAAGAGGCACA
Source organism: Ascarosepion bandense (assembly GCA_037127315.1). NCBI lineage: Eukaryota > Metazoa > Mollusca > Cephalopoda > Sepiida > Sepiidae > Ascarosepion > Ascarosepion bandense. Next base: position 1,304,369 of record JBBBDQ010001055.1, on the reverse strand, counting down.
GGGAAGCTACATCACGCCGGTGTGAGAGCGGCTGCAGCCGGTCTGCCAAGTCAGTATCAACCACGTTACAGATCCTCCTTTGTATTTTGTCAAGAAGCCCAAGGAGAGCAGCAGGGGCACCCGACCAGATATGGCAGCAATATTCAATACACGGGCGGATGGTAGATTTGTATATGTGCAGAATAGATTCAGGTGGGAAAAATTTCCGGGCCCTGCACAGGGAGCCCACTTTCATAGCAGCAGATTTGGCAATGGATTCAATATAGTCATTCCATTTGAGGTCCGCCAAGAGTGTAAGGCCAAGGAGGCGTAGTATTTTACTCTCTGGGAGGCTAGCCTGTCCCATGCTAATGGGAGGTAGATGCGAATTGTCGATGGTGATTAGTTGATAACAGCTTTGTTTTGGAGGCATTGAAATTTACCAACCATTTCCTACCCCAGGTCACTACGGATTGGAGGTCCCTTTCAAGTACGGCAGCGATGTTCACTTTGTCGTCCAGACCTGGTTTCTGATCGATGCGGGAGTAGATTGTTGTGTCGTCGGCATACATGCCAACTTGGGATCTAATGGTGTCGGGGAGATCATTAATGTAGATCAGAAAGAGCGTGGGACCTGGGATAGAACCTTGAGGGACGCCCGCGTTCGTCTGGTAGTTTTGGGAGGCATGCCCATTTAATACCACTTTCAATGTGCGGTTAGAGAGGAAAGACTGGATGAGGTCAAACAGATGTCCAGTTATCCCATAGCTCCGCAGTTTGCACAAGAGGCCAGCATGCCAGACCCTGTCGAATGCTTTGGAGATATCCAAGGCAACGGTTCGGGCTTCACCATTCTTGTCGAGTGCCTGGTATATGTATTCGGTAATGGTCGTTAGCATATCAGCAGTAGACCTGGTGAAGCGAAACCCATACTGTTTGTCAGAGAGAAGCCCGTTGGCCATAAGATGCTGAATCACCTCGGCGTTGATAATGGCTTCGAAAACTTTGCCAAAGATTGGAAGGAGACTAATAGGACGGTAATTGGCGGGGTCTGAGGGTTCGCCAGAATTCTTAAATATAGGTACTACGCAGGAGGACTTCCAACAGGCAGGAAAGCAAGAAGCAGATAGGCAGAGGTTATAGAGTTTAGAGAGGACAGAGGAGAGTTCTGGGGCACATTTCTTCAGTACTATGACTGGGATTCCGTCACCGCCGCTCGCTTTGTGTTGGTCAAGTTGCGCAATTATCTTGGCGACCAGCGAGGGTGTAATGTGGACGTTATTTAGTTGAGCCTTAGTTCTGGGTGGGAAGTCTTGTGTAGGTATTCCTAACGAGTCCAGTGTCGAATTGGTTGAGAATTTACGGGCAAAGCATTCAGCCTTGTCGGCTGGGGAGGTGAGAACTTCAAATTCATTGATTAGTGGGGGTATTGAAGTCTTGTTCCTGCTGAGCACGCTTTTGCAGAGACGCCAGTAATCTTTGGAGCCAAACTTAGAGGATGCTATGCGTTGCCTAATTCTGGTAGCAAACGCCCTCTTGGCTTCGTTCAGTACTTTTTTACACTTGTTCCGTGCTGAGGTGAAAAGGCGCCTGTTTTGGTTCGACGAGCAGCTTCGATAGAGCCGGAAGAAATGGTTCCGGTGGGCAATAGCGGCCGAGCAAGCGGGTGAGAACCAGGGGGAGAATTTGGTTTTAGTTGGAATTTTCTGCCAGGGATAAAAGAATCGATGCCAGCCTTAACCCAAGAGGAGACTTCGGAGGCACAGTCTTCGACAGGAAGATCAAAGACGTTGTTCCAGGGGACGTCGGAGAGGAATTCCCTGAACGAGTCCCAGTCGGCTCTTTGGCAGCAGTATGATATTCTGCTGGTCTGGTTTTCTTGGGTAGAGT
>JBBBDQ010001055.1:990000-1297500 GCA_037127315.1 Ascarosepion bandense | reverse complement strand
CCACCTGCTCAGGCCCTTCAAATATATTATCCCTTGCTTTTCCCTGTCTCTTTCCCCCTCTATTTCGCCATGTCAGTAACAGGTTCTCCAAGCCCTCCTTTCTTATTGCATGCCCTTCATCTTTGATGATATTGTCCAGCATTCACTGCCATATTGAAGAACTGACATCACATAGCAATCTAGTATTCTCTTCTTTGTTTCTAGTGAAATTGTCCTGTTTCTTAATACTCTACTCAACTCCTGGAATGCATCCTTGTGCTTTTAGATCTGAGGAATATAAATGTATAGAAATTGCTGTGACCAAAAAGTGAGGGGTCAGTTTATATATTGATAGTAATATGAAATTGATCCCCCACTTTATATCCTGTATTCTTTTGTAGAACCACACTTCAGTTGCTTCAAGTTTTTCTTTCATCTTTGATGATATTGTCCAGCATTCACTGCCATATTGAAGAACTGACATCACATAGCAATCTAGTTCTCTCTTCTTTGTTTCTAGTGAAATTTTCATGTGTCTTAATACATTACCCAGCTTCTGGAACGCGTCATTCGCTATGCCAATTCGCCATCGGATCTCTGTGTCGCAGTTTCTGTCTTCAGTTAGAACACTTCCCAGGTATTTAAATTTTTGTAACTTCTTGATTTTAGTATCCCCCACCTGTATTTGGCATTTTGGGCTGCGCCTTTTTGCTGATGAATTTGCATCCGGTTTTCTTGCAGTTTATTTGTAGTCCTTTTTTGTCACTCTCCTCAGCTACCTTCTGTATGAGGTTTGTTTTCTGTGTCTGCTATCAGCACTGTATCATCTGCGTACCTTATGTTAACTACTTGCACTATTTACTTTGTTCGGACTGTTGTTTTTCTCTAGGTTTCCATCTTCTACGCTCCGGCCTTCTTCAGATGACCGGAATTTCGAAATGAACACTTTATTTCATTTACCAAGGTACAACTGATACATTGTGACTATGGCAACAAATATTGAAAATCAGTTCGAAAAATGTAGTGTAAATATTTTATATACCTCATCTCAGAAATTTCGACAGATCCTGAAAAAGCCAGAGCGCACAACGATCGAAACGTCATGAATATGGCAACAAAAATAAGGGCAACATTCCCAACAACGTAAATAGTGTAAATAATTACAATACCTCATCTAAGAAATATAGACAGATATTGAAGGTGAATATGGCAACAAAGATGAAAACAACAGACCAAACAATGTAATTAGTGTCAATAAATACAAACCTCATCTCAGAAATATAGACCACCTAATATCAGTCAGTACAGATAGTATAATAGACCGTAGTACCCATAATGCAGCATTGAGCAGCATATATTAATAGTCAAGCCAAACCACTACACACTTGGGAACTCACTAAATGTTTCTTCATTTTTCTTTTCTGTGTAACTGATTTAAAATAATCGTTGTAAGGAAAGTAAGCCTTGTGAAAAGAAAAATTCGCCTCAAACTTCACGAGACGCTCGAGGAAATAACTGAAGCACTTTATAAGTGCGCTTCAAACAAGACCGACGAAACACTGGCGTGAGAGATAAGTTTGAAGCAGGAGGAACAGTTAAAGACGCCCACAAACTACATTCCGGAAAACGACGCTTGTCGACGAGCCTGGCAAAGAGAGGAATCTCTTCTGCAAACAAAGTCAGACTCCCAAAGAAAATCCATCCTGTAAGCAACTTTTCAAGATCGCTTATCTCATAAAGCACGTTTGTTGGAAATATTCTCTTCCCAACTTTAGTGCATGACCTCAATGAATATGATTGTAAGTGTTGTGACGTGAAGGCCTTGTTTTGATCAAGATACAAATTATTAGTTTCTGCATTATAATCAGTCGACGCCTATTGTTTTAAAATTTTCTTTTTTTCATTCTGTTGATTTTTTTATTTTATCTTCTCTGGCAATAATTTCTTGGTTCTGATTCCTTAAAATTTAACAAAAACATTTTAATAGCTTCCACACGTCGTACGTAGCACCTCAGTACACTTCAGTGTTGGCGTTAAATAAATCTACAAGGGCCGGATCTAGCGTCTAATGGCTCCGCCCCAAGAAACTATGATACGCCTCCAATCTATGACACGCAGACCCCACCCTACTACATTTCAGTTTTCATAAGGTACTATTTATATAAAATCCACAATTTATTGTAATCTAATTATGTACAGGATGTGCGTTGTGCTCCAGTGGATATCGACTCGAAACGAGAAATCGGAGAGGCGATTTCGAATTCCAGTTGAATTCGTTGCAATCATATACACGCAAATACACACTAGTAAAGGTATTAATCCGTTTCTTTCCTCCAGCTATGAGTCAAATAACAGGACAGATTGGCTTCTATAGCCTTGGATGGCAACCAGTCCACCGCAGAAATCAATGGCAAGCTACTGCGGGATAATCTTCTGCCCAGTTAGTCATGTCTCTTTCGAGACATGATCGCCCAAAACGTGTATCATGTATGGCACTAAACTGACTGACTGAATATAATAGTTGAAAGCATGATTAAAGCTTCTACTGGGCATAAAGTGGGGGATCCGTTTTATATGGTTATAAGGTAACAAAATGATCCCCCCTAATTACTACTTAGTAATATAATACATCCCCCCCACTCTTGCTATGAGTCAAATAATAGGACAAATTGGGTTCTATAGCCTTGGCTGGAAACCAGTCTGTCGCAGGAAGCAATGGCAACCTACTACAGAATAATCTTCTGCCCAGTCAGTCAAGTTTATTTCGAGACATGATCGCCCATGCGTGTATTATGTATGACAACTGACTGAATTATGCACAATAGTGGATCATATGCAATACTTTTAGCCATTATCAAGGAAGAACAATTCAACTAGAAAAATTGAAAATAGATACAATGTATGTAAATCCAAATTAGAGACATCATATCACAGATTATTACATCTTGAATAAATCAATAATGATTGCAAGTAATTTTTAAAATCAACTTGAAATTTCTCTTGTTAAAAAGTTGAAGAATTATAACACATTTAACATTAAGGATAAAAATACTGAATTTTATATCGTGTTTTTTCGAGATTTAGCATGTGCAAAACAAATTCACGAATTTGGACGAAAGAAAAAGATCCTCAGAATGACGTCAAAATCGGCGAAAATCTTTAATCCTTTAATAGTCGATTGTGCTTAGTTTAATTTCGAACGTAAATAAATGTAGGTAGGAAAAAAGGAATTACTTATAAGATAATGGAGGTTAGAAGTCACTGGTCGGGGCCTTTCCATTCGAGGGATTGGGGTTAGTACGCGCTTGCCCTGAAATTATGTCAGGCATATCAATCCGACTTAGTCAATGTTGCAATTTCAAATAATCAACCATTTCGCCGTTTCTTCTCGATTAATAAGTTTCTTTTTTTTTTTTTTTTAATCGTATCACCCCGAGAAAGGCGGTAACGCCACTGAAGCGCAGTGGGCTACGTAAGAGTGAAAAGATTGGAAAAGAGAAAGCCGGGGAACCACATCCTAAACAGGGAACAAGGGATGAGCTTCTACACCTGTTCAATAGACATGGGTGGAGTGTGAACCGGGCGATAGATTAGTCTATCTACTCCAATCGAAGAAAAAAAATAAATAAATAAAAGAGTGAAAAGATTGGAAAAGAGAAAGCCGGAAATCACATCCTAAACAGGGAACAAGGGATGAGCCTCTACGCCTGTTCAATAGACATGGGTGGAGTGTGAACCGGGCGATAGATTAGTTTATCTACTCCAATCGAAGAAAAAATAAATAAATAAATAAAAGAGTGAAAAGATTGGAAAAGAGAAAGCCGGAAATCACATCCTAAACAGGGAACAAGGGATGAGCTTCTACACCTGTACAATAGACGTGGGTGGAGTGTGAACCGGGCGATAGATTAGTCTATCTACTCCAATTCATAATTCAGTTAGTTAAGTGCCATACGTGATACACGCTTTGGACGATCATGTCCCGAAAAAGATATGACTGACTGGGCAGAAGTTTATCCCGCAGTAGGTTGCCATTACTTTCTGCGGTAGACTGGTTGCCAGCCAAGGCTATAGAACTCAATCTGTCCTATTATTCAACCCATAGCTGGAGGGAGAAGAGATATATGATATTATTAAGTAGTAATTATTGGGGCATCAGTTTATTACTTCATAACAATATAAAACTGATTCCCCACTTTATGCCTTAATCTTGTTTTCAACTATTTTATTCGGTCAATCAGTTAAGCACCATACGTGATACACGCTTTCTGCGATCATGTCTAGAAAGAGACATGACTAATTGAGTAGAAGATTATCCCGCAGTAGGTTGCCATTGCTTTCTGCGGTAGACTGGTTGACAGTCAAGGCTATAGAACCTAATCTGTCCTGTTATTTGACTCATAACTGGGGGGGGGGAAGAGGTGTATTACATTATTAATTAGTAATTAGTTGCTGCATTAGGCTTTTTCAGTCTCCGGAGTTTCACTTTTAATGTGCAGATGACTGGGACGTGGTCGCTTCCACAGTCAGCACCTTGATAGGCTTTGCTTTGAACCACTGCATTTCTGAATCTGCTTTTAATGGTTATGTACTCTATTTTTTTTTTTTTTTTTTTTGTGTTACCTCCTGGGCTTCTCCATATCTATAGACGTCGTGGGTGTTCTTGAAGCCAGGTGTTAGTTATTACCTGGTCATTTGCTATGCACCATTGCACCCATTTTTATTTGCGTTCGTTGCGGATTCCTAAACCAAAGTTTCCAGTTGTCATACCTTCCCCCTCCTTGCCTACTTTGGCATTCAAATCTCCCATGATGAGCCTGATTTCTTGGCTTTTACATTGAGCCTCGGCCTTTTCTAGATTGGAGTAAAAAGTTTCTGTTTCTTCCTTGGTGCTTTGTGTTCTTGGTGCATATATGACAACAATTGCTATGTTGAACGGTTTCTCTTTCAGTTTGACCAGGAGAACTCTTTCGGTAAAACTGGCAGTATCCCAAAACACATTTCTTCATTTCTTTGTCCAGTATTAAGCCGACTCCTTTTTCATAATTTTTGCCTCCGGCGTATATTATCCTATGGTTGAAGCTGTTGAAGTCACCATTATTTGACCATCTGGTTTTGCATATTCCAAAATATTGATTTTTAGTCTGTTCATTTCCTGCTTGACATTAGGAAAGGACACTCAAAATGAGATTCGCTAAAGGAAGCAATACTGAAATCAGCAAACAACATTGCCCCAAAGGAAAATAGGCGCAGAAAGAAAAACGTATGGATGCCGGAAGAGATTCTGGACATGATGCAAAGGAGGCGGAAAATTATATCAAAACATGGAACTGAGTAAAGGGAACTACACAAGGAAATAAGAAGAAAATGTAGACATGCCAAAGGGAAATGGCTAATGACAAATGTGCAAAAGTAGAGCGATTGAGCAGGAATAATAAAGCAGACATGCATAAGGAAATAAAAGAACAGACAGGACAAAAAACCTGCTCTTCAACAGGATGTCTAAAATCTAAGGATGGAACAATCATTTTGGAGAAAGAGGAAATACTCCAACGTTGGGAAGAATATATAAAAGATCTTTTGCACGAGAAGAGAGAGCAACCAATAATACGCAAAGATGAGGACGGACCGGAAATATTAAAATCTGAAGTGGAATCTGCAGTAGCCAAACTGAATAGAAACAAAGCAGCGAGACCAGACGGCATAGTCATAGAGCTGCTGATAGCCCTGGAAGAATTTGGTATAGAAAAAATTACTGAAATAATAAATGAAATTTTTAATATTGGGGTTATACTAGATGATCTCGGCAAGTCTATTTTCATAGCACTACCTAAGAAGCCAGGAACAAACGAGTCAGTTTAAACAAACCATCAGTTTAATGAGCCATATAACAAAACTGATCGTCTGAATCCTGATGAATAGAGCGAGAAGCAGAATCAGGCCAGAGATAGGACAAGAACAGTGTGGTTTCGTTAAAAAACTCGGGAACAAGGAATGCCATATTTATGATTAGGCTGCTATCCGAAATACAATTGAAGAAGGACTTATACCTGTGCTTTATTGATTATGCAAAGCCGTTTGACAAAATTTACCACAAAGAACTGATGGAGATGCTCGGCAGCCTGGACATATTTGGGAAAGACTTGAGAGTAATAAAGAATCTTTACTGGCAGCAAACCGCTTGCATACGGACAGGTAATGAATTGAGTAGATATACAAAGATAGAAAGGGGCGTAAGACAAGGATGTGTCTTTTCACCGGATCTGTTCAACTTGTACAGCGAGAATATTTTGAGGACCCTAGAAGTTATTCCTGGATTCGTAATCGGAGGCCACAATTTAAACAATCTAAGTTACGCAGCTGATACAGTGCTGATAGCAGACACAGAAAGGAAGTGTCAAGACCTCCTACAGAAGGTAGCTGATGAGAGTGACAAGAAAGGACTAGAAATAAACTTCAAGAAAACCGAGTGCATGGTCATCAGTAAAAAGGGCAGCCCAAAATGCCAAATACAGGTCGGGGATATCAGAATCAAGCGGGTACAAAAATTTAAATACCTGGGAAGTGTTATAACAGAAGACGGAAAGTGCGACACAGAGATCCGAAGGCGAATTGGCATGGTGAAGGAAGCATTCCAGAAGTTGAGTAAGGTATTAAGAAACAGGACAATTTCGCTAGAAACTAGGAAGAGAGTATTGGATTGCTACGTGCTGTCCGTCCTTCAATATGGCTGTGAATACGGGACAATACCATCAAAGATGAAGGAAAAACTTAAAGCAACTGAAATGTGGTTCTACAGAAGGATGCTGTGAATATCACGGATCAAGCATGTGAGCAATAGTGAGGTCTTGGAAATGATGGAAACAAAAAGGAAATTAATACTGAGCATCAGGAAGAGACAGCTGAAGTTCCTGGGGCATGCAATGAGGGAGGAGGGCTTCGAGAACCTGATACTAACAGGCCAGACAGAGGGAAAAAGAGACAGGGGAAAGTAGCGTATAAAATACTTGAAGGACCTAATCAGGTGGATGAAAGAAGTAATAATTATTAGGGGATCAGTTTATTACTTCATACCAATATAAAATTGATCTCGAAAGAGACTTGACTTATTTGGACAGAAGATTATCACGCAATAGGTTGCCATTGCTTTCTGCGGTAGACTGGTTGCCAGCAAAGGCTATAAAACTCAATCTGTCCTATTATTTAACCCATACCTGGAGGGGAAAAAGATGCATTATATTATTAAGTAGTAATTAGTGAGGGATCAGTTTATTACTTCATACCAATACAAAATTGGTCCCCCACTTTATGCCCAGTATAGGCCTTAATCATATTTTCAACTGTTATATTCAGTCAGTCAATTAAGTGCCATACGTGATACAGGCTTTGGGCGATCATGTCTCGAAAGAGATATGACTGACTGGGCAGAACATTATTCCGCAGTAGGTTGCCATTGCTTTCTGCGGTAGACTGGTTGCCAGCCGAGGCTATAGAACCGAATCTGTCCTTTATTTAACCCATAACTGGAGGGAAGAAGACGGATTAATACCTTTTCCAAGGGTATTTGCTCGTAAGTAAATGCAAGGAATTTACCTGGAATTCGAACTCGGCTCCCCGATTTATCATTTCGAGCCGATATCCACTGAGAGCAACGTTAAAGTCCGCTATTGCATTATGTACCCACTGCCTTGTGGATATCTATGGGAGGAGAAAAGCCTATTGGAGTAAACCTCGAAACTAAATCTGGAGTAGAGCTCTCATGGCGGTTGGATGCCACAATGATTTCTTTCTGGCAGCATCTGCAACCAATCTAGTGCCAAATGTGTTGCCCTGCTCTCCTTGGGGTCACATTCGTAAAGCAGAGAGGGAGATCTTAAGTAGCCCAGGATTTTTACACATATTGCCCAGTCCTGCGCCCTGGAGAGGTCACTTCAATGCAGCTGTTCACAGCATAAGAAAAATCACGTGAGACAGCATTTACGAGCCATGACCGATTGGCGTAAGCCCAGGGCCTACGGGTTGTCTCCGACGGTTGGAAGGACCATCGCAGTCCCACTGGTCAGCTACTGCCTGCCTCAAGATGGACACTCCCCAGCGAGCAAGATGCTAACTTGTGTGCCTGTTTCAATTTTTGATTGGAACCAGGGAAATGACCGACAAGTAGACTGCAAACCTTGCACCAGGCAAAGACAAAAGAAAAAGAAAACCTCAAATCTTGTGATTAGCAAGGTGGAATGTCAGGAATGTCTGGCCTCTCCGATGATCTACAAAATGTCAACGATTCCTGAAAAAACTGGTATCTTTGACCGCGGGCTCACAAGGCTCAGCATCAACGTCGCTGCACTGCAGTAAACCAGATTTGCATCAAACGGTAACCTCAGAGAACAGAAATACACATTTTTTTCTGGCAGGTCAGAGGCCGGAGGAACGAAGACTGCAAGGTGTCAGATTCACAGTGAAGAATTCTCTACTGACCACGGTTTAACCGCCTTCCATTGGTACAACCCGAATCCTGTCTCTTCGCTTGTTAGCGTTCACTGGCCTAGTGAACAACCTTCTAAGCATTTACGCTCCCACACTCTGCTCTTCAGCTGAGACCAAGGACCAGTTCTATTATGAGCTTGACACCACCATCAGAGACATCCCGGTCACGGAACAACTCAACCTGCTCGGCAACTCCAGTGCCCGAGTGTGTTCCGACGATGATTGTTGGCCAACTGCATCGGACATTTGTCGTCGGCAAGCTGAACGAAAACGGACAGAATCTCCTCAAGTTATACTGCTACCATGACTTCTGTCTAACTACCTTGTTCTTCGCCACCAAGCCGCATTATCGAGTGTCCTGGCGGCAGCCCAAATCCCGCCACTTGCACCAGCTGGACCTCGTCATCACATATAAACCTAAGACGAGATCTCCGAGGAATCTCTACTCTCTGGAAAACTGTTTTTTTACGCACGGATATTACCTCATAAATGGATAAATTTTCCCCGGAATATTCACTTAAAAATATCCCCTACGCTTCTTTGCATTCTTTTACCCGAACCCTTTCAGAGAAAATCATTGATTTCTTAAAGAGGCTAAGATGGAAAACCCACTTCTTTTTCTTTTTCTCTTTTTCTTTTTCTTTTTCTTCTTCTTATTTTTCTTTTTATTTTTATATGTTTTTATCTTTCTCTTCAATTAAAGAGAATGCTAATTCCGGCAAAATCTTTTGTACCAAATGGAAGGAATATTGTGTGGTTTGATGAAATGAGGTAATTAAGATCATTTATAACCACTTGAAATGACGTGTTGAGTTTTCCTTTATAAATATCATATTGCTCTGGACAACATCATTTGAGCTCTCTATATAGATATAACACTTAATATTTTATATTAGGCTAATCTTGTTGGATTATTCTCACCGTTTACGGACTGGACATCTAACGCCATTTCGGTCGGGTTTCAATCCTGGGTAAAAAAGCAATCGGAGTCTAACCGTACAGATCTGTCTGCGGGTGACAATATATATATATATATATATATATTGTTTAATTACTTAGTTTCTGGATATAATAAGATTAGACCAGTGCACATTTGTATTAAAAACTGTTCAATATTGCAGAACCTTTGAATATTTTCCATTTGTAAACGAGTTATTATGCGACCAAGGTTTCTATCATGAGTGGCGTCTTCAGGTGATTTGCTATAAGTGGTTTTACCGTTTATCGTTTTTTTAAGAACGCTCACGTAACGGTGTTTTTTTTTTCTTTTTGAACTCTCACGTAGCAGGGAATTTTTGAACGTCCAATTTTTAAAATTACAATGATTATCCATGGTTGTATGAACCTAAGAGGTATTTTTTAGTATGGTTACACTTAGTCATAATTTCCGTTCTTTCATTCAATAGCTCGTTTTTGTCTGGGAATAGCATAATCTCTAATTTTTCTTCTTGCCACAATCTACATATTTTTCCACAGTTGTAAGGCTTGGCTGTTTTCCCTATACTCCACGTTATGTCTGGGTCTTTTCCATATTTTGATTTTAATTTCCACACGGGTGTATCCAAATTTTTTCTATTTTGAATGTAGACTTGTGATTGAACCACCTGGACTTAAAGGTGGATGATCCAAAGACACCTTTAAGACCACCACTTGAAGATGTCACTCATGGTAGAAACCTAGGTCGCGTAATAACTCTTTTACAAATGGAATATATATATATATATATATATATATATATATATATATATATATATATATATATTTGAATGCGGTAAGCACATTGTTACCATGTTCATAATTGATATTATTAAGTGTAAGATTTCTTTTTATTAGTAATGCCACTGTTATTTTTAATCTTCTTTTGCATGTGGCCGAGGCTATTATATATTTATTATCGACAAGTATATCACGGATAGGTCCAGGAAAATCTCGACGTGTATTTAAATTCAATCGCACGAAAATATTGTGGGTCAGGTGCAATGTCAATCTTCTTGCCAGTTTTGTGGTCGTGTAGCCGATGTAATTATTTACGGATTTGGATAGTTGAGGAACACAGTTCTTCAAAGAACACGTAAAGAAGATATAAGAAACCCACGAGTTAAAATTCTTGCCACCTTAATTTTATTAGTCAATGACCTCTTCGATACAAAATTGGCGTTATTAAAAATTTTTTTACGAGAGCGTACGAGAATTCATCTTCCCAAACGCTTTTCTTTAAAGGAATACACAATTTGAAACAAACCCTTATAAACAACGGCTTACCAAATTATTTACTTGATTACCATATTAAACTTTTTCTTCGTAACGTAACCAATGGTAACCACAAACACGCAGACAAAGACAACAGCATTCATATTTTTTACAAAAATCAAATGCACAATAACAACAGACAGGATGAATCTTCACTTCGCAATATTATCCGAAATTATGTAACACCGACTAATTAAAAAAAAAAAAAATCAAATTATCTCTTATAAAAAGTTCAAAACTGCCAGCCTCGTTATCAATAATAATAATTCACCTTCAAAACCTAAACTGCAGAGAACCAGTGTCGTTTACGAATTTACATGTCCTTTGAAGAACTGTGTTCCCCAACTATCCAAATCCGTAAAAAATTACTTTAGCAACACCACCACGAAATTGACGAGAAGATTGACCTTACATCTTTCCCACAACAATTCCATTCGATCTCATTTAAACACGCATCGAGATCTTCCAGGACCTATCAGTGATATCCTCGTTGCTAATGCGTACATAATAGCATCCTCCACATGCAAAAGAAGATGCAAAAATAATGGAGGCATTAATAATAAACAAAAAGAAATCCTACATTTAATAACATCAATTATGAACACGGTAACAATGTACTTAATGTGTTTGCAACTTAACATACACATAACTAGATATTCATAAACTTTCCACATGTATATTTATAAGTAAAACAAAATGACTTGTTGATAATGGCTAAGAATATAGCCGGAAGTGCTCGAAAGTACAAAAGCTTTGGACAATTCTTATATAATCTGAGTTCCGAAAAGGAAAAAAAAAAACGAATACATGAAAAATTATATAAAAAAAAAAGATTTAATGATAATACCTTGTCTGTCATTTCTAATGAAACCTGTAAAAGTGAGACTGTTGCCCACACACACACACACACACACACACATACACACACACACATACACACACACACACACGTATATATATATATATATATATATGTGGCGGAGTGCTAAATTTTCTTTGCATTTATTTTTTCTAATTCCAGCTTTTTTATTTCCGCATCCATTCCTACTTTGCTTTTCTCTCAACAGGTCGGTAAAAATATTTATAAATTTCTCTTTTTCCTCTCTCTCTCTCTCTCTCTCTCTCTCTCTCTCTCTCACACACACACACACACACTCAGACACACAGAGTCTTATTCACACACATACACACACACAAGCATATGATGCTAGAGTTACATCTTTATTTTGTGAAAAAAAATTTAAAAAGGATCTGAATTTGTCTTTTTGCTGCATATCCTCAAATTCACTTGTAAATCTGTCTTCAGAAATGCAAGGAACAATTTAGAAGGCGACGAAAATGGGGTGCGTGCGAAATAAAAAAAAAGCAAAATACACTGAGATTTTAAACATAAAAAAAGAAACTTCGGATAAAAGAGCGTCATTGGCAATGAAAACTGGACACATTACAAAAATCGAAAATAAAGAAAATGATTTGTTGATCTAAGGGAAATTTTATCAACTCAAACTGAACGGAATCTACCAAGGAAATTACTTTTATCGACTTTCAGAAGTAATTCTTTGTCATGAATTCCTGCAACCTGGACAAACTGTTAATTCCTAAAAGGCGCATTGAGCAGCAATTAGCGTGTTAGTGTTCGATCTTGACAATAACTTTTACACGTTACAACCACAAAACATGGTGATGATTGGTTAAGCAGCTGCTACCTGGCAGATTAGAGCGCAACCCATGCACACAATCACAAATGTCTCTTGGCAATAAGATCACCACTCACATTGGAAAAATTCTCTTAAAAACAGCTATATATATAACTAGCAGTATAGCTCGGCGTTGCTCGGGTGTAATGAAAGCTTTAAAACTAATCCATGGTCCTGGAGTTCAGATTCTTTGGACATTGGCACGAAAGACTAAAAAGCAATAGTTGTTTCCAGTTAAAGCGAAACCGTAGACTGAAAGAAAAATGAATGAATGCAAGTCAAATTTTGATTTCCTGGTATCGATATCTAATAAGTTGTTTTCGTCATAAACTGAATTTTGAGGGCTAAATAAGTCTGAGTAAATGGTATCATGGCTGAGACTAAGAACTACAATTATACCTACTTAGTGCCAAACCCGAAGCAAAAACTAAAATAAAAGGGCTGAAAAAATACAGACATACAGGCAGATAAACAGACACACACAAACATCTTACCTTATATATATATATATATATATATATTATCGATTTTTTGCACTATTGTAAGAACTTCAACCTTGAAACTTCTGAATATCGTTTCTTATGTCTTTGTCTAGTGTATCAAATTTGATTAAAATAGGACCACTCCTTTTATAACTCGATTTTTTCGATTATCGATTTTCGATATTTATCGGGGGTATCTCGACACAAAACCTAGCTAAGAACACTAGCAGATGCTTTTAGTACAAATGTGTAAATTTTCAAGAAAATCGGTTCAGCCGTTTTGGGCGATCATGTCTCAAAAGATACATGACTGTCTTGGCAGAAGATTATCCCGCAGTAGGTTGCCATTGCTTTATGCAGTAGACTGGTTGTCAGACAAGGCTATAAAACCCAATCTGTCCTATTTTTTTAGCCCATAACTGGATGGAAGAGATGGATTAATACTTTTCCCAAGGGTATTTGTGCGTAAGTGAATGCAAGCTATTCAACTGGAATTCGAACTCAGCTCCCCGATTTGTCGTTCCGAGCCGATAACCACTGCACCAGAATTAATAACCCCCTTTTTTTCTTATTTTTCTCAGAATCACTTTTTAAAGCTAAGCACAATTCTCGTGTACCAGAATGAAAAACCATTTTGATTTGATCATTAGAGAGAGAGAGAGAGACAGAGAGAAAGAAAGAAAGAGAGACAGAGAGACAGAGAGAGAAAGAAAGGAAGAGAAAGAAAGAGAGAGATAGAGAAAGAAAAAGAAGGATAGATAGAGAGAGATAGAACGAAAGAGAGAGATAGAGAGAGAAAAAGAGAGAGACAGAAAGAAAGAGATAGAGATAGAGAGAGAGAGAAAAAAAGAGAAAGGAAGAGAGAGAGAAAGAAAATAGAGATAGAGAGAGAAAGAAAGAGAGAGAGAAAGAGAGAGAAAGAAAGAAAGAGAGAAAGAAAGAAAGAAAGAAAGAGAGAGAGAGAGAGATAGAGAGAGAGAGAAAGAGAGAGAGAGAGAAAGGAAGAGAGAGAGAAAGAAAATAGAAATAGAGAGAGAGCAAGAAAGAGAGAGAGAAAGAGAGAAAGGAAGAGAGAGAGAAAGAAAAAAGAGATAGAGAGAGAGAAAGAAAGAGAGAGAGAATGAGAGAGAGAGAGAGAGAGCGCTTTTGTAAATGATTTCTCTCTCAGTTTGTCACAGTAGGTGAGTAGAATCGAAAGAAGGCAAATATGAACGAAGTGTGTTTATTGGTGATTTTCGTTGGATTAACGAAAGACTGTTTCTTAAATTCCTAAATTAAGCACGTCTTCCATTTTCATTGCCAAAAAAAAAAAAAAAAAAAAAAGAAATGTATTACTTTGCACTGACTTGCACTCCTTTCCTTTTCAGAGGGAATGCGTTCTGCTCATTCATTTCTCGTTTTGGCGCGAATAACCTTAGCGTGAGGTACTTGTTTTTTTTTTGTTTCGTTTTTTTTTTTGCTCATGAGACCTCTTTTTGTTTTTAGCAGTTAAATTATTACAGAGAAACTTGGTAGGAAAAACTAATTTAGCAAAGAATCCAACTTGAGTTATATTCCTTAAATGCAAGACAGTTTCAAATGGTTACACTTAGTCATAATTTCTGTTCTTTCATTCAGTCTTTCGTTTTTGTTAGGGAATAAGATAATCGCTAACTTTTCTTCCTGGCACAGTCTACATATTTTGCCAGCGTTGTAAGACTCGGCTGTTTCCTATTTTAAATGTAGACCTGTGATTAAACCATCTGGTCTTAAAAGTGTCTTAACGGGTAGTTACGTGAGCGTTCTTTAGAAGTAAAAAACAAAAAACAAAAAAATAAAAACAGTAAAATCAGTTATCGCAAAGAGCCTGAAGACACCATATGTTAGAAACTTATGTCGCGTAATAACTCGTTTACAAATGAAGAATATTCAAAAGTTCTACAATATAACTGTATTTAACACTAATTTTATTATGACCAAAAGCTAAGTAATTAAATGATAAGTATAATAATAATAATAATAATGATAATATATATATATATATATATATATATATATAAAGACGAGCTTTTTTCCCTATTCACGTGAATTTAAGCGTGCTACTCGATTGGCATGATCCCACCCTTTTACCTTTGAAATAGCTAATTATAACCATCCCTCTACTCCTACAGTTTCTTTTCTCACACTTCCTGGCAAGTTGAGGTCGACTTTAAACAAATTCACGCCAGTTATCTTATTTTGTTTCATTTCTAACCAAATCTGGAAAAGTCAGTTGGCGATAAGGAATGGATGACTGTAACAGGCTTTCGTAAAACTGGAAGCTTCTAGTCCTGAACCTACACCTTGGCATCCAATTTACTCGTCAAAGCCATTATAATAAAGGAAGCGATCAAGAAAGAGGGAATTAATTTCTTGGATACAAGAGAAATACGACAGCGACGATTCTTTGCGAAATTTTGCTTATAATATGTAAAGAAAAAAAAAAAAGAAGATATTTACAATAATTTATTTATGGTGTGTGATTTTATTAGTCAACCTGTGAATAAGTATATGTGATTGTATAATTTCTGATGTTTACTTTTTTATTTCTAATATATAATGGTTGCCGTTGCCGTTGAAGCACTAATTCACTGAAGGTTATGCAACGTCGAGCCTGGTTATTGCTTAGATGGGTGACTCTTTGAGCATATCAGGTGCTGTAATCTTGGGTGTTCAAGTAGTAGAATCTATAATGACTCGGAATTGTTCATCAAAGAACTGAATTCCGATTTCTGTTGGGTGTCGTTATTCTGTGGGGTTCCAGAACACTCGGATTAAAAAGGAAGATTTTAATGCCGGATACCCGGTCCACGAAAATACAACACAAATTTCAAGAAAAGACAACATAATAAGAAATGTTGTATAAAAATATGAAATTTTTCTATTTGACAACATATATACAGTATAAACAATTTGCACAATTCTTTGTATCTTTTGTTTGATAGAAAATGATTTCTGGATTTGAGTGCATGTTGGTTGAATATAAAAGTGTTTGTTTTCAGTCTGTAATTAAGCCGAGTAGTAGCACAAAGTTTCTTTCTTGTTTAGAAAACCACACAATAATATAATAATAACACAAATCAAATTTGAGAGAAAAAACTGTAAGTATATTGAACAAAAGAGATACAACCTGTTCACGGTTAGTAGATTCAGGAATATTTGTTAGTAGGAGTCAAATATTTACAAAGAAGTAAGTCCATGTAATGAGTCTGTATTCTTGCTGACCAACGAGCGGCGGTTCGACTGCTCTGACAAGCAGTACAACTCTGACAACAACATCTACAACAGACAACTCAACTACCGTTCTCTGTAGGCAGGATTATTTGCATATTTTGGAAGAGTCCCTAGAGTGTGTAAAAAGGGGCGATACCCCAACACTTTCCTTTTAATGTGTCAGCCATTAAGTAGGTGGAAAAGGGAAGTGTTTTAAATTACAGTGAAAAGGAGAGTGAATAAGAATTCAGAGAGAGAGAGAGAGAGAGAGAGAGTTGTTCACTTGAGTAGTGTGTTGTGAAAATGAAAAAAAGGACGATGGAAGAAGAGGTCGAATGAAACCGTGGCGTGCCCTACGTCCGGGATGGCGTGGAGTGAAAAAGATGAAAAGAAAATTTGTAGCAAAGACTAGGCAGCTTGAAGTTTCTTCGTTACATTGTGAGATGCTATCAGCTACCGCTTCCATCTGTCTTACTACTGTGACCGGTCAGGAGCAATCCTTAAATATGGGAGTCTCAAGGACGATTTTTTTCTTTGCGCAATTTATCTTGTGTTTTTTAGTTGGTTGATGGATTATATAGGATTTGTATCCTATAATATTCCCTTACGCCCAAATACCCTTGGGTAAAGTATAAAATCACTTCTCTCCTAGTTAGGGTTTGATTAGTAAGACTTCCATCACTAAACCATTACTATATCCCCCTCCCAGTTAAATTCTTGGATATAACGAAATAAAGAGGATGATAATATTATTTTTTTTTTTATAAGCGTTTCACCCCGAGCAAGGCATGTCACTGCCACTACTGCGCAGGGGGCTACATAGAGTGGAGAAAGGATGATTGAATATAGGAAATGTCAGAGGTTGGGTGATAGGCGGGTAAGGATACCGAGAATGAGGGTTGGGTAGATGAGAGTGTTCTGAGAATAGTTGGGAGTTAGTGTGATAGGAGGTGTTGATTGACCCTACATTTAAACACCTGGAGATTGTAGCTGTCGGGAAAGCAAACTTGTGGAAGGGAGTTCCACAGGCGGGAAGCGCGAGAAAAGAAGCTGTTGGAGTAGAATTTACGGTTACATCTTATTTGTTTAACTGTAAAAGGGTGGGACCGAGTTGCTAATCTAGTATCTCGTGTAAATTCGTGCTTAGGCGGCACCAGTGATCTAAGCTCATGGGAGCAGAAGCCATGAAAGTACTTGTAGAAGAGGCACAGGGAAGCCACATCACACCGGTGAGAGAGTGGTTGCAGCCGGTCTGCCAAGTCAGTATCAACCACGTTACAGATCCTCCTTTGTTTTTTACACTCTTTTTTCTGAATGCCATACATCGCCATCTTTCTTTTTTAAATTTTGGCACAAAACCAGTATGAAAGCGATATTTTTTTCAGTTACTCAGATAAATCGTTGTCAGTTATTAATTTCAGACTCATTTTTCTTTCATTTTTATCGTAACTCTCGAATTGTCGTTCTACGTTAGTTATGTAACTTGTCATTGGTCAGAAATTAGTGACAAAATTAAGCGCTCATAAGTAGAAATATAAGTGAGATAATTATATTTTATTGGTATTTACTAAAACGAGTTTAGTGAGGCACTAAATGACACTGGTGATTGAAATGGCAGCCAGGAAAGAAATTTACTTGCAAGAAATGGTCGCTTTGCTTTAAGAGTTGGTACAACACAGACGGGAAAATAAAATGGCAGCAGAATCAATTTGCAATTTACTTAAAACTCCAGCTAATACATATAGCTGGATTGCAGTAAACGATTGCATATATATATATATATATATATATAAATATTTGAAAAGGTTGTAAAATATGGAAATATATGTCGTGGACCCGGTTAAAGCTCTAGTAAAAATAACGCAAAAACAACCAAATAGGAAAATACGAATATATATTAAATACGGAAAGAATACAATACTTAGAACTTGGTTAGTAGGAACGATAATACAAGTTAGTGTGGAATACTATGATTCGACACTCGGCCTTAGAACTGGGACTCGTAATGGTCGTTAAGGTAGCAGTTTTTGTAGGCCGACTCTCGGCTGATTTCGGGCCGCTCTGAGGGCGCTCTCCTCAGGCTACTCCCCCTCACCTCTTGTGAGGGGAGGTATAAGTAATGGTTGAAAGAGTTCATTCAGTCTGTCGTTGATGCCGTCTTGACAATATACCAAACAATATTCAAGCCCATCTTAATATACTGTATCTCCTCCTTAGGTTTCGACATAAACTTTCACTCTCATATGCAAACGAACAGGTAAATGGTGATTACAATTCGGCAATGTCTAATTCCATCCCGGTTAACGCAAGACAGCAAATTAATTGTTCAAGCCATGCATCATCTCATTGTGTCCCGCCATGCTTAAAATTGTGAGAGTCGTGACGATCGAATTGGTCAGAGAAGTTATTGAACATCTTGCAGAGTCTGTGGAATAGTCCGGAATGATTATGCTGGAAAACGCATCTTAATGTATTGTTGCAGAAATGACAACAGAATAAATGAAAGAGTGTTCTGATCGCACAACGCTAATTTACCAATGGTTGTATGACATCACGAAACCAGACCTTGTAGATGTGTATCGCAGGTGAATACCTTCTGGAAGATGTTGTTGAATTTGCATATACAAGCATTAAAACAGAAGTTGCTTTTATTACTCAAAGCACTATTCGATTTTCCTGGTTATTATCTCGTGACACTAGTGGAGGCGTGCGTGATAGCGTTACGGCGGAAGAGACACGTACAGCCGTAGTTTTACTTCAAGTAAACGATTCTTCAATAGTCTTTTGGTCACAATCATTCTGAATTGTACTGTGATTGGTCCGCAGTTTGCTACCATCGTCCTTACAATGCGTCCGTCTTAGTAAATGTTTGTAGTGTGTGGCCGTACCAAGACTAGATTAAGTTAGTGCAGAGCCTGTTACAATGTTTTAAAATGGACATACATTTAAAAAGTACAACAGCTGATAAAACAGGTAATTATTTAACTTCTATCAACGTGATAAACAAACCCAGAAAAATGAGACAAATAACTTTAACAAGATATTTGTGTAGATTTAATGGCAGCGATTTAGTAAAAAAGAAAAAAAAAACTACTTGAAATTATGAATGAAGATAAAGTGGCAGATCTTAAGAGACAGCTTGAAATTATTTAATCAGATCTCACATCCAACATGCAAAACAGTTTAAAAAAATAACCATCCAGTCTTTCGTAGGTCCACAATCCGATACTCTCATGGTTCTCAACCCTGGGGTAAATTACCCCAGTGGGGTAATGAGCCCATATTTTGTGGGTAATGGATGTTTGGTTTGGGAAGAGGCAATCAGCTTATAATTTCACATCGTTTCCTTGGAATGAAGACCAAGAAACGTAGCAGACTCAACGTGGCAAACGACGCCCGAATAGCCCTTTCAGTCACAAGGCCAAGAATAAATAAACTGGCACTGACACAGGCAATACAAGCTCAACACTCACATTAAGAATCACGGCTAGGTTACGGCTACTATACCTCTGATTATTATATATATTGGTACTATTGTATTGAATAATTTCCATTAACCTTCTCTGCTTTTGATGTATGAAAATATAATTACTTTTTTTCCTATATTACGGGTATTTGTTCATTGGGGTAATGGATAATAGTGAAATTGTATTTTGGGGTAATCGCAGCAAAAAGGATGGGAACCTATGCAAAACGGTCCTAATTGAACAAAGTCAACACACTTATGTGTCAGTCATGACACCTGCTTGCATTGAAATCTTTCTTACATCGAACTTTATCGCCACTTCAGACATATTCGCTTCCTTGGTATGAGAGTTAAGATGGCCGAAGACCGATCATTTTATCAGTATATCAATCTGCCGTGATAAGAAATACGTATTAAAACTGTATTTCATTGACTGACGCATTAGGACAGTTGTGAGTTAATATTTCGTCATTTAATGCGTCTGAACACGAGTATATGGGTTCAACGCCAGAAAAGACTGACAAAAATTCTCACGTTTTATCGCTTTACGATTAACGATATCTAACATAGTGACTCATTTCACGTGGAAACCGTGATTTTATCTTGCTACGGACATTCTGCTGCGCGAGTTCATCGATGTCACCAGTTAATGGGGGTTAATAATATATTCTCACCTTGGTTTGGCCTAGATAATGGATGAGCTATGTAAAAAAAGTTTTTCCCCTATTTTCATATCTCCCATTATAGGCAGTATTATACCCATGATAAATATGGGTACCTTCACGCAGTTGCCGAAAAAAAAAAGCATAGCATGATGTTAAAAGAGCTCAAACCTAATAAAATCAAAGTTTTATCATCAAAATCTTAATGTTATTTTTAAAAGGAAAGAACAAATTTTATTATCATTATTTTTTTTAATTTTATAATCCTTTCTAACACGTTCAAAATTTCAGTTATTCTTTTTTTGTTGTTTTCCGTCAGCGATTCACGCCATGTTTCCGTCATGTTACTACTAAAGAAAACGTAATATTACGCAAATCGTTTTTGGCAATAATTGAAAATTATTGCAAAAATAAACTAATAGTCTGATGTTAATGAAACATTCAGGAAGTTTTCACAATATAATGAAATTATTTATGCAATTATTACTTTTAGAAAATCTGGGTAAAAATATTTTTTACATCTGTTATCCCCACCTCCAATTAATTGCATAAAACTTCCAGAAAGACAGCATCTATACGACATTTTTGTGACTAGTTAAATGCCGGACTCATTGGGGAATGTAATGGAACTTTTTTTTATTTACGGGATCATTTTTCGAAAATCTGTCCCAAATATTAAAATAAAAAAACGCATTAAAACTACGCCATTTTTAATCTGGATAAACTTTTAATTGATTTTATAAATAATACTAGCATCATAGCCCGGCGTTGCCCATGCAACTCAGAACATTTAAGTACTAGGAGAATATGCAAGACACCTTCCGCCATTGCAGTCCCATTGATTGTCATCTTCCAGTAAACCGCGTTTGAAGCAGGCTTCCCTTCAGTAATTATAATGTTTATAATATTAAATGGATAAATTCCTTTAAAACTCGGTTATATAAAAAATAATTATATAAAAAATTGTTGTTTAAAAATTATTCAAAAATCCCATTAAAAAATCTATTTTCTTTTGTTTTGCGTAAACGTGAGTTGATGTTTTGTGTGACATTGTAAACAACATTGCGTTTGTTTTTGTTTCAAAACTACGGGGGAAATATTTACATTTTTCGAAAAAAAAAAAAGTAAAAGCTTTATTTTTTTTATTTTATTTTATTTTCTGAATTATGAAATATCAAATCTGAAAAAAAAAAAAAAAAAAAAAGACTTAAATAATTAAATTAACCATTGGCACTTTTTTTTTTACATATTTTGTTTTAGTTTGAAAAAAAAATCTTTTTAAAAAAATATTTCTTTTGTTTCAAAATTACGGGGAAAAATATTTACATTTTTTTATTGACCAAAGGAAACGTCGGAATAAAAATTAAATATAAAGGCTCATTTTTTTTGACACGTGTGATTTGATTTCTGTGATGTAATTCCGCAACCATCTTAGATTTTAGATGTTTTACGGAGCAAATGTAAACAATCGGCTCCATTGGCCAAAAAAGTGCGAAATGGAAAATTGCTGAACTTATAACTCAAAAAGTATGTGTCGACCTGGCTTCCCTGTAGATACGCGTCCTTAAAAAGTTTGAATGGCGTAGCTTAAAAAATGTAGGCGTGCATAGGGAACAGTCACACACAGACTCAGATTGCCTTTCATATAAATAGACAATTTAAGGATATCATATATATTGAAGAAAAAAAATCCGATGCATAATGAATTTTTATAAGAATTTTTTTCATTTTTTTTATTTACTAATTAAAGTTTCAAATATCTTTCATACTTTTTCCGGTTACTCAGTGTCTTCAGTTATTAATTTATTAAATAAAGACTTTATTAATGAATCGAAAATTCAAATCATTTATAATTAAGGTTTTTAAAATTATGCGTATTTTTAAAAATTTATGTTAAACTGCACATTTTCTTTTACTATGGAAACTTATGAGAGACATATCATTAAAATGTCACACGTTTTAAGGATAATTCCCCTTCAGCCAGTTAAGTGCCATACGTGATACACGCTTTGGGCGATCATGTCTCGAAAGAGACATAACTGACTGGGCAGAAGATTATCCTGCAGTAGGTTGCCATTACTTTCTGCGGTAGACTGGTTGCCAGCCTAAGCACTAGAACCCAATCTGTCCTATTATTTGACTCATAGCTAGAGAGGGAAAATGTATTATATTATTAAATAGTAATTAGTGGGTAACAGTTTATTACTTCATAACAATATAAAACTGATCCCCCACTTTATGATCAGTAGAGGCCTTAATCATGTTTCCAATTCAGTCAGTTAAGTGCCATACGTGATACACGCTTGGGCGATCGTGTCTCGAAAGAGACATGACTGACTGGGCAGAAGATTATCCCGCAGTTGGTTGCCATTGTTTTCTGCGGTAGACTGGTTGCCAATCAAGGCTATAGAACCTAATCTATCCTATTATTTAACCCATAACTGGAGGAAAGAGACGGATTAATACCTTTCCCAAGGGTATTTGTGCGTAAGTGAGTGCAAGGAATAGAACTGGAATTAGAAACGAAATGTAAAATTGGGTTATGTCAACATACTTCAAGATGTGTGAACTTATGACAGAGGTTTATCATCGCTTACTTGAAAGGTCAGCGAGTCAAACCTTTCTAATTAAGAAATACTTTTGTTTTAAATTTCATGCCAGAAACAAGTAATATTTGTTTCAAATCAGATTAATCTAAATTCAATTTTTCTAATTTACCAAAAATAACAAGTGTATATTTTAGTTTTGTAAGATTTTTAAAATCGAGAATTAAATTTTATTTACAAATGTGTCGATCGCTCAAAAAATAGCCGAAAAATTTTCAATTTAAAAAATATCTCAAAATTTTTGATTCTGATAAATATAATTTCTGTTTGAAATACACCCCAGTCAATAGGAAATAGTAAATTTAATTATTTACCTTTCAATTAAGCTAAAAGTAAAGTTTGAAGAAAAATCTTTTTTATTTTTAAAAATTCCATTTAAAATTTAGGTATTGTAAAGGGAGTGGAGGTAGCTAACAGCTTATTTCACCAACTGAACGGTTTAACTTAAAAACAAAAAGGTATAACAATCATGCTCTATTCTCAGAGAGAGGTTTATATAACTGAGTTATGCACCAAATTATATAAGTACCTCCAATAAATCGCTGAAAAGCAACATAATATGATGCTAAAAGGCCACATGCTTAATAAAAACGAAGTTTTATCCTCAAAATGTTAATATTGTTGTTAAGAAGAAAGACCAATGTATTTTTAGTTATTTTTTGTTTATTCTTGTATCAGTTTAAGATTTTTATTTTTCAGAAAGCATCTTTAAACGTAAGGCTATAAAGCTAAAGTAACTAAAATTCAATAAAAAAATAGTGTACTGCTGAAAATAGAATGTTGATTTTTTTTTTAAAAATCACTAGGTAGTTAAAACCCAGAAACATTCACTTACGTTTCATAAATTTATGTCAGTTTTGGTCCACCATACGCGTCCAGACGTGTGAAGTGAATAATGACAAGCTGTCATCAATCAGTTCGTAGATCAGAAAGATAAGCCCTCCTTGATTAAGAAACACTTTTAGTCTTAATTTTTTGCCATAAAACAGTAATATTTGCTTCGAATCAGATCAATTTAACATTTAATTTGATAATTCCTCGCCTAAAAAGTGTCACAGATGTATATTTTATCTTTGCAAGATTTTTAAAATTGAGAAATAATTTTTGTTTACAAATGCGTCGATCGCTCAAAAACGTCCCAAAAATTGAAATACTTTTAAAATCTGAAAATTTTAGATTCCAATGAATATAATTTCTATTTGAAATCAATTGCTTATGAAAATCGAAAATTGAATCATTTAGCTTCAAGAAGATATCTTATTTTAAAAAATTCAATTTAAATCTTAGGTATCGAAAATTAGTAGAGTTACCTAAAATTATATGTTCATATTGACGTGCGTCACACACAGGAAAAAACATTCATCTATACAACAAGCAGAGTAAAAAGTGAAAGAAAAGACAAATTTTTTCATATAATATGGAAATTCTTCTGTGTTTCTGGAGAAACCATATTTAGGTTTCCAAAGTCATCGTCTGTGTCGCTATGGAGGACATATTTCGCATATGGGAAATGGCACATCAAAATAAGGGATGCCGGTTGGAGATATATTCTATATGTGGTGAAGGTATATTTAAATAGAAAAGCGGCGCCAAAGCATTATACGCTGACTGGGGAAGGCGGATTTAGCCTCAGACCGGGCCAGAGATAAAAAAGAAAAAGAACAAAAAAAAAAAAAAGAAAAGAAAAAAACGGCAACTGCTTAGTTTGACTTCTGGAATCTGACGGACAGTAGGACTGACTGACACCCACTTTCGTCATTACAAAGTGATGCCACTTAGTGGCTATCATGTGACCAAAAGGACTACATCTCTACCAAAGGGAGATAATTTTTTATATCCTGACACAACTAACATTTATATACGTGCAGATCAAAATCGGCATCCGACTTGGACGTCCTGCAATTTCATTTTCTCTCAGCAGATATAAACGAAATTTCATTGATTTAAAAATCTCAGAAATGCATGTTAGCTAAAATAAGAGACGGAAGATAATAAGATTTTCACAAATCGTTCAAGAGGGTTTCTAGGTAAACTTTCTTAAGAAGAAATTGTCATCCTTGTTATCTTTGGCGTTATCTTCCAGGTGGAAATATTTTCGTTCCCATCAAAATCAATGTTCAAAAACCTTTATCAGAATGACGCGAAAATAGACAACTGACACCTTGAGAATTGACAAATTCATCTATCGATGAATTTAGAGGTCAATAAATCCATAGCCGAATGATAAATGATATTTATTTTTCGGCATAATCTTCCATTTCCGTTCACTTAATTCATATCGTTCACATAGAACGGATATTGTACAGTGAAGATTGTATACTTCACTGAGTGAAAGTTTTACTGAAGTTTATGGGATACATTTTTTTTTTCTATTAAAATAAGCAACAGGAAATCACAATAAAACATTCTAGAAAAATAGGATCGGAAGTAAATTAACACAAAAATATTTAGGCCCCAAAACAAAATAGTAAAATAATAAATCTGATTGGTCCATAAATGTTTTCACACCCTAATGTTAGGAAGATTCGTTGATCCCCTATTAATGTATATAATACACACAGTTAGAGAAAAAAAAGGTCAGTCACCAAGCTAGCCATTAAGTCCGCATGACACCGATACTTTGTCCGGCCAAGTCATTTCTTCCACGCCAAAGTTCATGACCTAGCTCCGAGGACCTTGAAAAGAAAAAACCGACGAACTTTCTTTCAGCAACGCGACACACTGTCGCCAACTGAAATGAACTAAATGTAAGTAGGAAAGACTTATTTACGGACTCTGCTAATGTAAACTTATACACATCTTTGAACAAATTTAACTTCTTGCCAAGTTTTATTTCCCAAAAGGCAATTTTCGCATCATGTATTTTGTTTGTTTCCACGTACCATTTTATTTTTCACATAATAAATTGTTTGTTGCTTAATGTCCGTTGTGAATTATTCCTTTCACTTTGCGCGATTGTAAAACAGAGTGTTGTATTTGTGGGGGAAATAATCTAGAGAGCCAGACCCGTAAAATACGGAAGCACATACAACCCAGCAAATACCAAATCCCCCACAAGTTAAAGATCATTCTTTCACTACAATCTATATTATCCATTTATAAACGTTATCTTCCATCTTCTTAATTTTTAATTATTCATTTATTGTTCTTTCTTCTAAAGAATATATTTTTCTCACACCAAGTAACTTAGTGGCTTTATAGCCTTCCTTGGGTCAAAATGATAAAAAAGATAACATTTCAAGCTATAACCAACCATGTGTTAGAATACGGATTTATAATTCAACTTTGCATATGCGTGACACAGAAAATCAATCATTTGATAATTATCTAAATGCTTATCACACTGATAGACACATGCGTATAAATATATATATATATATATATATATATATATAGCCATCCGCAGACAGATCTGTTCCGCTGTATTACAGCTCATCAGTACGGTTAGCCATACAAAAAAAAAAAACAAAAAAAAAAAAAAAACAACAACCGGTCCGCCACATTAGATAGTTTGAGAAGCACTGCTCTAGAAAACGATGATCAACACAATCCAATTTCTTGAACTGATCTAAACTGATCAGCGCGGCTTCCTTGTCGACTTGCTCGATGATCAAGCGTACAAAATGAAGGCAATCAGACTAGACAGGTCATACTACAAATGACCGACTAAAATCTTGGCTAATATAACTCCGTGTTTAGCATTGCTACAGGTCGAAAGTTACCTACTTCATCCCCACCGTTCTTGTTAACTTGATCACAGTCCTAGTGAAGCATTGGGGTGTAGAACTCTGTTTCACCCAGTTGTTGTAAATCAGTTCCACCAAGGAAACAAAAACGGGCGATTGCCTCAAGAACAATTCGTAAAGAAAACCATCTAATCCGGTAGATTTATTCCGGCCAACCAAGTTTGGCGCATTCCAGATCTCAGATTCTGTAACGGGGCCATCGCACCTAGCCACTTCAGCCGCCTGGTGACGCGGAAAGTCGGCTAAATAGACATGAAACTGAGCAGTGAAAAGATCCTAAAAATAGCCTTGTGTAAAGAAAGCCTGAATAGGGATTTTGAATACACATTTTTCTCGATTCACAAAATATAAATATCTTCTCTATTTCGTATTCTAATGTAAACAAAGACAATTTTTGATGACTTGCTTTCCTGACGGCTACAACCCCCAGGAATTTAAATGCAATGTCAATACCCATCTTTTATCCATATAACTCCACTCCTTTTTACATCACCCCGTATATCTTGTTCTTTTCCTTTCTCTCTACCTTCGCAACTGTCTTCACACCTGTGTTCCCATCCTTCTCTCGCACTTTCTCTGACACCCCTTGTGACTGGTCAGCTTTTCTCTTCACTCTCCCCCTGTTTAAACTTTTACTCTTCTCTTATGTAGCCCCCTGCGCATCAGTGGCGGTACAGCCTTGCTTGGGGTGGGAGGAACGATTATAAAAAAAAAAGAAAAAAAAGACGGATTACATCCGACATATTTTAATTTATTTGTTCAAATGTTATTTTGATGGATACGCTCATTTGGGTTTCTATTTTAATATTAACCAGAATATTTATTGATTTATTTGCATCTACCGGCCTGAATAATGGAAAAATCATGTTAGTAAAATAAGCGTCTCCAGCAGGGTTCGAATTTGCGTCCCTTGGGAGAAACCGTCATTAGACCTGACGTTCCTCTGCCATATAGCATCCCCTAATACATGTAAGTATGTAATCAGTCTCAAAAAAATTTAGAATTAAATATTTAGAATTAAATTTTTTCGAGGAATGTTTCTCGGAGTTGCTTTCAGATTTAACGTTTTTGTTCTTTTCTGCTTTTCTGTTTTACTCTTTCATCTCTTTTTATCCCCACTCATTCACCTAACCCTCGTCGTCTTTCTCTGGCTTAACCACTCCCTAGACACACTGTAAGCTTCCGCTATAGAATGCGTCACTGTAAAGTTTTCCCTGCCGACATTCGAACTGGATTCCATAAATTAACTCACCGACAAATACGTTTTTTTTTATTTTCCAGGGAAGCCAAATGACGGTAAATTTGGGGGTCGGTGGGTGGCCGCCAGTGAAAGCCAAATCGAGGCCTTGAGGTAAAAAGAAGAGGTGAAGTTGCGTGAGGGTTCAGGAAATTCGGGTGGGCGGGTGCGCGATGGGTAGCTGGGAAGGTGGGGACGAGAACCAGCTTACCCAGCCAGCCTACTTTCATCGTTATCTACCGACCGATCGGCGTTGAGCAAATATCGGTAAGACTCGGGTAGATTTCGGGTCGGGGTTGGTGGTTAGGTGCAAAACAATAAATGAGGGGGTGGAAAGGGGAACGAAAGAAGCAAAGGAATTAATAAGAAAAAGAAAAAGACGAATGAAAACTCAGTAAAAGATTAGAAAATAAAAGCAAGAAGGAAAGAAGAGAATGAGCGCAACGAAAATAAAAGAAAGACGAACAAAAAAAAAAAAAATAAAGATTAGAGCAATGAAGGAAAGGAAAAAAAGAAGGAAAGAACGACGAACGAAGGAAAATAAATAAAGATTAGAGCTATGAAGGAAAGGAAAGGATAGGAAAGGAAAAAAAGATGAAAAAAAGACGACCGAAAGAAAATAAATGAAAATTAGAGCATTGAAGGAAAGGAAAGAAAATGAAGGAAAGACGACCGAAAGAAAATTGATGAAGTTGAGAACAATGAAGGAAAGGAAAGAAAATGCAGGAAAGACGAACGAAAGAAAGTAAATGAAGATTAAAGAAGGAAAGGAAATAAAATGAAGGAAAGACGAACGAAGGAAAATAAATGAAGTTTAGAACAATGAAGGAAAGGAAAGAAAATGAAGGAAAGACGAACGAGGGGAAAAAAATGAAGTTTAGAGCAATGAAGGAAAGGAAAGAAAATGAAAGAAAGACGACCAAAAGAAAAAAAAAAGATTAGGGCAATGAAGGGAAGGAAAGAAAATGAAGGAAAGACGAACGAGGGAAAAAAAATGAAGATTAGAGTAATGAAGGATAGGAAAGAAAATGAAGGAAAGACGACCGAAGGAAAATAAATGAATATTGGAGCAATGTAAAAAAAAGGGAAAGAAAATGAAGAAAAGAGGACAGAAAGAAAATAAATGAAAATTAGAGCATTGAAGGAAAGGAAAGAAAATGAAAGAAAGACGACCGAAAGAAAATTGATGAAGTTTAGAACAATGAAGGAAAGGAAAGAAAATGAAGGAGAGACGACCAAAAGAAAAAAAAATAAAGATTAGGGCAATGAAGGGAAGGAAAGAAAATGAAGGAAAGACGAACGAGGGAAAAAAAATGAAGTTTAGAGCAATGAAGGAAAGGAAAGAAAATGAAAGAAAGACGACCAAAAGAAAAAAAAAAAGATTAGGGCAATGAAGGGAAGGAAAGAAAATGAAGGAAAGACGAATGAGGGAAAAAAAATGAAGATTAGAGTAATGAAGGATAGGAAAGAAAATGAAGGAAAGACGACCGAAGGAAAATAAATGAATATTGTAGCAATGTAAAAAAAAAGGAAAGAAAATGAAGAAAAGAGGACAGAAAGAAAATAAATGAAAATTAGTGCAATGAAGAAAGGAAAGAAAATGAACGAAAGACGATCGAAGAAAAATAAATGAAAATTAGAACAATGAAGGAAAGGAAAGAAAACGAAGGAAAGACGAACGAAGGAAAATAAATGAAGATTAGAGCAATGAAGAAAGGTAAGAAAATTATGGAAGGACGAACGAATGAAAATAAATGAAGATTAGGGCAATGAAGAAAAGGAAAGAAAACGAAGAAAAGACTAACGAAAGAAAATAAACGAAGACTAGACCAATGAATGATAAGAAAAAAATGAAGGAAAAAAAAACGAAGGAAAATAAATGACGATTAGGGCAATGAAGGAAAGGAAAAAAATTATGGAAGGACGAACGAATGAAAATAAATGAAGATTAGGGCAATGAAGGAAAGGAAAGAAAATGAAGGAAAGACGAACGAATGAAAATAAGTGTATGAAGATTAGAACAATGGAGGACAGGAAAAAAATGAAGGAAAATATAAAAGTTTGATAAATGAGGATAGAAAATGAAAAAGAAAGAAAAAGAAAAGGCAAAGGAAGAAATATTTAAAGAAAGCAATGGTAAATGTATTAAGAAAAATGAATGGTTTAAGAAAGAAAGAAAGAAAGAAAGAAAGAAAGAATGAAAGAAACGAAACGAAACGAGATGAAAGAAACGAAAGAAAAATAGAAAGATAGAAAATTATGAAGCAAGAAAGAAACGAAAGAAAAAGAAAGACATTAATGAAGCAAGAAAAAAAAAAGAAAAAAAGAAAATTAATGAAAAAAATAACAGAAAGTGTGAAAAAGAAAGAATGAATCATGACAAAATGGAAAAAAAGTAAATTTTAAAATTTTAATCTTTTCGAAAAAGATTTCTTGTTTCTTCGTATACGTTTTTCTTCTCTTATTTTTCTCTCTCTCTCACACTTTATTCTTTCTCGCTCTCTTTATTTCATTCTCTCTTTCTCTCTCTCTTTATTTCATTCTATCTTATATCTTTCTCTTTATTTCACTATATCTTTCTCTCTCTCTTTATGTCGCTATATCTTTTTCTCTCTCTCTCTTTATTTCTTTCACTCTCTCTCTCTCTCTCTCTCTATTTCACTATATCTTTTTTCTCTCTCTTTATTTCACTCTATCTTTTTAACACTCTCTTTATTCTTTCTCTCTCTCTCTTTGTTTCATTCTATCTTTCTCTCTCTCTTTATTTCATTCTATCTTTTTTCTCTTTCTCTTTATTTCACTCTATCTTTCTCTTTCTCTCTTTTTTCATTATATCTTTTTTTCTCTCTCTCTCTTTATTTCACTCTATCTTTCACTCTCTCTCTCTATTTCACTATATCTTTTATTCTCTCTCTCTTTCTTTATTTCACTCTATCTTTCTCTCTCTCTTTATTTCACTATATCTTTCTCTCTCTCTTTATTTTACTATATCTTTTTCTCTCTCTCTCTTTATTTCACTCTATCTTTCTCTCTCTCTCTCTTTATTTCACTATATCTTTCTCTCTCTCTTTATTTCACTATTTCTTTTTCTCCCTCGCTCTTTATTTCACTCTATCTTTTTCTCTCTCTTTATTTCAATCTATCTTTTTCTCTCTCTCTCTATTTCACTATATCTTTTTTCTCTCTCTCTCTTTATTTCACTCTATCTTTCTCTCTCTCTCTTTATGTCGCTATAGCTTTTTCTCTCTCTCTTTATTTTACTCTATCTTTTTTCTCTCTCTTTATTTCACTCTATCTTTTTCTCTCTCTCTCTTTATTTCACGCTCTATTTTCTTTCTCTCTCTTTATTTCACTATATCTTTCTCTCTCTCTTTATTTCGCTATATCTTTTTCTCTCTCTCTCTCTCTCTCTTTATTTCACTCAATCTTTTTCTCTCTCTCTTTATTTCACTCTATCTTTTTCTCTCTCTCTCTTTATTTCACTATATCTTTTTCTCCTTCTCTCTTTATTTCACTATATCTTTTTTCTCTCTCTCTCTTTATTTCACTATATCATTTTTCTCTCTCTCTTTATTTCACGCTATCTTTTTCTTTCTCTTTCTTTATTTCACTATATCTTTTTCTGTCTGTCTGTCTGTCTGTCTGTCTCTCTGCTTGTTTCTGTCTCTTGTGCAATAAGAGAGAATGAACTATTCAGTTAGTCAGTCAAGTGCTATACACGGTACACGCTTGGGCGATCATGTCTCGAAAGAGACATGAGTGACTAGGCAGAAGATATTCCTGCAGTAAGTTGCTATCACTTTTTGCGGTATGCTGATTGCCAACCAAGGCTATAGAACCCGGTCTATTATGCTATTCAACCCATAGCTGGCGGGAGAAGAGATGGATTATACTAGATTAATAAGTAGTAGTTAGCGGTGGATCAGTTTATTACTTCATAACAACAGAAAACAGATCCCCTTCTTTAGGCTTAACTAAACCGTTTATTGTATTCGTTTCCGATTATATTAATTTGTATTAATTCTAGCGGGGCACCAGTTTATTACTTCAATCCCCCATTTTAGAAGTTTTACTTATGTTTCCAACTATTATAGTCAGCCAGTCAGTTAAGTGCCATATGTGATACACGCTTTGGGCAATCATGTCTCGAAAGAGACATGTCTGACCGAGAGGAAGATTTTCCCGCAGTATGTAGCCATATGTGATACACGCTTTGGGCGATCATGTCTCGAAAGAGACATGTTTGACTGAGAGGAAGATTTTCCCGCAGTATGTAGCCATTACTTTCTCCGGTAGACTGGTTACAAACCAAGACTATAGAATCCAATCTGTTCTGCTATTTAATCCGTAGCTGGAGGAAATGAACTTTCCCAATTGTAATTTTACCTTCTTATTTAAAATTTCGTATTTTCTTGTGTTAATTTGTCTTCGTAGTCCATTCTAGTAGTTCTTACTCTACTAGTGCGTCTTTTATTTCTGCAATGAGATCCCTTATGCCTCATTTTATCCTCAAGCTGAAGAGTTCTTGTATTTAAATCGACAGTCTTTATTTTAATGGAAGCCACCACATCTGTAACATGCAGATGGAGGGGAGTGCTTATTTGATCTCTATCCTTAATCGCTTTATATCTTGTAATTTCTTCTTTATCAATAAACTTTTGTTTTTCTTTCGTGGAAGGTGAAAATTGTAAATTTTTGTTCAATTTACGTATGGGCTACTCCCAATTCCTCGTTATTCTTAGAGTTTTTTTGATGCCCAAGTATTTTTGACAGTCTTCTGACAATTTCTGTAGCGTTAATCCAGGCTCGTTTTGAAGCTTCGTGAACGTTGTTTTGCGCATTTCGCTGTCCTTGGATGAGACTAACCCCTGTACAAAAATAAGACAGTTAACAGGAAGTTAACTCGAGAAGTTCTTGGGAAGACAGACAAATTGTAATTATGGGTTTAGTTAATTTTTCACAGAGTGTATTGAGGCATTATGGTGTTTGTAGCAAGAATGGTACGTAAGAATGTGATGTTTTGGTGCAAGGGATTGTCTGCTTGGATCAGTGAGTGAGGCTAGCTAAGTTAATGTGAGACAGAAGAAAACCAATCCATCTCAATCCCCCTTTTGGCCTTGTGTCGCATATTTTGTATTTTTTACAAAAATAAATATTGAAGTTCTTGGGAAGTTCACAGGAGTTCTTACAAGTTCTAGAGAGTTCTTTAGATTTCTATTGGAGTTCAGTAGAGCTACTAGGCTGTTGATATTAGTCGGCAATTAGCCGGATTCTAAGGCGTCAGCTTTCAGTGGAAGATTACCAAGTATCTAACATTTACGGTTCGTTAAGTCGATTAGCAACCGACATAGCACGATTATAACTTTCAGTGCGAAAACTACTCCACAACAATTATACACCAACCAGGAAAAGAAAAGTTGATTTTTCCAGGAAAGAAAATCCAATATTCAGGATTTAACAATCTAAATGGCTATCGTATAAAGATTTTAGAGACGTGATCAAATGCCATCTGAAAAGTGGATCAACACACACACACACACACACATATATATATATATATATATATATATATATATATATATATATATATCAAAAGGTCAGGTTACAAGAAAAAAAACAAGGAAAATGAAATCTGAAATAAAAAAAATGTAGAAAACATCGTGAAATAGAAATAAGATTGCCTGCCAAACAATGTTTTGCACAGATTCATAAATTTTTTATCTTGTATATCCTGAAAACGGATAAATACTAGACTTTGTAACAGGTTGTTGTCAGTCAACTCAAAAATACAAACTCGCCTGCCCAAACCTTTTCCCCAAAGTTGGGTGAAGTGACTAAAATAAGAAAAGAAAAAAAAGAACAAGCTCACCAACATTTTAAACTCCATTTAACAGAAGTAGATAAGGTCGGCAGGGTTTATATTCCTTTCCAGTCTTTTGATCAGGAATAGAATTTATTGTTTCTTGTTTAGCATTGGTCTTCTGGTTCCTTGTAAATGCTTCTTCAACTCTATACTTCTTAGGTTTCCTCATAAACTCTGAAATTTATACTATTATTGAGTTTACGATTCCTTCTAAAATGTATTTCCTTCTCTTTCACCTCCAGTAGGTCCCATGCGTTTTAGTGGCGTTATCAAGATGAATTGATTAAAAAAAAAAACCCAACTTATCTCAGTCAATATTCCAACTGTAACCATGAGAAATTAGATTTACTAAAACAGATGTGTTTTCTCTATATGTAAGGTGCATTTGGATTCTTACAAACTTTACAAATTCCAGGTATTTTGCTGTTGAAATCACGAAATGTAACAGCAAATATCGATTCTAATATTTTCTTCTCTCTCAACTCTCATTCGTGGAACTCTATTTTCCTCTTCTTACTTTTCTCTCAAAGTCTCTGCCAAAATTCAAATGCAACGTCAATCGTCATCTTCAGTCTTCTTCACTCCTGTTCTTTTTATTTCACTTTCTCCTCAATGTTTTCCTTATTTTCTTGCAATCTCAGGCACTTGCATCTTCATCGCCTTACTTCCTGCTAAAATGATTAAAAGAGGAAAGTGGAAGGAGAAGAAGGAAGAAGATAAAAGATGAGGAAGAGAAAAAGAAGAAGAAGAAGAAGAAGAAGAAGAAGAAGAAGAAGAAGAATTTGAAATATTAATCCTGAGAAAATCAACTTATGCCTCCCTCGCCTTTATATGATGTCCAAATGAATGAGAATTTGTCGAAAGAATTATTCCTTGTCCATTAATATTTTGTTCTAGAAGCACATTACTTTTTTGCAGAACTTCTTGAACTCCTGGTTCATTGCACTCACACTTGTACACTCACTAAAAATAACGTTTATATTAATAAGAAATAACACTGCACAAAAACGGCTATTTATAGTTTATATATATATATATATATATATATATATATGTGTGTGTGTGTGTGTGTG
Organism: Ascarosepion bandense; assembly: GCA_037127315.1. Lineage (NCBI taxonomy): Eukaryota > Metazoa > Mollusca > Cephalopoda > Sepiida > Sepiidae > Ascarosepion > Ascarosepion bandense. The sequence continues at coordinate 1,262,724 of JBBBDQ010001055.1, read as the reverse complement.
TGTGTGTGTATAGTCATTCGTAGACAAAACTTAACGAAGATTAACAAAAATTGGTTATAAACAACCGACAATTTGAAATGATTTGTTTGAACATTATTTTTGATCGATACTCATATTAAGTAGATATTATGTTTTTAATTAAACAGTATTATATATATATATCTACTGTCCTGATTATTTACGATAAATTTTTATTAGGAAAATGTGTGTCATTCGGCAGGATATATATATATAGTGTATCGAGGCAGCAGACACTTTTCTAAACATATATTGTTAAATATAACAGACAATGATTGTCTATTTTGTTTGATCAGGAGTCGTTCTAAACATCGTATTTTGGCTTTGATTTTAGATGAAAATAAAGAAAAAAATTGTCCAATATTTTGATATTTTTTTTATTATGCTGGTTCTAAGCTTTCGGCTCACATGAACCATCTTCAGAGAGGTTACAGGGACGTTAACATAAAGACATCCCGTTCCTAAATGAACGAAAATTTTGGCCAGTTTCTCTAAGACGGGCCAGACTTGATAATCAGGTAAATTCAAACATTATTGTTTGTACTTGGCGAAAATATTCGTCGGTGTTTTCTTTTCTTCTTCTTTTTATTATTATCATCAGGCTAGCACAAGGTTTTTGTCGGAGTTTCTTGGAGTTTTTCTTCAGCAGATAACTTTCATTATTATAGTTTCAAACTTGAAATCGAACTGCGAGTGGTGGCAGCGGCGGCCTCTCACTCTGTCTTCGACTGCGGCTGACTGGGAACTCTCTGGAACTGTTTGGAAACTGAATTTAGCTCCTGTGGGCACTGGTATTTATGGGTGTCCCATTTTACTAGTGCGGTGAGGACGCATAAGGGGTGTTATGCAAATATTCTAAAATTCAACCAGTCCTGTTTCATACTTTGAAACATGGAAGTTTCTCCCCTACCCTTGGGAGGAGCTATTACATGACGTCAACCGCACTCAGGGAAATTTGAAATGGCGTATTTTCTTAGTAATTAACAATTGTCTCTTTTTTTCTTCTCTCAACAAGATCAACTTAACTTTTGCTCTCTCACCGAATTTCAGTCTGGGGAAATATGAATAAAATTTCCTTTTTTTAATCATTTTAGCTATGCTTTTCAACAAGGCGAGCTTGACATTTTGACCCCCTAATTATGCCAGCTGTATTAGCCGATTTCCACCCGAGAATCTAGGAAAAAAAAAAATTTTTCTTCCTCAATCGTTTTTTTCTACGTAATGCTGATCTGTTACACTTATTATTTCAACACGTTGGTTTTGACATTTGACTTCTAATTATATCGGCTGCATTTCGCCGAGTTTCGCTGAGAATCTATTAAAATAAAATTTGTTCTTTCCAATTCTTTCCACCCGCACGCAATATTGGTCTGTTTCACTTCTTTCAACAAGGCTGCTTGACATCTGACCTCCCATAGACCAGCTATTTTTCCTGGGTAACAATAATCATAAATGCGAGTTTATCTCATTTCTATTTTTAACCAATTTGCATCCCAGAAATTCAGAATGAATTTATATCAGTCATAAATCTTTTAACTTGGATATCTAGTTAGGATCGAACCTTTGTATACTACCTTTATTCTTTACAAGTCTGTTTTGAATCACCACGTTTTTTGTTGTTTTTTTTTTTTCCTAGCCTGTCCAGAGTCCGGGATGCTGTTGAAATCACAGCCTCTCCTTTACAGAGGAAACTGGTCTATCCTAACTTAAGAGATTCGCCTGAGACAATTTTCCAACTTGAAACAGGTAATTCATCTGTGTCCTTGTAAAATGTGCTACCGTCGGCGGAAATATCTAAGCCTTTGCCTATGTGTGAATCCGCGTGCTGTACTTTGGCAGGTCGTGTTAAATGAGTTGATGGAAATGTTGACCCAGTGTTAGCCGATTGTATGGCACCATCTGTTTCCAGAAATGTCATTTGGTAGATTGATCTGCCGAGTTAACGAGCGCATTGCTCAGACGTGTGTTCCCTTGATTTATAGAAAGTAGAACGACCAAAGCCAAAAGTCAATAAAAAATCTTATTAGTAACAAAAATAAATATATCAAAGTAAAATGAAATAAAGAGGGAGTGTGTGTATATAATATATATATATATAGGGAGGGAGGGAGGGAGGGAGAGAGAGGAGGGAATGAATAAATATACCTTCAGAGGAAACACATTGTTGCACAAAACACAACTTGAATCCGATATTTGACAACGATCGATTGAAGGGGACACTTTTCATGACGTTTAAACGCCAGTCATCCAATACGGCGCTTCTTTCAGACCTATTTATACAACGTAACGTAATACCTAGGAAGTGTTCTAACAGGAGATGGAAAGTGCGACACAAAGATCCGAAGGCGGATTGGCATAGCAAAGGACGCGTTCAAAAAGCTGAGTAAAGTCCTAACACACAGAAAAAAATCCCTAGAAACAAAGCAGAGTGTGCTAGATTGCTATATGATGTCAGTTCTTCAATACGGAAGTTAATGCTGGACAATATCATTTTACAGAAGGATGCTGCGGATATCATGGACCGAACATGTGTGTAATGATGAGGTTTTGAAAAGAAAACTAATAGTGAGCGTCACGAAGAGACAACTGAAGTTCCTGGGACATGCAATGAGGAAGGAGGGCTTGGAGAACCTGATATTGATAAGCCAGATAGAAGGGAAAAGAGACAGAGGAAGGCAACGGATAACATATTTGAAGGGCCTGATCAGGTGGATGACGGAACTGGGGTTGGGGGGAGTAATAGGAGCCACCAGGGATAAAGAGACGTGGAAAGCCATGATCGCCTACGTCCTGAAAGGATATGGCACATAGAAGAAGAAGAAGAACGTAACAATGGTTGACTGATGAAACTGCTGCATATATTTTTACGATTTTGTCCGACTAGTCTTTCGATTGAGATATTCTAAATTCTTTCTTTAGAAACAAACGAATATGTCTCCTTAATATGGAAGGGAAAGTTGGACAATTTTCTGAGAGGTGAAGAAAAGATTCGAAACATATAAAATCTGCTTTTACAGAAGGTTGATGAGAATGCCTTGGACACAACTGGGTTCACACATCTTTACGGCCCTTTCGACATATGTGGAGGTTTATTTCTTTGTTTCCTGTTTAGGATTGGCTTTCCTGTTCCTTCTAAAATCTGCTTCAGATCTTTACTCCTAATGTCTGCACCTGAATTCTTAAATTTCATTTATTAATTATTTTTTTTAATCATATCACCCCGAGCAAGGCGTTAACGCCACTGATGGGTAGGGGGCTACATAAGAGTAAAATGATTAAAGGAGAATGAGGAGAAGGACGAACCAGTTAGAAAGGAGCAAGAGAAGGATGGGAATACAGGTGTGATGACATTTGTGAAGGTGGAGAGAAAGGAAAGGATCTACAGAACAGCGTGGAAAGAAGCAGGGTTAAGTAGTTAAGAGATGAGAATTGACTTTGCATGTAAATTCCTGGTGGTTGTAGCCGTCAGGAAAGCAAGAATAAGGAAGCGAGTTCCACAGGCGGGAAGTGCGGGAAAAGAAGCTGTAGGAGTAGAATTGTCGTCTGCATTTGGTTCTAACTGTGAATGGGTGAGATCCAGTTGCCAGTCTGGTTGCAAGAGTAAACATCTGTTGCGGAGGCACCAGTGACTCAAGCTCGTTAGAGCAGAAGCCATGGAAGTATTTATAAAACAAAGGGAAGCCACTTCTCGTCGGTAGGAAAGTGGCTGTAGTCGAGCCGCCAAGTCGGTACCTTCAATATTAATAGATAGGTTTGCTTATCGTCCGGTTCGTCCTCCTCCACATTATCTTTTAATATGAGTAGAGGCTGATTTGTTTGAATCCTGTTTCCATTTTTTCTGAAGTTTTCTTATTCTTTTTCGCTCCAGTCGCTCCTCGTGTGAATGTTTTCCCGATTGCTATTGTTAACTGCAAAACCTATCCAAGTACCGACTGCAGAAGCGATCACACCCCGTCTTGTATGTAAACTAAGAATAAAACAATGGAGACTGAAGAAGTCTGATGTGGCATCCAAATTTCAATATGGCAGACTTCTGAAGGACCCCAACCTGAAGAAAAAATATATGGGCAGTTGCTATTTCTCAAACTCTTACGCAAGTGGTAGATTTCCCCACGAGCTTTCACTGTATCCATTCAAACCCTCCATCCCTCCCTTAATAAATAAATTCGAGGTCCTCATAGCATCTGTGAACAAGGCCGAGTGCTTTGCTCGCAGTTTCTCATCAAACTCCATATTTGACTCATCTGGTGTACCCGCACCCGACTCCCCTCTTAGAACTGAGGTGCAACTGAAAGATGTTTACATAACCACGTCTCTGTTACCTAAGATAATCTCAAAACTTGACCCCCATAAGGTGAGCGTAGGTGAGGGAATTCCGGTCATTGTCCTGAAGAAATGTGCCCTTGAACTCTCCTCTGTCCCCTCTAAAGTCTATAATTACTGCCTTCTTGCTTCCTGTTTTCCTGCCTGCTGGAAGTTCTCCCTTGTGGTTTCTGTATTTAAGAACTCAGGGGAACCCTCAGATCCATCCAATTCTCGCCCTATCAGCTTCCTACCAATTTTCGGAAAAGTGTTTGAAATTATTATCAATGCTGAAATAGTTCAACATCTTACTGCCCATAAACTATTCTCAGACAGGCAGTACGGCTTCCGCTTCGCCAGGTCCACGGCCGATATGCTAACGACCATCACGGAGTACATATACCAGGCCCTCGATAAGTCCGGCGAGGCTTGTGCTGTTGCCCTGGATATCTCCAAGGCTTTTGATAGGGTTTGGCACGTAAGCTACAGGGTTATGGTATCATTGGATACTTGCTTGATGCGATTCAATCTTTCCTATATAACAGCATAATGAAGGTCGTCTTGAATAAGCATGCCTCCACATCCTACCGCACGAACGCTTGTGTCCCCCAGGGTTCTATCCTCGGCCCGACGCTCTTTCTGATCTTCATAAGTGATCTCTTAGACGTGATCAAATCCCAAGTAGGCATCTACGCAGATGACACCACCATTTACTCCCGAATCCGTAAGAAATCTGTCGAGGCGGACAAACATAACCTTGCTGCTGATCTTGAGAAGAACCTCCACTCGGTGGTGGACTGGGGTAAAAAGAACCTCCACTCAGTGGTGGACTGGGGTAAAAAGAACCTCCACTCAGTGGTGGACTGGGTTAAGAAGTGGCTTGTAAATTTCACTGCTTTTAAAACGAAACTACTACCTGTCAACCATCACAGGCAATTTCTCCTGCCCCCCCCCCCCCCATAAGCATGGAATAAGCGAGTCTCCCTGAAAGTAATATACTGCGCCTCCTCGGCCTTATCCTGTCTTCCGATCTCAAGTGGAATCACTACGTTGAGTCAATGACTAAATTCACTGCTCGGAAGGTTGGGTCACTGTGTCGGGCTAAGAAGTTTTTCCACCAGAATCCATCTTTCACATATACAGATCAACCATCCGACCGTGCATAGAATACTGTTGTCATATCTGGTCAGGCGCCCCTGCTGTTCATCACAATGTTCTCGACAGGCTCCAAAGTAATACAATGTAATGTCGTTGGTCCAGACCTGGCAGCTCGAGTCCAGCCACTTTCTCCATTTTCTCACCGGCGGGATATGGTTTCCCTCTGTCTGTTCTACAGATATTTTCATGGCTTCTGCTCTGACGAACTTAGGTCACTGGTGCCACTCCACAAGAATTGACTCGTCCAACCAGATTGGCAACAAGGTCCTACCCTTTTATAGTTAAAATTAACCAAATGCTGGCCACAATTTTACTCCATCAGCTTCTTTTTTCGAACCTCTCGCCTGTGGAACTCCCTTCCATATACTTTGCCCTCTTGACGGCTACAACCTCCAGGAATTTAAATGCAATGTCAATTTCTATCTCTTATACACTTAACTCCAGCCCTTTCTACATCACCCCGTGTATCTTGTTCTTTTCCTTTCTCTCTACTTTCGCAACTGTCCTCACTCCTGTGTTCAATTCCTTCTCTTGCCATTTCTCTGTCAACCTCTGTAGCTGGTTCGTATTTCTCTTCACTCTCCTTCTGCTTATACTTTTACTCTCTTGTGTAGCCCCCTGCGCATCAGTGGCGGTACTGCCTTGCTTGAGGTGAAACGATAAAAAAATATAGACAATATGAATAGAAGGAAAACCCTTCTTTATCAACGCGTTTCGTCCACTGGTGAACTTTATCACAGTAAATGTAAGGATTTCTTTTCCAACATGTATTTATAAACAGAAATAAAACTAGTGTTAGATTTTCGAAATTTTCAAATTTAAGAACGTCCATAAATATTCTGTAGGATAACTGTGAAAGTCAAGGTAAACTATAGAGTCGGCTTAGTGATGTAATTAAATGTCTGATAAATGAAAATGAGTAAATGAAATTTTTATTACATTTTTATAATTTTATATTAATGCCGTTAGTATTTATTATTGAATTTAATTTCATAAATTATATTTATTTATTTTAAATAATAGGTTTGAATTGAACAGTTTTCATTTAATTAGAAAAAAATATTATGGTCATGTATGTTGGCATAGTAATGAAACATTTCTTTTTATGAAAGGAAATATTTGGAAAAATCCGTATGAAGGTTAACGTTTTGACACGATTCTATAGCGCACTCTCAAGAACTTTCCGTCTACGTAATATTCGTCATCGGAGGCCACATTTTAAACAACCTAAGGTAAGCAGATGATACAGTGCTGATAGCAGACACAGAAAGGAAACTACAAGACATCCCACAGAAGGTAGCTGAAGAGACTGACAAGAAAGGACGACAAATAAACTGCAAGAAAACCGAATGCATGATCAACAGCAAAAAGAGCAGCCCAAAATGCCAGTTATAAGTGAGGGACTCTAAAATCAAGCAGGTACAGAAATTTAAATACCTAGGAAGAGTTCTAACAGAACATGGAATGTGCGACACTGAGATCTGAAGGCGAATTGGTATGGCGAAAGAAGCATTCCAGAAGTTGAGTAAAGTATTAGAAACAAGACAGTTTCACTAGAAACAAAGAGGAGAGTACTGAATTGCTATGTGATGTCGGTTCTTCAATATGGCAGGGAATGTTGGACAATATCTTAGAAGGTGAAAGAAAAACTTGAAGCAGCTGAAATGTAGTTCTACAGAAGGGTGCTGCGGATATCATGGACCGAGCATGTGAGCAATTTCGGGGTTTTGGAAAGGTTGGAAACGAAAAGGAAATTAATACTGAGCATCAGGAAGAGAGAGGAAGGAGGGCTTGGAGAACCTGTTACTAACAGGCCAGATTGAGGGAAAAAGAGACAGAGGAAAGCAGCGGATAACATATTTGAAGGACCTGATCAGGTGGATGACGGAAGGAGGGTTGCATTGTGCAGCAGGAGAAAGCGTGTTAAGAGTCACCAGGGACAGGGAGATGTGGAAAGCTATGATCACTTACGTCCTGAATGATCATGGCACATAAAAGAAGAATATCATTTCTCTTTTAATAAGTGTGGTATTCTTTAGATTAAAGTTATGGTTGAATTTATTTCTATGTCTAACTAACGCATTTGATAAATTGTCGTGCATAAGATCCTTTGGTCCTGGGCATGACAGTAAACTGCATCCGGCAGCAAGGCCTCTGATTAAGAGGTTGTAAGGAGCATGGAATTACCTCTTAATTGCTGTTGTTCCCAGGTCCACCCTGACCCGGAGTGGTAGCACCTGTTAGGGTCCCAGCTATGGGTAAATAGTTAACCCCCAAATCGTGGTCAAAATGCTACGAAAGTATTTACTAACAAGACTTTTTTGAATGAAAAATGTTACCAACAATACATTTTGAATGAAAAATGTTACCAACAAGACTTTTTTGAATGAAAAAATAACTGTGATTTAAAATAAAAATACATTTCCGGCCTTAAATGACCCTTTAGATGTTGATAGGCCGTTAAACAGGAACAAACAAACAAACATAAGATCCTTTTTCTATTCATATACACATTTTTTAATTCCTGCAAGTTTCCATAATGTATTGTATGGCGCAATTGTGACAGTTTATTCTAAATATACCTACTTCAGAATTATTATTGTTAAAAGTATTTTTGATCATATCTTAAAATAATAATGGATATTGTAATTATTTTGATATATTTAAGACTAGCAGTTTAGCCCGGTTTCACTCGGGTAGTTTAAGGAATAATAAGAATAAAAACATATGATGAATTTACATAGCAAATACTTACACAACGTCCACCCTCGTCACTTTTATAGATATAGATAACAATGTAGAATGTCACGATTGGATTAGGGTGGAAGGGGGGCAACCTATATAGATATAAATAATATAAAGTGGTGTGATCGATTCTATATTGTAATCAATATATAAACTGATCCCTGACTTTTTGGGGTGATAATATATATTTTTCTACCCCTAATTTTGGCTTTCTGAAAAATTTCAAGGTGTCGTTAGCCCAGTGGATATAGACCATGGTTAGTTCCTGACTTGACTCTTAAAGTTGCGTGTTCAATACTAGGTTACAGCAGTGGTGAACAATTAACTTTCAGAGTTACAGGGAGATAACTCATGAAAAGACTGCAAATCGAGACTTTACGCAAGGAATGAGGAGGATATACCCCAGTTTCCATATCCATATGTTACCGCTACAGATATTAGATAAACTTATTATAGTTAATAACATTTCCATATCAATACGTTACCTTTACAGATAATAGAGTAACTTGTTACAGTCAGTACCATTTTCATATCCATACGTTACGTTTATCTAAATTTATTTATAAATGGAACGTTGTGTGTGTGTGTGTGTGTGTGTGTGTGTGTGTGTATCCGTTATCTATAGACTCCGAAACGGTTGAATCGATTTTCTTGAAAATTTACACAATTGTACTATAAGCGTCTGCGAGTGTTCTTAGCTAGGTTTTGTGTCGAGGTACCCCCGATAAATATCGAAAATCGATAATCGAAAAAATCGGGTTATAGAAGAAGTGGTCCGATTTTAATCAAATTTGATATAATCATAGACAAAGACAAGAAACGATATTCAGAAGTTTTGAGGTTGCAGTTCTTACAATAGTACAGAAAATCGATAATATATATAATTGGAGCAGATAGACTAAACTATCGCCCGGTTCACACTCCACCCACGTCTATTGAACAGGTGTAGAGGCTTATTCTTTGTTCCCTGTTTAGGATGTGGTTTCCGGCTTTCTCTTTTCCAATCTTTTCACTCTTACGTAGCCCCCTGCACATCAGTGGCGTTACCGCCTTGCTAGGGGTGATATGATTTAAAAAAGAATATATATATATATATATATATATATATATATATATATATATAAGGCAAGATGTTTGTGTGTGTGTTTGTTTATCTGCCTGTATGTCCTTTATACAAATCCACAAGTTTTATCCGATTCTCACTAAACTTTGCACAAATATTCTTTAGGCTGTGTCTGTGCTCCAGGGCCATGGATTAGTTTTAAAGCTTTTATTACACCCGAGCAACACCGGGCTATACTGCTAGGTAAAAACATAAAAATACCAAGACTAAAGAGCTCGACCTACTCATGAAATAGGAATGTTTTATACAAACGTCCGAAAAAAGAAAAAAATTTAAAAGTTAAAATCAAATCAAATCAAAGAGGCTTAAATAATATAAAATTAAACTGATAAGAAAAATGTAATTTCCAATTAATTGTGTGAAAGTTCACGCAGCTTACGTATTAAATGAAGGGCGAACCTAGAGTGCCATCGGTCAAAGATTAAAATGTTTGAATATTCGACACCAATAAGGGTGATAATAATAATCTCACACTATAGATTAGTGGAATGATCACTAAAGAAGGTTAGTGGAATGATCACTAAAGAAGGTTAGTGGAATGATCACTAAAGAAGGTTAGTGGAATGATCACTAAAGAAGGTTAGTGGAATGATCACTAAAGAATTCAGTAAACAAAGAAAAAGCAAACAGAAAACAAACAAACAACAATTTGAGATCATTTCTCATGCTCTTTATAATCAGTCAGTTAATTGCCATACGTGGACAGAATATTATCTCGCAGTAGGTTGCCATTGCTTTCTGCGATAGACTAGTTGCCAACCAAGGCTATTGAACCCAATCTGTCCTGTTATTTAATCCATAACTGGATGGAAGAGAAAAATTAGAGAGAACATATTCAAGGACAAAAAAAATAAAATGTCAGTCAGTTAAGTGCCATACGTGATAGACGTTTAGGCAATCATGTCTCAAAAGAGGCATGACTGACTGGGCAGAAGATTATCCCCCAATAGGTTGCCATTACTTAAAAGCTTCCACACACACACACAACTTTATCCCCAAGAACAAACGCCCTCATAGCTGCTCCCTTGAACGCTAAAAGTTAAACTTTTTCAGTCAGTCAGTCAGTCAGTCAGTCAGTCAGTCAGTTAAGTGCTTTGGGCGATCATGTCTCAAAAGAGGCATGACTGACTGGGCAGAAGATTATCCCCCAATAGGTTGCCATTACTTTCTGCGGTAGAAACTGGAGGGAAGAGACGAATTAATACCTGTCTCAAGGGTATTTGTGCGTAAGTGAATGCAAAGAATTCAGCTGGAATTCGAACTCGGCTCTCCGATTTCTTGTTCCGAGCCGATATCCACTGCATTGCAACGTATATCCTCTCCTCATAATACGGGATCCTAAAAAGAAAGATTCTCAATTAAAAAGTTGGTAAAAAGCGAGATGGCCAGATTAACTCACTAAGATTTTACGTTCAACCATCTGTGAACGGAGAAAAGAGAAAAAATAGAATAGATATTCAACAAATACGATTCTTCCATTATTATTATTATTATTATTATTATTATTATTATTGTGTTGTCATTTTTCATCATATTTCTATTTCTGCTATGGTCACACTACCTACCAAGTCTGTGAGAAGACATAAGGCAGGTCGTGGTATGTCGTTATGGCTAGATTTTCCTGTTTTTTCTATCTCCCCTATCATCCCTAGCGTTACATAGACAAAGTTCTCCTTAGTGTTTGGGCTGTACTTAACAAGACAATTTTTTGTATATATCTTAAGCTTGGGTTTCCAGGGATTCTTTCAATGTGTTGTTTTGTTCCTTTTTTTATCATTCCAAGTGCACCTACTGTCACTGGCACAACTCTTGCTTTCAATTTCCATATTTTTTCCTATTTCAATTTCCAGGTCTTAATATTTTGACAGTTTTTCGAATTCCTTGGTTGCTATGTTAAAATCAGCTGGACAAGCCATATCAATTAATAGGTAAGTTTTTTCTTTCTGGTTTTTAACAATAATGTCCGGCCTGTTTGCTTCAATTTTTCTGTCTGTGTAGATGGTGTAATCCCATAGAATGTTGACATCTTTTATTTCTGTAACCGGTGCTTGGTGATGTTCATACCAGTGTTTGTTTACATATTTTCCATAGTGTTTGCACATTGTCCAATGTAAATATTGCCCCATTCCATCGTGACGATTTTTATATTCATTTGGGGCAAGTACAGAACAGCCTGAGATTAGATGGTCTATTGTTTCTTGGTGTTTATCACAGAATCTGCATTTTGGATCCACATTATTATTATTATTATTATTATTATTATTATTATTCCTTTGATTTCAGGTGTATACTCATTTCTTTCCGGGTACCAACCAGTGACCTAAAGCCAGAAATTGAATCATTATCTTTTTTCCTGAGACTTTCTGGAGAAAAAAGTTGTTCAGACCACAAACTTTTGAAATAGATAAATGCATTCATGAGGTGTGGGCTGTAATTGTGAGTAACATTTCTTTTTTAGTATTTTTAAGGCATGGGCAACCAGGAATCCCTTCAATAAGTCTATCGGAATCAATCCGTGAACTCCACCTATAACTGGAATTGTTGATGACCTCATGTGCCACATTCTTAAGATTTCGATTTCAAGGTCCTGGTACTTTGATAATTTACAAGATCTTTGTCTGAAAGCACATTTTGTTTTTTCGTTCCCTGATCACGGTGTCTGGGCGATTAGTTTTGATTGTTCTGTCTGTGCGCCTTGTAGTCCCATGAAATTGTTACAGATTCGATCTCCTTAACTCTGTCTGGGTAGGGTTCCTACCGATCTCTTGCTGTTTCGTGTCTGCAACAGTTTTAGATTTACCATTGGCCCACTCTGTCATCCCTAGTTCAATGGATGCCAATGCAGTGCAAACTGTTACAAGATGGTCAAAACAAAATAACAATAATGTTGATCTACGTTCTCAGAATTCTTATTAAACAAAATTTTCTAGCGTATTAATCAGAACAAATGGAATTTAATTTTAAGGTTCCCCATGTCAGTACTATGAAGGCTAGAAATTTACAGTGGATTTGAGGTTTTACACTGTATTTAGGGTTGACATCGATATGCAGTGTACGCCACTCACCGACAAAGATTTCTCTTCAACAAATTAATTCAGGGCCGTCTAAATAAAATAAAATAAAATCGATTTTCAAACTTTCAGGAAATTATACTACAAAAGACTCTCAGGAAGTTAGACGAAACCTGATTGTTTAATAATAACAAAGATCACATCAGGTTGAAACATCTGATCGATCTTCGAGGTTAAGCAATGTTGAACCTGGTCGGTAACTATATGGGTGACCGCTTGTAAATTTGATATACGGGCGGTGTGAGGGATAGCAAGTCGGAATAAGAACAGGTATGAATGCGTCTCTCTCCCTAACTACTGGTTAAATAGCGAGACTGACTGTGAGCAGTAGCCTTGGTTTGTAGCCATCACGCATAGCGCCTAGTAAAAGGAGGAATTTCATTTTTGATTACAAATATATATGAATTCAACTAAGTAGCATCAAAATGAATGACTGAATGACGAATGTTTCCTTATAAAGAAAAGGCTATTATTACTATTATTAGAATATTTAATTTTAAATTTCGTTCAGAGTTCCAAGTGTGTGATGGTCGGTGATAATCGTACACATTGCAATTTTAACGCTGATGAAAATTATAGTGAGGTGCATGATGACTGTAGAAGTTTTAGGGAATAACGTACCTGTTGGCGACATTGTGACTGTCTTTGTCTCAGCGATTGATGGGCCCGTTATCAGTCTGACTATCGTTCTATTTATGATGAATATTTCGTGAAACAGGTGCGGGGAGATTTTGTTTTGATTTCTATTCGATAAGAAATCTAGTTCTTTTCACTGAATAGACATTTTTAGAAGACATTTTTGTATTTATCGGAAAAAAAAGAAAAAAAAAAAGAGACCCTGATCGTTGAGAATAAATCGCTGACTTTTCTTTATTCAAAACCGGATGTCATTCATTGATCGTTTTTCAGCCTCATACAAAAGTGGCCTCTATGCACGCGTCGGCCGCGATGGTTTACAGGTACGTCTTGGGCATTTGCAGGTGTGTCAGACAAAGAAAGAAAGAACGACTGGGTGAAGAGCGGGTGGAATATGGGTGAGTTGGCAGGTTGGTCTACCTATTAACGGGTAGCGTGATTTGCAAGAGTTCAAGGCGTCGTTAAGTTCAGGTGTGCAGTGGCGGGGGAGGGGGGAATCATTCCATTACTGAATGTCGAATACTAATAAAGGTAGCAAAATTAAAAGATTAGAAAAAAATTAAAAAAAAAAACAGAAGGCGGGGAAGAGAGAGGGAAAGCAATAGAGGGTGAGGATTGGTAAAAGAGTGAAGGTAAATTTAAGAAGAAAAAAACGGTCAGAAGAAAAGAAAGAGAGGAAGAAAAAGAGACGAAGGAACTGTAGAAAAAGGGAGAGCAATGAAAATGAGACGGAAAGAATCTTTGAGAGAAAGATAAACAGAAAATATGAAGAAAATGATAAAGAGAGAGAGAAAAGAGAGAGGGGGAAATAGAAAGAAGAGTACAAAGAAAATAAGCAAAAAATGCCGAAAGAAAAGGTAAGTGTTTGTGTGTGTAAAATAGAGAGAGAGAAAGAAAGCGAGAGAGAGAGACGCCAAAGAAAAAATGCTTAGCTATATGCAAATCTTCGTCTGAGTAAGGGAGAGATAATGAGAATCAGTAGATGGTTGACAGAGAAAGGGCAAAAAAAAAAAAAATAAGGAGAAAGGGAGGGAGACAGAGGGTTAACAGGCGAGAGATAATGAGATTGAGTGAGTGGTTGCCAAGAAAACAAGAAAAAGAGAGGGAGGGACAAAAGACGAAGAGAGAGGGGGAGTAGTCGAGAGGTAATGAGAATTAGTTGGTGGTAGACAGCGAAAGGGCAAAAAAAAGAGGGAGAAAAGAAGGGAGACATAGGGGGAGTAGGCGAGAGATAATGAGATTTAGTGAGTGGTTGACAAGAAAAGGGTAAGAAAAAGAGAGGGAGGGAGAAAGGACGACGACAGAGGGGGTGTAGGAGAGAGGCAATGAGAATTAGTGGGTGGTTGACAGAGAAAGGGCAAAAAAGAGGGAGAAAGGGAGGGAGATAGAGGGGCAGTAGGCGAGAGATAATGAGATTCAGTGAGTGGTTGACCAGAAAAGAACAAGAAAAAGAGGGAAGGAGAAAGGACGAAGAGAGAGGGGGTAGGCGAGAGATAACGAGAATCAGTGAGTGATTGACTGAGAAAGAGCAAGACAAAAGAGAGAGGGAGATGGAGAGGGAGAGAGAGGGTGTTCACGAGATATAATAAGAATCAGAAGGTAGTTGACTGAGATAGAGCAAGAAAAAGAGAGGGAGGGAGAGTGAGAGAGGGGAAGTAGGCGAGAGATAATGAGAATCAGTGAGTGATTGACTAAGAAAGGGCAAGAAAAAGAGAGGGAGATAGGGAGAGAGGGAGATAGGGAAGGAGAGTGAGAGGAAGTAGACGAGAGATAATGAGAATCAGAAGGTAGTTGACTGAGTAAGAACAAGAAAAAGAGTGGGAGGGAGAGAGAGTGGGAGTAGGGGAGAGATAATGAGGAGCAGTGAGTGGTTGACAGGGAAAGAGCAAAAAAAGAGAGGGAGAGAGGGGAGTAGGCGAGATAATGGTTGACTGAGAAAGGGCAAGAAAACAAGATGGCCGGCGAGAGATTTAATTAGAAAGAGATCTTTTATATGCCATATCCTATCAGTATCAACGTTTAATGATTTTCCACAGCTTGTGTTTTTTTTTATAACCCCTGACCTAGTCTCATCATTTTTTTTTCGGCAAGCTAGTGACACAAATCCATTAGGTGAGCGTCTTTTCTTATCTTGTGAGTGTTAAATTCTCCAAGACGTATATTCTCCCCAGAAATGTTAACTACCTCCTACTGTTTGCAAATACCATTTTTCTTGTAGTTCTTACTTTCCCTATGCATTTCTTGTTACTCACATACTCTGATCATGAAATTCTTAGCACTTACCATTGAACCTTCTTTTTGTTTCTCTCTTCGTCAATGTCAAGAGATTGTCCAGTTAGAGATTACATAGCAGTTCGGCAGTTTTTCCTTTGTTTTTAAGGTCAATGTTTCTCACTCTTAATACTTTGCTTAACTTCTGGAAGGCAGTTTTAGATATTCTTAAGGTTACTTTGGATTTCGGAGTCACATTCTCGGTCGTTTTTACTACACTTTTGAACCACGTTTCTACATGTTCCCGCTATTGACTCTCTCAATATGTAAATTTCTATATTATTGCTGGTCACTACGCCTCATAACGTCTTCTATCAGTCAGTTAAGTACCATACATAATACAAGCTTGGGCGATCATATCTCGAAAGAGACATGACCGCCTGGGCAGAAGATTATCCCGCAGTAGTTTCCATTATTTTCTGCGGTGGAATGGTTGCCAACCAAGGCTATAGAGCCTAATCTGTCCTGTTATTTAACCCATAACTGGAGGGAGAAGCGACGGCTAAATACTATTCTTAAGCGTATTTGCACGTAAGTGAATGCATCGAATTTGAACTCGGTTGTCCGATTACTCAAAGTGTCATACGTGATACACGCTTTGGGCGATCATGTCTCGAAAGTGTCCCAATCTGTCCTATTATATGACTCACAGCTAGAGGGGGAAAACATGTATTATATTATTAAGTAGTAATTAGTGGGGTATCAGTTTATCACTTCATAACAATATAAAACTGATCCCCCACTTTATACCCAGTAGAAACCTTAATCATGTTTTCAACTATTATATTCAGTCAGTCAGTTAAGTGCCATACGTGATACAAGCTTGGGCGATCATGTCTCGAAAGAGACATGACTGACTGGGCAGAAGATTATCCCGCAGTAAGTTGCCATTGCTTTCTGCGGTCGACTGGTTGCCAGCCAAGGCTACAGAACCCATCTGTCCTGTTATTTGACTCATAGCTATAAGGGGGGAAGAGATGTATTATATTTTTAAATATTAATTAGTGGGGGATCAGTTTATTACTTCATAACAATATAAAACTGATCCCCCACCCACTTATGCCTAGTATAAACTTTAATCATGTTTTTAACTATTATATTCAGTCAGTCAGTTAAGTGCCGTACGTGATTCACGCTTTAGGTGATCATGTCTCTTTCAAGACATGACTGACTGGGCAGAAAATTATCTCGCAGTAGGTTGCCATTGCTTTCTGCCGTAGATTAGTTGCCAGCCATGGCTATAGAACCCAGTCTGTCTCGTTATTTTACCCATAACTGGAGGGAAAATACGGATTAATACCTTTCCTAGGGGTATTTGCGCGTTAGTGAATGCAAAGAATTCAACTGGAATTTGAACTCCGTTCCCCGTTTTCTCGTTCCGAGACGATATCCACCAATCCTTAAACAATACTTAAAAAACTGTTAAATTTCATAGACGGAAGATGCCTCCGATAAACAGCCAAAGTTACACGATTTACACCGTTATATTTTTAATTAAATAATTTATATTTAAATTATTCTACTTTCTTTTGAGTAGAAATAATTATGGCGCATAATGCGATTGTATAGCGCTGTTTAATAAAATTTTCACTCGTTATTTATTTCGTGTTAATTACGTTAGGATATTTTATTTTTATTCGTTACTTATTCGCTATACATTATTATTGTTATCATAATTCGATTTCTGCTATGACCTACCAAGTGTGCGGAAAGACCGTATCTTGTTATGGCTATATTTCACTTTTTTTTCTATCTCCCCTATCATCCCTAGCGTTACATGGACAAAGTTTTTCTTAGTGTGTGGGCTGTACTTATTAAGGCAATGTTTTCTTAAGCTGGGATTTCCAGGGATTCTTTTCTTGTCTTGTTTAGTTCCATTTTTTACAATTCCAATTGCACCCACTATCACTGGCACGATTCTTGTTGTCAATATCCACATTTTTTTCTATTTCAATTTCCAGGTTTTTATATTTTGACAGTTTTTCGATTTCCTTGGTTGCTATGTTACTATCCGCTGGACAAGCCATATAAATTAATAGGCAAGTTATTTCTTTCTGGTTTTTAACAATAATGTCTGGCCTATTTGCTTCAATGTTTCTGTCAGTGTAGATGGTGTAATCCCATAGAATGGTGACATCTTCTATTTCTGTAACCGGTGCTGGGTGATGTTCATACCAGTGTTTGTTTACATATTTTCCATAGTGTTTGCGCATTGTCCAATGCAAATATTGCCCCACTCTATCGTGACGATTTTTATATTCATTTGGGGCAAGTACAGAACATCCTGATATTAGATGATTTATTGTTTCTTGGTGTTTATCACAGAAACTTCATTTTGGATCCACATTATTATGTATAATATTTGCCTGAAAGATCCTAGTGAAAAGACTTTCGTCGGCAAGAATAAAGCCTTCAGTCTCAGACTTTAATCCAGATGCACGTAACCATCGATGAGTATTAACTTTATCAACATTGGATTTATTGTCACGTTCTGGATATTGGCTATGCAGAGGTTTGTCTTGCCAGCGTTGTTTCATCTGTTCAAGAGCTTTATCCTTGGCTTTCTTTTTCATATTCTTTTGCTGCAATAGTTGGTTCTTGGCTTCTGTTTTGCTTTTCTACAAAATCTACTAAATGTTGTTTGTATTTACTGTCTTCTTTCATTACTGAATATTTTTCTTTCTGTTTTCTACTCTTTTGTGACGATAAAGTGGTGTTAGCTTCATGGTAAATGCAAAGATTAAAACGAAGTGAAGGTTCATTTTTAATATGAAGTAGAGTGAAGGAGGGAAGGTAATGAAATTATCAGTTTTTCTTTCTTTCATTGTTTTTATTCTGATTATAATTGGGTGAGAAACTTGTCATAAGTTGTTTTACCACATGGAATGTATTCCGCTTATTGTATCTTTCTGACTTGTCAATTCTTTTCTGACTAAGATTCGAAAAAAAATTACCCTGGTTTAATAGGCAATATGCTACGTTTCATCAATCAAGGTGACCATCATCCATCTGCCACTTAAACAACATATTTCAACGACTGAAGTTTATATGTGTTTATAAGATAGTTGCGCAATGTGTGGGTCATAATGCGGTTGAAATTTGAAAAGGCCAAATCCGAAATGAGGTGATGTTTTGAAAACTCTAGCAGAGTCATTTTCATAGCACTGTCTAAGCAGCCAAGGGCAAATTAATGCGAGCTCCATTCTACAATCAGGTTGATTAGCCACACAACGAAATTTGTCTTACGAATTCTGAAAAAAAAAAAACAAAAAAAAAACTTCTTATCCTTTTTCAGTTACGTGCCGTTGCTCTTAAGGATGTCGGCGATCATGGCCCTCCACACCTTCTTATCTGTTGTTGGTTGGTTGGTTGTTTATTTTTTATGGCATATCAACCCCGGCGGGTCATTTAATGCCAACTAAATTTTTATTTACTTATTGCTAGTCATACCTTTTTCTTTTCAACAATTTATTGTTGTTTTTATATAATTTTTGTGTCTAGTAATACTTTTTTCTTTTCGAGTATCAAGGTTCATTGGGATTTGTTTTTAAGGACATGGTCCCCAAGTCCTACCCTGTTATTTAACCCATAATTGGAGGGAAGTGACGGATTAATACCTTTCCCAAAGGTACCAGTGCTTAAGCGAATGCAGGGTATTCAAGTGGAATTCGAACTCGGATCACCGATTTCTTTTTCCAAGTCGATATCCACAGCACCACAATGCACAACCGTCATTAAACGCTTACAGCACCTGGTATTCCCAAGCGGTCACTCATCTAAGTACTGACCAGGCTCAACGTCGCTTAACTTCGCTGATCGAGCGAGAACGGGTGTATTCAACGTGATAGGCCGTAAGCCCTCTTATCAGTTGTAGCTCCTAATATATTTTGTCTTGTTATTTCTTACAAACCCTGCTCTGCCACCCATTTGCTCAACCACATCAAGTATGTCCAGCGCCGTTTCCCTAGTCTCTCTTTCTCTATCCACCCTGTGAGAAACAGATTCTCCAAACCCTCTTTCTTCATCACGTTTCACAAAAATTTCAACTGTCTCTTCCTGATGTGAAGTATAAATTTCCTTTGTGTTTCCATTTTCTCCAAAACCTCGTTGTTGCTTACATCTTCAGTCCATGGTATGCTCACTATCTTTCTGTAGAACTACATTTCTGTCGCTTTGAGTATTTCCTTCATCTTTGAGGAGACAGTCTAGCATTCAGTGTCATACTGGAAGATAGTTATCACGTAACAGCTTGGCACTATTTTCTTTCTTTCCAACGAAGGTTTCCTGTTTCTCAATACTCTGCTTAGCTTTTGAAAAACGCCCTTCGCTATGCCAATACGCCTTCAGATCTCAGCATCGCACTTTCATCCTCTGTCAGAACGCTTCCCAGGTCTTTAAATTTCTCTACCTGCTTGATTTAAATATATAGAAATAACAGGACAGGCTGGGTTCTATAGCCTTGGCTGGCAAACCAATCTACAGCAGAAAGCAATCGTAACCTACTGTGGGATAATCTTTTGCCCAGTCAGTCATGTCTCTTTTCAGACATGATCGCCCTAAGCGTGTATCACGTATGACACTTAACTGACTGACTAATCAGATGCTTTTGAATGATTTATAAAACATAGCTTAAAATCCTTTTGTATATATATTGCTCTTTCTGATATCATTCTAAGCATAAACAGTATATTTATTAAATATAAACATTATATATATTAAATATAAATTACAAGAAAACTAAATGTGTGATCATTAGCAAAAAGAGGATTCAAAATGCCAATTACGATTATATTAACTACCTCCTACTGTTTGTAAATACCATTTTCTGCGGTAGACTGGTTGTTAGCAAAGGCTATAGAACACAATATGTCCTGTTATTTGACTCACAGCTAAAAGCAGGAAGAGATGTATTATATTATTAAGTAGTAATTAGTGGGGGATCAGTTTATTAGTTCATAACAATATAAAACTGATCCCCTACTTTATGCCCAGTAGAAGCCTTAATCATTTTTTCAACTATTATATTTAGTCAATCAGTTAAGTGCCATACGTGATACAGGCTTTGGGCGATCATGTCTCGAAAGAGACACGACTGACTGGGCAGAGGTTGTCATCGCTTTCTGCGGTACATTGTTTGCCAGCCAAGGTTAGAGAACTCAATCTGTCCTATTATTTAACCCGTAATTCCAGGGAAGAGACGGATTAATACCTTAAGCTATTTGCGCGTAAGTGAATGCAAGGAATTCAACTGGAATTCGAACTCGGCTCCCCGATTTCTCATTCCAAGCCGATATACACTGCACCACAACGCACATATGGTTGAAAAACACTTAAAGGAAGATATTTGAATGATTCACAACTTTTACTGGAAGAAATCCTCCTTTGTACGGATAAAAAATGAATTCAGTAAATAAATAAAAGCAAGAATGAGTCTTTTCTTCACAGACATTTATTCAATTTTTACAACGATGTGATTCAAAAAGAACTAGAAGTTCTATCAGGATTTACTATTGCAGGACACAATCTTTACGACGTGAAATATGCTGATGACACTGTGTTGATGGTAAACATAAAAAAGTTAGAAACGAAAATTGAGAACTAATAATGATTGTTCGGTTGACAGCAAGAGGGTAAGTTTCGGTTCTACAGTAGGATGTTGAGAATACCACAGACCAGTGCCGTGCTTAGCAACATCGCCCCCCGGCAGAATGCAACATGCCCCCCCCCCCGAACATACTGTACCCACAATAAATGGTACTTTAATTAAAAAAAATAACATACTCTCGGAACGCAGATATTCCGTGTTCGAAAAAACGAAGAAATCGTGGAATTGGCGTTTTGAAGCTTTACATTACGAACGTTTTCACAACTTTTAGCTACTTTTTTATGCATGTTGAGCGAAACAGCTATCTATAATCTATTTCTCTCTCAAGTTCATTTTTTTCATTACAAATGATTTGCGGCTGGGAGAGCGAGACGGATTGATAGACGTCTATTTCAGCATACAATTATAATAATAATTTTCCAGTTAATCCTAATAATTATTTTGTTAACTTTTTTTCATTACAATAGATCTGCGGAGCCCACGAATTTTGCGGCTTCTGTCCCCCTCCCCCAGCAATTGCGAGGTCTGCGGGGGCCCTAAGAACGAACCTGCCATGGACTGAATATTGAGGGAAGGAGGTTGAAAGAATATGATATTTACATGACATAGTGAAGGCCACAGGGAAACAGTGAGTAACCTACCTAACTGGCTAATGGATTGCTGAAAACCTAGGTGGGAGGGGCGGTGAAAAAGAACTAGAAAGGATAGGAAATTGTGGAGGGACGTGATCATGCCACAACTTGAAGAAACATGCCATAGCGAAAAAGAGGTACTCTTGTACTTAGAAGAAGAAAGAGAGACTTGACATTTCTGGGATATATAATCCGGAAAGGAGTCTTGGAGAGTTTGATACTCATCGGACATACTGAAGGCAAAGTGACAGAAGGAAACCTACCTAACGAGCTTGTGTAAATGGATGGTAGAAAAAGAAGTTTGAGGGATGTTGAAAAGAGAAACTAACACTGACAATAGATAGGAAGCTGTGGAGAGCCACGAAGAGATACAGTACTTAGAATAAAATATTGCACTCTTTTGTTAGAATCGCTGGGGCTACAACAAAAAATCGATTTTTATATTTATATTTTTTCCAACGCGGTCATGTGATAAAAATTTACACAGGAGTGTTCCTCTTCTCTAAAGATTTGATCATTGCATGTTTGATAAAATATGATATGAGAATTTAGGAATTGTTATAGGTCAGGCAACCCCGGTGCCACATGCTATCTCTTTCGATCTCACACCTAATATTTGATTTTGTAAGAAATGCAAATATTGGCGCCTATTGGTATCATTTAGTATTGTCTTAATGGTTGGAACAACTCCATAAAAATCAGTCATGTCTATTTTTTTCTCTTTGAGGATTTTAATTTGTTAAGAACTCATGAAATTAAGTATCTTAATCATCATTTAAATAATATCACTTATTTTCTCGATTTTAAGTAGCGACATCCATTAATTTGTAATGCCTAAGATTTAAAATGAATTTTAAAAATGAAAAATCTTTCTTGAACCTTTTATTTTAATTTTAATTTCAAGTTAATAGATTAAATTTATTATTTTCAATAAGTAAAACACTTTGCCGTATTTTAAAACTAATTTAAATTGACTGGAAGGAGAGGGGCGTGCTAAAAAAATGATTTCAGCGCCATGTTTTAGCCAGCGTTTATTGCAATGTAATTCTTCTTATTAGAAATTCTTCCAAAAATAAAATATACTTTTCTAAAACATTATTTGAAGAATATTAGCTGATATAAAATATAACTGATTTCAAAGAATTATTATTTACTTTTAGTTTAAAATATTCGAGAAGTTTATTTAAGCTGTTGGCGTATTTGACAGTTTGATGACAGATGGATATTCATGTAATGTTGTTCTACAGGAGCTTCATTCATAGAAACCAATGAATATAACGTGATTGCCTTGTATGTATAACTTTTAAGTACTCAGTAACCTTAAGATTTACGAAAACATTCTCCGTAATGTACTGTTTTATTGAATTTTAGAAATTCTGGCTTTAAATTTATTCGAGTTATCGCTCTTATTTTTTAAAAATGCTACCGTATCCTAAACAATACTCACTACATGTACAAAAAAATAAAAATTTTTTTAAAAAAATTTGGTAAATGATGATTTATTATAAACTTTTCCACTCATGACTAAAAATCTAAGTGTTGTATTAATCAAAATTTTAAAAGGTTTAAAACTGAAATTATTGACTCAAATTATTCTAATTTAAATTGGAAAAAACAAAACAAAAACAAAAACAAACTATTTTTGTAATAATTCGTTAATCATCGATTTGTTTCTTAAGACAATAGTGTCTAAAATATATATTTAACTTTGCAATTAAAAGCATTTCTAATTAGATAATGTCTTGGTTTTATTTTACAATTCAAAGGAGGTTAATTGATGTTTTCGTTAAAAAGTAAATTGATGATTTAAATTTACCAACAAATCCTGCGTTTAACTAATAAAAATATGAAGTAAGTGAAACTTTGGTTTTCGAAATTTTATAAAATTCTATAAAGTGGGTGGGGACAATTGTAATATATATATATATATATATATATATATATATATATATATATATATATATATATATAATATATAATAATAATATTAACATTGATATGTTATAATATCACTACAAAAGTAGCTATTTTGTTTCGACACTTTTTGTGTCTTTTCAAGTGATGTTGTTATTTCGAAATAACAACATCACTTTTCAAGTTTTTTTTCAAGTTTTTTTTCAAGTTTTTTTCAACATCACTTTTTTTCAACATCACTTTTTTTCAACATCACTTTTTTTCAACATCACTTTTTTTCAACATCACGTTTTTTCAACATCACTTTTTTTCAAGTTTTTTTTCAAGTTTTTTCAACATCACTTTTCAAGTTTTTTTCAAGTTTTTTTTCAAGTTTTTTTTCGACACTTTTTGTGTCTTTTCAAGTGATGTTGTTATTTCGAAATAGCAACAACACTTGAAAAGACACAAAAAGTGTCGAAACAAAATAGCTACTTTTGTAGTGATATTATAACATATCAATGTTATAATTTATTAATAAATATTATTATTATTATTAGCTCTACTTTGTATTGAGCACTTTTTTAAAAATAGTGTTTCTTTGGATGGGGAATATTATTCCACCCATACTTGGTTATATATATATATATATATATATATATATATATATATATATATATATATATATATATTTACCTACATGTTTTAAATAATATATAAAATATAATTTCATTCATTTTCGTTAACAAAGTGCATTGATGGTTTAAATTCACCAAGTAGGTGGAACTTTGATTTTTCGAAATTTTATAAAATTCTATAAAGCTGGTGGTGTCAAATCTTTTTATTTAGATTTTATAAAATATTTAAAATACAATTTCATTCATTTGTGAATGCGTCCTGAAAATTTAATTAAAATCCGACAATTATTTTTGTTTGCAATTAATTTCCAAATTAATGTGCATTTTGCCACAAAAAAGACACTCGAACCAATAAAGTAATAAAGAACAAGAATAAAATTTCGAACGCAATAAAAAGGAATAAAAATTTAATTAAATAGTAAAATATTACTTCAGTCTTTCCTCTTAATAAAAACATAATCATTCTGACGGTATAACTTTGTTTTTATCAAGTTTGGGCTCTTTCTTCATCATGATAGGTTGTCTTTTTTTTTTTTTGTCTTTTACCACCAAATATTCAGCTGCAGGTTGTTAAGGTTGTGACGACATTACATATTCATTGTCTATATTTAAAAGCCAAAATGGTAGGTACTTGTCATTACGATTATTTTACTTTATTTTCTTAAATAAAAAACTTCAGCATGATCATTCCAGAAAGGGCGACGACTTAAAAATAAATCCCTTCATCTTACCATATCTAATTTACGTCAGTTTAAACTGACACATTCATTTCCTTTTATTTTAGGAATTTTGCTTTAATTTTGTGTTTTTCTTGATTTCAAATGTAAAATATTCAAAAATATTTCGGTAAAATTTTCACTTCACAAAAGTATACTTTATAATTTAAATATATGGAAAAAACGAAGATTTAAATATATGAGAAACAGAAAAGACTTAGATGAATGAAAACAGAAAATTTTAGATATATGGGGAAAAAGAAAGAGTTAGATATATGGTAAAAAAGAACCACTTAGATATATGGGAAAATGTAAGACTTAGATATATGGGAAAAAGGAAGACTTAGATATATGGGGAAAAGTTTTACATATATGGAAAAAGGAAAGTTTTAAAATATGGGAAAAAGAAAAACTTAGATATATAGGAAAAAGAAAGACTTAGGTATATGGGAAACAGAAGACTAAGATATATGGAAACTGAAAGTTTTAGATATATGGGAAAAAGGAAGACTTAGATAGATGGGAAAAAGGTTTACATATATGGAAAAAAATTAGATATGTGGGAAAAAGGAAAACTTAGATATAAGGAAAAAAGGAATGTTTTAGGTATATGGGAAAAAAGAAGTCTTAGATATATTGGAAAAAGAAAGTTTTACATATATAGAAAAAAGAAAGACTTCGTTATATGGGAAAAGATAACTTAGATATATGGGAAAAATTTTAATACATGAAAAAAGTTTAAGATATATAGAAAAAAACCACTTAGATATATGGGAAAAAGAACGACTTAGATATATATGAAAAAGGAAAACTTAGATATATGGGAAAAAGAATGTTTTAGGTATATGGAAAAGAAGTCTTAGAGATATGGGAAAAAGGAAGTCTTAGATATATGGGAGAAAGGAAGTCTTAGAAAAATGAGAGAATGGAAGACTTAGATATATGGGAAAAAGAAAGTTTGAAGTATATAGAAAAAAGGAAAACTTAGATATATGGGATAATGGAAGACTTAGATATATGGGAAAAAGGTTTATATATAAGGAAAGGGGAAAGTTTTAGATATATGTGAAAAGAGATAACTTACATATATGGAAAAAAGAAAGTTTGAGGTATATGGGAAAAAGGAAGTCTTAGATATGTGGGAGAAAGAAATACTTAGATATATGGGGAAAATGTTTTAGGTATATGGGAAGAAGGAAGTCTTAGATATATGAGAAAACGGAAGTTTTAGATATACTGGGAAAAAGAACCATTTAGATATCTGGGAAAAAAGTTTTACATATCTGAGAAAAAGGAAGACTTAGATATATGGGAAAAAAGGTTTTCGATATATGAAAAAAGAAAATTTTAAACATATAGGAAAAAGAAAGATTTAGATATATGATATTACTCTGCAGGTGACAGTGACACGCAAAGAATTTACCGACATCCCCAATATCCTCACCTGCAGAGGGCGCTCAATCTTTGTGGTGGTGGAGGGCAGAAGGCCGTGTTGTTGGATTTGTGAGGGCACGGATCACGTCGTCAAGGCGTGTCCGACCAAGGACCCTGCCCCGAAGTCCCAGCCAACTCAGCAACCAGCAGCAGCAAAAGAAGCCCCAAAGGAAGCAGCAGTGACAAAAGCAACTACAAAGGATAGTGAATGGCAAACGGCTGACAGGGAAAAATCCAAAACATCTCTACCCAAGTCGCCTGCCAAGTCGCCTGCAAGCAGGATGTCCCACATGGGAAGGGCAAAAAATCCCTACATAAAGCTAAACCTGCAACGGAGAAGCCAGTGGCGGACAAACCAGTGGCTAATAAACCAGTGGCAGACAAACTAGTGGCAGATGAACCAGCAGTAGAGGAGATGGAGGTGGAAACAACGGGACCAAGATCGTCCTCATTGAAGCAAAGCAAGAGAAGAAGAGGAGTTTACAGAGAACCCCAAGGTACTTTGAAAGAGCAGAAACACCGAGAAGGTGAAACAAAAGTGTTCATCCCTACCAATGTCTCCGGAGAGACAGATAATGTCTTACGCTGAAAAGGCAAGGAACTTTCCCTCTTTCCCGCAAAAACAACCCCATTCCCCGATCTTCAAATTGATTCCGCTTTCACCCATCCCTTCTCTTACTCCCACCCTCACTCTACCTCTCACATGGACCAAGAAAAAGAAATCCCTTCCCAAGGGAGACGGGCTCATGAAAATTGACAAAAAGGAAATAAGCAAGGGCTGGACTGTGCAGAGACGCACCTTGTTAAAACCCCTTTTGAACTTGTCTACTGTAAACAAAATGTTTACAGAGGACCCTGCAAATTTTCCCCGGGCCCCAAGAGTACTCACCCTTTTTCGCAGTCCAAGGGGTAACCTGTGGGTCTGGGACCATATAGCCGGAGTTGAAAAATTGTATCTTCAAATGTGCCGGCACACCTGAATTAAAAAAGATGGAAAACTTTGCTTAGAGAGGGTCCCAGTTTTTCTCCATCCCTGCTTATATAGGGTAGTCAAACTAACTTACCCTACGGACGTTGGCGGCGTTGTCTTAGACGCACGGATTACGTCAGATGTAGGAACTGGTTCCCTTGGACAGTCCGTCGGGGTTTTTGCCCCCAGAGATTTCTACCTGGTATGTGATTAGAAGTAATATGAAGATCATCATAAAAGGATAAAAAGCTATCTCTCCTGGACCATTCAAGGGAGTACGTTCCCCAGCTAATAAGTGCATGCTGGGAGACAAGGAGAAATGACTTCCGGTAGAGGCTAGCAAACATGGCATGCAGAACTTTGCCACGTCCTCTATAAACACCTCTTTGTTCAACATCCACAACTGTTCGCTGTACTCATGTTTCCGCAATAATAAATTCCCTAATTATTTCCAATACTTAGCAAGTGTCATTTTTCCATTACCGTTTTATTTTGTCATGTTAAAAACATAACAAGTAATTTTTCTCTTCTTCTCGTTTCAGGTCTAACGGATGTCAATCAAGTTATCTAGTTTGAATGCGAAGAGCTTGAGAAATCGGAGTAAGGCAGCCCGCCTGCTTCGGGACCGCTTGTCTTTCGGCGTGGATGTGGCCGCGATCCAAGCGACTCACTTTGTTTGCGACGTCGATGCCTGTGTGCTCTCTAACGACTTTGTCGTCTATTCAACATATGAGAAACGATTGGCCAGAGGAGTTTCTTTGCTGGTCAAGCGTATCCTAAACACGAAGATGGACCTTATTCATGTCGGTGCCGAGGGCAGGTTCATCTTGGACGATATTGCAGTGCAAAGCAATTCGTTTCGTCTGATTGAGGTTTATGCTCCTAATGATCGGGAGGAGCGGGTCTCAATTTTTCGGTTGTTGGAGCTCTTCCTGGTTGATTCTTCACGACTAGTCCTAATGGGGGACTGGAATGCCATCCTAAATCCCAAATGGGATAGAGGGAGGGGCGCTAGCGGGTAAAGTGGTGGTCGTAGCCTGGTTGATCTGATTGACGATTTTGGTCTCGTCGATAGATACCGGGTTGATCATCCGAGTGGGAGAATGTGGACGTGGAAGCGTAGTTGGCCCTCTATCAAGGTATCTAGTTACCTGGATAGTGTTAGTCAGAGAAGCTGAAATAGATTTCCTAGATTGTCCTACGTTCCACTGGTTAGGGTACAGAGACCACAAACTTGTTTGTGCCCGTGTAGCGTTAGACTGTAGGCCGAGAATGGCTGGTTACTGGAAGTTCAATCAGTCCTTACTGGACAGGCGGGACTTTCGGTGCCATCTAATTAACGTAGTGCAGTGGGCGTTACCTGGGGGAGTAATTGGGAATAAGTGGTGGGAGAATCTTAAGAATAAGATTACATCTTTCACCACTGAATATAGCCAACGGATCAAACGAGATAAGGCTGACAAGGTGAAGAGGCTTAAAGCTAATTTCTTCCAGGCGGAGGCTGGTGGGAATCCCCTAGAGATAGCCTTAGCTAAGGAGGCTCTGGAGCGTTCGACTAGTGAGCGTTACAAGGTCAGGTAATTAGACATAGGTTAAGTAAGATGTCTTCCGAAGCTGTGAACATGGGCGCAGAGATTCGTCGAGGCGGCGACCGGTACATTCAAGAGGTGCGCGACCCGGAGGGACATACTCTTCGGTGGACTGACGACATGTACGAGGCGTTTCGGCGGAATTTCCAGAACCGGTTTACCAAGGAGCCTGGTCTCCGTGATGAGGAGTTTCGCAGCTATTTGGCTGACTTCCCCCGTCTTTTGCCGGCTGATGCAGCTAGACGCGAGGGAGAGATTACGGAGGACGAAGTCTACGCGGCTTTGAAGAAGGTCAGCAGTGGCAAGTCGCCAGGTTTGGCTGGTTTGCCCTATGAACTGTACTTGAGGCTGTCGCACATTTTTGTCCCGATCTTGACTGTCGTGTTCAACAACTGGTTCCGGCAGGGGTCCATTCCCAACCGGTTCACAAGAGGTGGGGTCACGCTGTTGAGAAAAGGCATAAATGTTGGGAGGGAACTACATAGTTACAGGCCCATAACTCTGCTAAGCACAGAGTTAAAGATTTTGGCCAAGATCCTGACGAATCGTTTTCAGCTAGTTGCCGAGTCTCTGTTGTGACCTGAACAGAATGTGCTGTGAGGGAACGAACAATTCAGAGCA
The DNA here is from genome assembly GCA_037127315.1 of Ascarosepion bandense. Taxonomy (NCBI): domain Eukaryota; kingdom Metazoa; phylum Mollusca; class Cephalopoda; order Sepiida; family Sepiidae; genus Ascarosepion; species Ascarosepion bandense. Next base: position 1,233,302 of record JBBBDQ010001055.1, on the reverse strand, counting down.
ACCTGCATTTGATCTGCACGATCCTAGAGGGTGTAAAAGACGACGATGAAGCCGCGCTGATCAATTTCGATCAGTCCAAGGCATTTGATAGGGTTGACCATGATGGCTACCTGATGGCTGTCCAGCCAGACGCCGGATTCGCACTCAACTTCTACCGCTGTTTTAGTCTCATGTATCAATCCCCCACGGCTGTGGTACAGGTGAACGGAAAGTTGTCAAGCGCTTTTGCGCTGTCTAGGTCGGTCCGACAGGGTTGTCTACTGTCGTCTTTACTTTATGTTTTGGCGTTGGAACCTCTCTTTCGCCGGCTAAGGGACAGGACGTACAGTCCGGCCCTACGTGGAATCGCTTTCTTTGGTGGAGCTTGAGCCAGGGTTTCAGCGTACGCTGATGACGTCACTACTTTCGGGTCCTCCCGGAGTGACATTGAGGTGGTACATAAGGCGCTTGAACAGTACGAACAGCTGAAAGGGGCCACGATTAACCGCAACAAGTCTTCCGGCTTGCGGTTAGGTGCCTGGAAGGGTGCTACCCTCCCGGGGCTCTTCGACTGGACGAACGGCCCTGTCCGCATTCTTGGAGAAAATTAGTCTGAAGTACAGGCAAAGGTCGGTGCGTCGGTCGAGATTTGGCGTCGAAGGAATTTGTCCTTAAAGGGTTTGGCTGAGGCGTGTGTTACATACGTCTTTCCCATCATCCTTTACCGGTTGTCTGTACTTCCACTTTGTGAACGGCGAGAGAAGGTGATCGAGCGTTTGCTATTCTCCCTTCTGTGGAGAGGACACAAACATCACGTCGACAAACGTGTCTGTTACCAACGTTCGTGTCATTGGGGTCTGGGAATGCCGCACTTGCCGAGTCACAAACTCGCTTCAAGGGTGGTTTTTTTCAGACGAGCGTTATTGGAAGACTCGTTGCTAACGGGGATAGTGAAGGACAAATTCCTTAGCCTTACTATTACTCACCCGGCCTCGAGGCGGTCGAGTTTTCTCCTCGAATGTCTGGCGGCCTTGAGGGTCATTCCTCGGTCCAGTGACCAAAGGCCAAGGAAAATCTTCTATGAGGGATTAGTGTCGCGAAGTGCTCGGCATGTCGGAGAAGAAGTATCGCTCTTATTGGTCTTAGGCGCCAGGTGCCGATTATCTCAGTAACTCTGCGTTTTCACTTACCTGGCGATTGGCTCGGAATCGGTTGTCTTTCAATGACGTGGCCTTCATATGGAGCCTGGCGGATTTGCCAGATTGTGAACGCTGTGACCTTGGTTTAATGGAGACTTCTGCGAACGCCTTTACCATTGTTCTCGTGTTCGCCCTCTATGGGACCGTGTTGGCGAGTTGACTGCTCGTATCGCGCCGCGTGAGCCCGTGCTCATTGATCGTGTATACGCCTGTGACAATGTGTCGCCCCAGTTTCCGAGAGTGAAGCGAATGGTGTTTCTGTCGTTGCAGGCCACGGCTCGAATGGTGATATGGACTACGCGACTGGAGGAAGTCTTGCGGGGTGGCCGACTTTCACATCATGATCTGATTCGATATTTTGAGCATTAACTCAAAATTAAGATTAGTTCTGATTGGAAACGGTTGACCTCGATAGGCTTTAGCGAAAGGTGGTTAAATGTGGCGAGCCTGGTTCGCGTGATAGGGACTAGCTTTGATTTTCTCTTTTAGATCTGCTAGTCACATGGGGGTGGATTCCTTTGGAACCCTCCCCTGGTTAAGGCAGTTCATTTTTGTGTACCTAGTTAATGGGAATGAATATGATTCCTAGCCTGTCCCCGGCATTGTTTTTTGTTCTGATCCACGTCGAGATTCTTCATTTCCCCAGCTTTTATTTTGTTCCGTTTTATCTCGTCTGGGTCAAGATTATATTCTTCCCATCCATTTTATTTTCTCCTCTCCACTCCCTGTAGAAAGTGTGCCTCTTGATTTTGTCCTATGGACAGAATACAGCGGCATCTTTGTTTTGTGGGTTGGTTAGGCCTAAGTAACATCATGCTTTCTGTTTGTACCTTTTCATTAAAAAGCTTTTTGGGGGAATTTATGTCATGCCTCTCTCCACATATCATTTCATGATATATTTTAAAATATATTTTCGTATTTTCATTTATCACAATAAAATTTTTATGATCATTTGGGTTTTTTCATGTCCCTGGTATGTTTGAGGTATTTTGGTGTATGAAGGATTGAATGTTGAAGGACAGGTTCTTGTGGTGGATGAGAAAATTGTAAAGTATGTTTGGGTCGTGAGTCGGATTAGCTAGGTATAGGATAGGTACTGAAGAACAACCTCAGTTTTTCCCCCTCCTAAATCAGATTTGTGCTACAATTGTATATTTTCAATAAATAAAGAGAAGTTTATAGGAGTTCTTAGAAGTTCTAGAAAAATTTAGAGTTCTATTGGAGTTCAGTAGAACTACCAGGCAGTTTATATTAGTCGGCAGTAAGCCGAATACTAAGGAGTCAGCTTTCAGTGGAAGATTACCAAGTTCCTAATATTTTGGGTGCGTTAAGTCGATTAGCAACCGACATAGCACGATTGTAACCTTATTATTTTAAATGTCAGTCAGTTAAGCGCCATAAGTGGTACACGCTTAGGGGATCATGTCTCTTTCGAGACATGACTGAGTTTTCCTGCAGTGGGTTGTCATTACTTTCTGCGGTAGACTGGTTGCCAACCAAGGCCATAGAACCCAATTTATTTTATTATTTACCCTTAGCTGGAAGGAAGAGAGTAATTAGCACCTTTCCCAAGGATATTTGCGCGAAAGTGAATGCAACGAATTCAACTGGAATTCGAATTCGGCTCTCCCGTTCTACGTTCCGATCTGATATCCGCGTCACCACAACGCATATTAAGAAGCTAAAAATATTCACGATTTGAAATTAAAAATAAAACCTGTTAGCTGACTAACAATAAAATTTTCTATTTTAAAGCCATTGTTCGTAACAAAGCCCTTTAAATGGAAAATTTTATTCCTCTCGTTTTCAGATCAATTAAAGTTTACTTTGAATTTAGAAAAGCTGAAAATTATTAACTAAAATCCCTTCCATATTTGCCATAAAACTTCTCATAGAAAGCCGTGACTCATAGTATTTTCATGTTGAATATACTGTTATATAATGGCTCACGGATTTTTCAAGGATGTGCGTTGTGGTGCAGTGGATATCGACTCGAAACGCCAAAACAGGGAGCCGAGTTCGAATTCGTTGCATTCACTTACGCGTAAATACCCTCTTCCAGGTATAGGTTAAAAAATAGGACAGATTGGGTTTTATAGCCTTGGATCACTCTACCGCAGAAAGCAATGACAACCTACTGTGGGAATTACCTTCTGCCCATTCAGTCATGTCTCGAAAGAGAAAACGTGTATCACGTATGGCACTTGACTGACTGACTGAATATAATAGTTGGAAACATGATTAAGGCTTCTACTGGGCATAAAGTGGAGGATCAGTTTTATATTTTTATGGAGTAATAAACTGATCTCCCTATTATTACTATTTAATTTAATAATATAATACATCTCTTCCTCCTCTAGCTGTGAGTCAAATATAGCAGGAGATATTGGGTTCTATAGCCTTGGATGCCAACCGGTCTACCGCAGAAAGTAATGGCAACCTACTTCGGGATAATCTTCTGCCCAGTCAGTCATATCGCTTTTGAGACATGATCGCCCAAGTATCAGTCTATCACTTAACTGATAGACTGATACTGTTAAATGGCATTCAATGGATAGAACATGTAGAAGTTGACAGAAAAAAGTTGATCGATAATGGCATCAAATAATCGATTGTCTGCCAGATGGTTGATGATGCAGGGGAGAATTATGGGAGGGCCGATGATAGCAGATGGTAGCAAATGTCTCGCGTCAATAGTCAGATGTCGATGGGAAGGGAGAAGACCAGTGGTGAGAAGAACGATAGACGTGACACAGAGAGCGATTCTTTGACGTTCTCCAGAGAAATGTCCGGCACGTATTTTTAACAGGGGTAGCGATATGAAACTATTACTGACAAGACCGCTGACATTCTAACCGTCTGTGGGCGGGTGGTGGGGTGGCTGGTCACTCTTTGAATAAAAACTTTCTTTTGTGGTGTAACAATAAGAAAACCAACTGTTTCGATTTATTAGCCAGGAAATATTTCATTTATTTTATGCTGATTCTGAAAATATATTTTCACTCGCATTTTCATTGTTTTCTTTCTTTATTTATCATTAGTTTCTCTTTCAGCTGATAATTTTAGTGGTTAAATTTTTTTTTATAATCATATCGCCCCAAGCAAGGCATTTTACTGCCACTGTTGTGCAGGGGGGTACATAGGAGTAAAGTTATGAGAAAAGAGTGACAGGTTATAGGGGGTGTCAGGAAGTGGGTAAGAGAAGAATGAGTGTGGCCATAAAGTGAGGGATCAGTTTCTATATTGATTGTAATGCAGAATTGATCCCCTACTTTATATCTACATTAAAATAGTATAGAATTTTTTTTAATGATCATATCGCCCCAAGCAAGGCATTTTACTGCCACTGTTTTGCAGGGGGTTACATAGGAGGAAAGTTATGAGAAAGAGTGACAGATTATAGGGGGCGTCAGGAAGTGAGTAAGAGAAGAATGACTGTGGCCATAAAGTGAGGGATCAGTTTCTATATTGATTGTAATGCAGAATTGATCCCCTACTTTATATCTACATTAAAATAGTATAGAATTTTTTTTAATGATCATATCGCTCCAAGCAAGGCATTTTACTGCCACTGTTTTGCAGGGGGTTACATAGGAGTAAAGTTATGAGAAAAGAGTGACAGGTTATAGAGGGTGGCAGTAAGAGGGTAAGAGAAGGATGAGAATACTGATGAGAGTGGGGTGAATGGAGAAAAGGGCATGAAAGAGAGGATGCAGTTTAGTGAGATAGGAGATGACTATTGACTTTACATTTGAATTCTTGGATATTGCAGCTGTCAGGGATGTAAGTAAACGGAAGGGAATCCCACAGGCGGGAAGTGCGAGAAAAGAAGCTATCAGAGTAGAATTTGCGTTTACACTTTATTGGTTTCACAGTAAAAGGGTGGGACCTAGTTGCTAATCTTGTGGCTCGTGTAAATTCATATATAGGGGCACCAGTGAGCTAAGTTCATCGGAGCAGAAACCGTGAAAGTATTTCTAGAAGAGACACAGGGAAGCCACACTGTTTTCAAATTAAAAATATGCGGTTGGAAAGAGCAAGCACGAGACTCGTTCTTTTATTATTATTATTTTTTTAACTCTAACGAAGGCAATAATGCCACTAAGACGCAAGTCGTTTACTCAGAGCGAAAAAGAAGAAAACTTTAGTGAAGAGAAAAGAAACTAAAAGGAGATGTTTCAGGAAGACAGATGGGGAGTGATGTTGCATTTAATTTTTTGAAAAATGCAGGTGGCTGAGAAACACGAAACTAGAAGAAATTTCCACGGGCGAGAAACGCAAGAAAGGAAGTTTATGATTACACGCAGCTATTTCAGCACTAAAACGGTGGGACCTAATTGCCAATTTAGTAGTACGTTTAAATTCATGCAGTCGAGATGCCGAAAAACAATTAGAACAATTGCCATGAAAACATGGATAGAAAAGGCATAGGAAATCCACATGAGAGCGGTGGAAATTCATTCAAGTCGACATGCCAGGTGAGGATCGATAACATTGCAGACTCTTGTTTAAATTTTGTCGAGAATCTGGAGATATATAGCAGGGCCACCAGATATAGCAGCAATATTCAATGGACGGATATAGTGAATAAATTCCCTTGCAGCAGACCTAACCTTCACTTTTTCTTCTTGAATTCTTTGGAAATAACGCATCAAAATGTGGTGTGCTCGTAGTGCAACGGTTAACGTCTTGGAAAGACAAATTCAGATGAAGTCAGAATTCCGGCCTAATTAGTGACATTCACTTGCGCACAAATACCCTTAGTAAAATTATGAATTCTTCCCTCTTCCCACTTGCTGTGGCGTAAATAGCAGTGCCGACTGGGCTCCTTTGCCTTGAAGTGGCATCCGGCCCAGAAGAAGGATAATTCTGAATTCAAAACTAGACTGAATAAGGATTGGCTTCGTCAGCTTATCACTTCGGCACATGTGATACCCCTAGAATTCTAATGGGGTACGGGATTTGTGACGTGACAGTATTGTTCCCGTTGAAAAATATTATAGACACATCCTACGTACGCATCCTGGCATTTTCCCATGACAATTAAAATGCACAATTCTCCGTCTGGCCCATAATTATTCTTTCGTTCCCGCCTTGAAGTCAGAAGTCGGTGTGCGTAGGAAGAATACATCTGCTGTTATTTGGATTGATTGTTGTTGGTTTATTCAAGCAAACAAAAGCTGATCAACGGCACAGAAAGAGTCCCTTAAGTGTACTTATTCACGCTTCTATGATGATCTAACCCTCCCGGCAATGCCCCCCCCCCCGGTCACTTTCTTTCATTATACGTATATACGAATAAATCTTATGTAATCGTGGATGTGGTACAGTGGATATCGGCTCGGAACGAGAAACCGGGGAGCCGAGTTCGAATTCCAGTTGAATCTATTGTATTCACTTACGCGCAAATACACTTGGGAAAGGTATTAATCCGTCTCTTCCCTCCAGCTATGGGTTAAATAGCAGGACAGATTGGGTTCTATAGCCTTGGTCGACAACCAGTTTACCGCAGAAAGCAATGGCAACCTACTGCGGGATAATATTCTGCCCAGTCAGTCATGTTTCTTTCGAGACATGATCGCCCAAGCGTGTATCATATATGGCACTTAACTAACAGACTGAATATAATAGTTGAAAACAATTAAAACATCTACTGGGCATAAAGTGGGGGGTCGGTTTTCTATTGTTCTGAAGGAATAAACAGATCCCCTACTTATTACTACTTAATAATATAATACATCTCTCCCCACTCTAGATATCAGTCAAATAGCAGGACAGATTGGGTTCTCTAGCCTTGGTCGGCAACCAGTCTACCGCAGAAAGCAATGGCAACCTACTGCTGGATAATCTTCTGCCCAGTCAGTCATTTCGAGACATGATCGCCCAAGCTTGTATCACGTATGGCACTTTAACTGACTGAATCGCATGTGTGGATGAATCGTGCTATCGCATTTCATCCTTTGTTTTCGTTGAACCTCGTTTCATTAAAATGTTTTGCTTTCATGTGAATTTACTATGAACTTCTTAAGTCAAGCTATGTTGTTCAAACTACTGCATAAGGTTCAAATGTAAAAACATTTTATGGCTTGGCGTTGCGCGAATGTTAATCGAGAAATTGAGATGAGATTTTTTCTTTGTTTACGCTTTTTAAAAGACCACACACGGAATCGCCCATGCCAGAGAGTTTAGAAAATCCCAGACCGACTCGAAAGGAGATAGAGAATTAGAATTTGTTTCTGTATATGTTTATCGATACCATTTTATTTTTCACGAAGACCTGAAAGGTGCCTGACAATTGCTCGAGGTATGATTAAAAGCCAACCAAATTGTGAACGTTTCATTCAAGCGAGGGTGACGCCCATTCTTCGTGTGTGGTATGTGGTTTTGGCGTACAGTTTGTGGCTTATCGAGTAAATCTTTGGAGGTTTTTGTGCGCTTGAAATGTTTTCTCTCCGTGCGATTTAACATTGAGCACTGTTTCGGAAAAAAAATAGCAAGTAGGTTGCGTGTCATATTGAACTGACCAAAAAACAAAACAAAAAAAAAAAACAAAAAAACAAAAAAACAAAAAACAAAGTGCGTTTGGTGAAACATCTGCGAACATCTGTGCACAAATATTAAAGCAAAAACCGGCTTTGATTGAACATACCAGTTTATTCAATATTTCTTTAGAGGACTCGATGACCCATAAATCGATTAATGCGTCAGAAAAAAAATCTATTGACGAAAGTTTGTTTATTTGCATATATTTTTCGTCATTTTTTCTTCAAAAGCCCGTCACTGGGAATTCGAAGCAGCTCAAAATTGGAGAGCCGACGATCTAATGGCAAAATTTATAGTTAGCACTTATTACAAGATTGGTACTGAAATTATTTTTTTCGGCCTGAAATAATTGCGTATTTTCCATCGATCCTAGTCAAAAACACACACACACACACACACACACACACACACACACACACAGACACACACACACACACACTAAAAAACAGGATTCTAATGCTGATTTTCAAGCAAGCAACCCATCCCGAAACATGTGCATCCAATTCTCAAGATGAGAGTCCAACAACATCGAAAATGACAGCTCTACAAGCACATGGTCGTTCAATTCATCATTATCATCGGATAACTCGCCATTATGCGCCTGCTTCATCGTAAGCTACTCTTTCGAACTAGATAAGATGCCTTCTATAGACTGACATCAAATCAATTAACCACGCAAGTCATTGACAATGAGTTGAATACTCTACATACTAATTATTATGACTTTGACTACAAATGGCCATCATTGGTTTCGTTTGTCGATCATTGCAAATCTCATCCTGTTGGTATTGAATGAATTTATATCATAAAAGAAGAGGTGATTGACTGACCATCACATACTTTCTGCGTGTGATTCTGCATTCAAGTATGACCATATGCATAAGTGACTAACAAAAGCTTACGCACACATACCCCATTCATACCCCCCATTCATACCCCCCATTCATACCCCCCACTCATACCCATACACAGACAAAATCGATTTGAGCGAGTCTGAAATAAGCCAGTTAAGTGCCTATGGTGAAACACACCTATTCCTCAGATAATGGACCCTCCCTCCTATATTAATAAGAGTTAACAGGAAGTTCATTGAAGATCGAAGAAGTTCTAGAGAGTTCTTTAGAGTTCTACTGGAGTTTAGTAGACCTACTAGGCAGATGATAATAGTCGGCAGTTAGCCGAATACTAAGGAGTCAGCTCACAGTGGAAGATTACCAAGTTCTTAACATTTTGGGTGCGTTAAGTCGATTAGCAAACGACATAGCACGATTATAACTTTCAGTGCGGAAACTACACCACACAAGTGCCATACGCTTTGGGCGATCATGTCTCGAAAGAGACATCACTGACTGAGCAGAAGATTTTCCCGCAGTAGGTTGCCATTGATATCTGTGGTATACTGGTTTCCAGACAAGGCTATAGAACTCAGTCTGTTTTATTATTTAACCCATAGCTGGAGGGAAAAGACGGATTTATACCTTTCCCAAGGGTATTTGTGCGTAAATGGATGCGATGAATTCAACTGGAATTCGAACTCTGCTCCCGATTTGCCGTTCCGAGTCGATATCCATAAGACATTGAAATAATACATTCCTTTCACTCAGTCTGAACAACTCGTAACCTGAGATAAGCAATAAAAGCATAAAGTTAGAGACAAGAAAAAAAATATCTGATAAATATAATATTCTATTGAACTTTTCTTAAATTATTCGGTAATGAACAAAATTATTCTGGTTCCGAATCGGTATAGAACAACATAGAAGACCATGCAACATACGAAATTTATCAAGTTTGTTGTATAACAACTGTTTTTTCTGACTCTTTGCAAATATTGTTGCATCAAATATTTAAAAAGGGGTTTATCATTTACTCTTAATCTTTGTGCACGAAGCTTTGAAGATATTTTTCTTTTGGTCTGAAAACTGCGATCATGGCTCGCCACAACTTCTTATCCTTTGTATCTTTTAGCGATGTTTGTCTTTTTAATTGTTCTGTCATCTATTTGCACGGTCCCGTTATATAGGTTACTCACTGTTTCTCTCTGCTCCTCTTGATTTCAAAATTTGTCTTGTGAGTGTCAATTTTTCCAAGCCCTCTTTTCTCAATACTTGTCTCAGAAATATAAACTTTGTCTTTCTGCTTTTTTTTATTTTTTAATTTTTTTTCAATTATTTTACCCCAAGTAAAGCAGGGCTGCGACTAGTTCGTAGGGGGTTATAGTGAGAAAGATGATTTAGTCCAGGAGTATGGAAGAAAGGATAAGAAGTTGAATGGGATTTAAAAAGAAATAAAATGTCATTGACGTTGCCGAAGGGAATTTCATTAGCAGGAAGTGCGAGAAAAGAATCTATTGGAGTAGTATTGGAGGTTACATTTAACTATTTCAACGGTAAAAGAGTGGGGCCTAGATGCCAATCTAGTAGAAGCCTTAAATTCGGGAAGAAAAACTCATCAAAAAATATTTATAGAAAACTCATCATGAAAATATTTATAGAAAAGACAAAAAAAAAAAAAAGAAGCCACGGTGAGAAAATGAGTGCAGTTGAGATGCCAAGCCAGGATCGATCACATTGCATTTTTTTTTTTTTTGTATATTGTCGAGAACCTTGAGATGAATAGCAGGTGCACCGGACCAGATATGACAACAATGTACGGACGAATGGTAGATTTGTAAATGTACAAGATATATTTTGACGAGAAAAGATTTCTCGCCCGACACATAGACTCAACTTTCCTAGCACTAAATGCAGCTATTGATCTGATATATTTATGATACTAAATGTTCCTTTGTTCCTATTTCACCCCACTCAAAAAAAAAAAAAAAAAGCCCAAGTAGGCGACTAAGGCCCGCGGTCAAATTTCATATGGCCCTTATCCCCTGGCATAAAATCTATCACTTACAACCCGCCAGTATTGTCAATCAAAGTATGTGAAGTACACACTCAAGAATTTCATGTTTTACGAAAAGATGGTAACAGCACTGTCTACCCGCTCTCTTGTAAGGTGACCCTGATCGTGACCTCTCAAGCCAATTTCTAAAATCACCGCCTTTGAACCATACCTAGTCTACATATTGTATACCAAAACTCAGTATCGACCTTCATATTAGTGCAGATAAGTTATTTGCTTTGGTTATCTGAGATGAATAAATTCTAAAATCTTTGTGAATTAAAATTTGTTTTGTATTGGTTAAAATCAATTGTAAATATATTTGAACTTGTGTTATTTTATGTTTTCTACGTTGTAATAGGATTTGTGCGTTGCGGTGCGGTGGACATAGGCTCGAAATGACAAATCGGAGAGCCGAGTTCGAATTCTTGCATTCTCTTACGCACAAATACCCTTGGGAAAGGTATTAATTCATCTCTTACTCCCAATAATGGGTTAAATAATAGTAGAGATTGGGTTCTATTGCTTTGGCCAGCAAATTCTTCTGCGGAAGAATTTGCTGGCCAAAGCAATAGAACCCAATCTCTCCTATTATTTGTGCGTAAGAGAATGCAAGAATTCGAACTCGGCTCTCCGATTTGTCATTTCGAGCCTATGTCCACCGCTGGATAATCTTCTTCCCAGTTAGTCATGTCTCTTTCGAGACATGTTCGCCCAAAGCGTGTATCACGTAGGGCACTTGACTGACTGAATATAATACTTGAAATCATGATTAAGGCTTCTACTTGGCATAAAGTGGGGGATCGGTTTTGTATTGTTATGAAGTAATAAACTGATCCCCCACTAATTACTACTTAATAATATAATATATTTTTCCCCTCTAGCTTTGAGTCAAATAATAGTACAGATTGGGTTATATAGCTTTGAATGGCGACCAGTCTTCCGCAGAAAGCAATGGCAACCTACTGCGTGATAATCTTTTGCCCAGTCAGTCATGAGTCTTTCGAGACATGATCGCCTAAGCGTGTATCACGTATGGCATTTAACTGACTGACTGATATCTTAATAATGCTGGTCATATGTTCACATTCATATTATTATCCAATAATATGTAATGTTTAAGATTTGCTTGAGATATAGTTTCCTGGAATTTTTTTTTCTGAAATATATTTTACTTCATCTTATAAGGGTCAGGACAGGATGAGTGATTTTGGTAAAACTTGTTTAAATGTATTTGTCATCCATGTGAAGAAGTGAAAATATGTCATTGGTAATAGAATTTTCACAACATAGTTCATTTGCATTTGATTTAAATGGCTCAAAGAACGTCAAGCAGAATTATTGGCTCATGCATATTTACCTTAGCAAATCTGGTTTTCTTTGAAAAAGAATTTTTGAACACCTTTGTTCTCGATTATTCTAACCTCTTACGCTCAATTTTGACAAAGCCAAATTGGGTGAAGACGTTTCAATTCTTCTCTTAAAACTCAATTATAAGATACAGTTTTGCATCTTGATTTTTAAATAGGCTCGCAACCGGGTAGATTGGCGCAGTATAATCCTTCTATGCTCATTTATCTTTAATAGATTTTATGCCATATTAAACTAAGCAGAGTAAATGTCAATACTTTCACATTTTGGTATTTGTATGTGTGTGAGCGAGAGAGAAAGAGAGAACCAAAGAAAGAAAGAGAGAGAAAAGCAAAGAGAATAATGTGTTTGCATATGAATGTGCATGTGCATGTGTGTGTGTGTGTGTGTGTGTAACTTGCATGCATATGTGTCCCAAGTTTGCTTCTGTATTAAAAGCAGGATATTTGTTTCAAGTTTCCGTGAAGCGGATATCCGTGGGTATTGCCTTTCTTGCATCGGCCGCGCCAAAACGGACATCCGGCATCGGCCGTGTCCAAAATTGTCGGTTTTCACTGAAAATTGGCAGCGATTTTCAGTCTTGAAGCACAAAAGATTATCAGGGGATTACGGACGACCACACGCTTCTCACCTCAAAGCCACCTCACCTAGAATCTGCCTCTTCGGAACACACATCTTGGACCAAGGAAAATTCATTTACACAGAAATATACATTCGCATCCTTATATGCAAATAGGTTTAGACGCAACCATTAACAGGAAAAAAGTATATATATATATATCAGAGGTAGAATCGCCTACTGACGCCTATTCGGTCGGGTTTCAATCCTGGGTAAAAAGCAATCGGATGTCTAACCGTACTGATGAGCTGTGATACAGCGAAACAGATCGGTCTGCGGATATATATGTGTGTGTGTGTGTGTGTGTGTGTGTGTGTGTGTGTGTGTGTGTGTGTGTGTGTGATAATATCAACCGTTTCCCTTCTCGGAAACATTTGTCATTTATTGCCTGTCAGTTCTGCATTCGGCCGTATTTATAAAATATTTCTCTTGAAACACATTTTTTATTAGAAAAACTGGTTTCTCAAGTCCGTTAGCTGTTATTGCTTTTTCCAGTATTTATGGGGGTTTCCCTCCTAACCTTTTATATGAAGTAGTGAGGAATGTTTCAACAACTTGATTATGTCCCTATTTTTACTTTGAGTTACACGTGATATCCATTTTAGTTGCTGCTGCTGTTGGTAGTCTTCAAGTTATGTGGTGTCTGTTATTAGATACAGTTCTTTGTTTGTGATTATGTAGCGCCAGTCCACAAGATCCAAAGAAGGATGATCTTTGCCAAGACAATCAGGCTTCATTATTTTCTCTTTGTGTTACATGTGACATCCATGTTAGTTGTTGCTGCTGTTGGTAGTCTTCAAGTGATGTGGTTTCTTTTATTTGGTACATTTCTTTTTGTAATTGTGTAGCGCCAGTCCACAGCCTAAACTCCGAGGATTTCCTCGTTCAAAGTTTTTTTCACATTTGATTTTAGGATGGTCAATGGTTACACACAAACAAATACATATATATTGGTACATGTATGAGTGAAGGTTGTTTAGAGATGGGGATGACGTGTTTGTAGATCAGTCAGTCAGTTAAGTGCCATACGTGATACACGCTTGGGCGATCATGTCTCGAAATAGAAATGACGAACTGGGCAGAGGATTATCCAGCAGTAGGTTGCCATTGCTTTCTGCGGTCGACTGGTTGCCAACTAAGGCTATAGGACCCATTCTGTCCTGTTATTTAATACCTTTCCCACGGGTATTTGTGTGTAAGTGAATGCACGAAATTCAACTGGAATTCGAACTCGGTTCCCCGAATTGTCGTTCCGAGTCGATATCCACTGCACACGACAGACACTGTGTGGATATAGATCTCAATAGTGTTTGTTAAGTATCAGTTACCCGTTTAAGGTAAGATTCAAATTATATGTCACTGTTCTTATCTCGGGTTTTATATATAGGTTACTAGGTAATTGAAAGAGTTAGGAACTAAGAAAACGACACTTCCTATTTTCTAGGGCTTTTGCTTTAGATTAATTTTGCTTTTTTTAATTATTTATTTATTGCTATTTTATTTTTCATTATATTTTTATTATTTCATTTATTTATAAAAATATTTTCCCTTTCTAAATTTTTCTATGGAAACAAATTTTATTAGAATTGTTATAGAGTATCTTTATTCGTTTAAACCGTGATGTAGTTATAGCGTAGTAGGAATTTGTTTTCGTGTCTGCAATTGTGCAATGATCTTTTATTTTGGAATTTATATCGTTTTGGAAAGGTTATTATTATTTTTTCTTTTCTAGATAAATATTTAGAGCTTTTTCACATGAGCCGCTTTTCCTATTTTTCACATTTTTTTTTTTGTTCAACTTTTTGAGGATTCATATATATTGCGAAATATTTATATTTTTTGCTCTTAAACCATATTTTGTGTGAGTAGATTTTCTGCTTTCTGGATCATCTCTTACTCTTGTATATTTTTGAGTTTTTTTCTTCTTTATGTGCAGTGTCTCTTTAGGACGTAGGCGATCATATCCTTCTATAGCTTCATGTCCCTTGTAACTCTTAATATGTTTTTCTCATTTTGATAGTGGATATCAAATTTTCTAAGTCCTTCCGCATTAAGTTCCCCAGAAATTTCAACTACCTTTTCATGAGGTTAAGTAGAAGTCTTTATTTTGTTTCCATTTTCTTTAAGACAACTTCGTTGCTCACATGTTTAGTCAATAATAACCTTAGCATCTTTTATGAAGAACCATATTTCTGTTGCTTCCAGTCTCTTTATCTTTGAGAAGACTGTCCAACACTCACTGTCACACACGAGGACAGATATCACTTTTTCTTTAACACACTTTCCGTCCCCTGTTAACACACTTTCCGTCCCCTGTTAACACACTTTCCGTCCCCTGTTAACACACTTTCAGATATTGAAATTTTCGATTTTAGTTGCCTTGATTTGTAATTTGCATTTTGGGCTCATCCATTTCTTAACCATGCGTTCTGTCTTCTTGTAGTCTATAATTAGTCCTTTCTTCTCGACTTCTTTCGATACCTTCTACAGAAGCTTTTGTAATTTCTTTCCCTTGTCAGCTATCAAGACTCTCATTTTAGAATTGTGTTTGTGTCGATTTCAAATCATAAATCTCTGAAAGTTTTTTATTTTAATTTTTTTGATTTTATTGTTTTGTTGCCTGAAGAAGTTTCCTAGAATTATAAGTGTAATATATTACTTTGAACGGTGGATGCAATTGACAAATACATCCGGCCATAGACAAAGTCAACAAAAATAACAAGCGGCTTGAAAAGTGATGGATCGGTGGTTGTGATTGAGAAATACATCCGGCCGTAGATAAAGTCAACAAAGTGATACCCAAAAAAGCAAAAATGTGTGGGTGAAAAGGCATGGCTATATGGGTCGAGTGGAAGTTTAAGACAATATAAAATCTAGAATTTGGGCTGGAAAAAAAGACTCCTGTTGGCTTTCGACCCCGGATAGTTCTTTCCTGTGAGCGAACTCTCTCCGGCTGTCATCCTACTCCACACACGGAGAATAAAAATATAAAATCATACTTTTAAATATACATTTTTCTAGTTGTTATCCAGTGGTTATATATAACACTAGCAGCGTGGCCCGGCGTTGCTCGGGTGTAATGAAAGCTTTAAAACTAATCCATGGTCCTGGAGCTCAGACTCTTTGGACGTTGGCACGAAAGACTAAAAAGCAATAGTTGTTTCCAGTTAAAGCAAAACCCTAGACTGAAAGAAAAATGAATGGATGTAAGTCAAATTTTGATTTCCTGGTATCGATATCAGATAAGTTTTTTTCGTCGTAAACTGAATTTTGAAGGCTAAATGAGTCCTCTGAGTAAATGGTATCATGGCTGAGACTAAGAACGACAATTATACCTACTTAGGGCTAAACCTGAAGCAAAAACTAAAATAAAAGGGCTAAAAAAAAAAATAATAGACATACAAGGAGATAAACAGACAGACACACAAACATCTTGCCTTTCATATATATACATATATATATATATATATATATATATATATATATATTATATATATATTATCGATTTTCTGCACTTTTGTAAGAACTGCAACCTTGAAATTTCTGAATATCGTTTCTTATGTCTTTGTCTATGAGTGTATCAAATTTTATTAAAATCGGACCACTCCTTCTATAACCCGATTTTTTCGATTATCGATTTTCGATATTTATCTGGTACCTCAACACAAAACCTAGCTACGATCACTCGCAGATGCTTATAGTACAATTGTGTAAATTTTCAAGAAAATTGGTTCAGCCGTTTCGGAGTCTATAGGTAACGGACACACACACACATACACACACACACACACACACACAGAGTTCCAATTATAAATAAGTTTAGATAAGCCCGCTGTCTCTGTATTTTCTTTTCATCTACTGTGTCACTCCATATATTTTGAATAATTCTTATTAACAATCGATTTCCACAATTTGGCTTTTGATGTCACCTGTGTTTGCATTTCTTCGCAAAACGTTCAAGTATGCAAAAACAATTCCGCGAAATATTTCCGCACGGGAAGTTGTCACCAAAAATACTGTATAAATAAAATCTGTATTTCACTATGGACCAGTGGTAATCCTACCTTCATCATTATCATCATCATCATCTTGCGGCCCCGGGCAAGATAGAACTCACTACACCCTTCCAGTATTCCCTATTTGTCATAGCTCCTGTATGGTCTTCCTTGGCGATAGATGTATCTCTATGTATTCTGTCTGGAAAGGTTAACTTACGAGATCGATTGTGAGATTATGGGTGCCTCCATAATACAAACGATGAAACAAGTTCATCTGTGGCACGTGCACAATGCCCAGCAAACTGAACACGTCTCTTTTGAACTGAGGTTGATACTCTTGGTAGGTCTCCATATATCATTTCTACAGTTGGGTGGTTTCGCCATGAAAGATCAAGTACTCTTCTGAGAAGACGAGTATCACATCCATCCTACCTTGCTTAGATGCTTGACTTTAGTTTTCAATCAGTAAAGTATATTTATTTATTTATTTTCCAGAAATGTTTCTGAATTTTGCTGGTAATTTCTTAGTCAAAAATTAGATTAGCATTCCATTTTTTTTGTTTCACAAATTTAGACCTTTAGATCTTAGACACATCCTGCTACATCCCCAGAGTCGAATCATCAGTATTAATAAAATGAATGAATTAGTTAATGATTTTGAGGTTTTGAGGAGCGTAAACCACCTCTGAATTGCCGTTGTTCCCAGGTCTACCATCAGTCGGCGTGGTAGCAACTCTTAGGGTCCCAGCTAAGGGCAAATACTTGTGTTATATATTCCGCAATTCCTCACAAATGCGTTACATATTCCTCAATTCCTCACAAACGTGTTACAATTCCTCACATATGCGTTACATATACTTTAATTCCTAAAACATGTGTTACATATTCTTCAATTCCTTACAAATGTGCTACATATTCCTCAATTACTCATAAATATGTTACATATCCTTCAATTCCTCACAGATATGTAACATATTATTTAATTACTCACAAATATGTTACATATTCCTCAATTCCTCACTAATTCATTACATATTTCTCAATTCTTCACAAATGTGTTACATATTCCTCAATTTCTCACTAATGCGTTATATATACCTCAATTCCTCAAACATATGTTACATATTTCTCAATTCCTCACACATGTGTTACATATCCCTCAATTTCTCACAAATGCGTTACATATTCCTCAATTCCTCACAAACGTGTTACAATTCCTCACATATGCGTTACATATACTTTAATCCCTCAAACATGTTACATATTTCTCAATTCCTCACACATGTGTTACATATTCCTCAATTTCTCACAAATGCGTTACATATTCCCCAAATCCTCATAAATATGTTATATATCCTTCAATTCCCCACATATGTGTTACATATTCCTCAATTCCCCACAAATGCGTTACGTATCCGCCAATTCCTCACAAATGTGTTACATATTTTTTTACCTAATCAGAAACAAGTTTTTATCATGATAAAAAAAAAAGACTGCAATAATTATAGATAAATTTGAAGCCATGTGCAACTTAATATTTTCAGGATTTTGCAAGTTTTCAGTCATTATTCAACATACACGCATAATAAAAAAAATATGCCTACAACAAAATAAACTTACTGGAAAAAAAAAATTAAAAATTTGATTTCTTGCCAAACACCTTGACCAAAAAATAAAAATGGTCAGACGTCTGGCCCATCACCAGGTATGTGCGCGCGTGCGTATGTGCGTGTCTGTGTTTGTGATTGCGTGTGAGTGCGTTGTGTGTCTATGTGCGTGCGTGCATGTGTATGTATATGTGCGTGTGTGTCTCTTTACTTATCAATGGTTGTGCACACTTGCGCGTGTGTGACCAAATCACCGAGGCGTGTTCTTTTAAAATATGAACGACGAACTGGTGAAGCATTTTGTCCCAGAGATCAACACGGGTTATAGCGGCGTGACTCTCCAACAGGCTGGAGCCAAGGTAGCAGGAACGACCTTTCCCCTCCAAAGAACATTCGCTTCTAAAAGTAGAAACAAGCAGGCCTAAAAAGTAAGTAAATTTTCACACACACACACACACACACACACACACACACACACACACACACACACACACACACACACTAAAAAATAAAAATAAATAAATAAAAATAAAAAATAAAGAAGAGGCAAAAGAAGTGAACCGTATAAAACATCTTGAATTGTGTGAAAAACTTCAAATGTCAGCTGCTCTCTTTCTCTCTCTCTCTTTCTCTCTTTCTCTCTCTCTCTCTCTCTCTCTCCCTCTCTCACTCGGTCTTTCACTTTCTATCACTCTCTCACCAGATTACTTTCGCTGGATCTCACTCTCTTGTTTGCTCTCACTCTGTCTCCCTCTCGCTCACTATCTTTCTTGCTCGCTATCTATCACTCTCTTTCGCACGCGCTTTTACTCTCTCTCTCTCTCTCTCTCTCTCACACACACACACACACACACACACACACACACACACACACACACACACACACTCTCTCTCTGCAGTTGGTGTCCGTTATCCATTTAAAGTCTATCTGAAAATCACCGAAAGTCTTCCTGATAAATCTTTCCACTTATGTTTCTCGACAAATATACACTACACATCGACACATTTCGTAAACATGGCGTGAATCGCCGACAGAAAACCAAAAAGAAATTTTCACTAAAATTTCGAACGTGTTAGAAAGGATTAAAAAATTAAAAAAAATGATGACAACAAAATTTGATCTTTCTTCTTTAATAAAAACATAAATATTTTGATGTTAAAACTTTTTTTTAAAAGTTTGAGCCATTTTAACATCATGCGATGCTGTTATTTCGGCAATTACGTGGCGGTAGCTCTGGATTCCTATGCTAAATCGTTGAAAAAACAGCATTGTATGAAGAAAAAAGTTCCTAAACTTAATAAAATTGAACCTTTTCGATGAAAATGTTTGTGTTATTATAAAGAGGAAATATAGAAATATTCTAAAATTATTTTTAAAAAAGATTTTAAGCCTTTCTAACACGTTTAAGAATCTTTTTTATTTTCGTTAGCAGGGAGCCAAATCGTTACGAGAGTTTGGAAATGGAAAACGTAATATTACATGACTCACTTTTTTTCGGTGACAAACACATATGATTTGAAAATTCTTGCAAAAATCAAATTATTCTCGGATTTTAATGAAAGTTCCATTCACAAATGAATGAAATTATTTTTTAAGTCCTTATTTTTAAGAAATATTGGTAAAAATATATTTTAACATCTGTTACCCCCACTCCACGTAAATTCATGAAATTTCAAGAAATTAAATTCTGTAGTCAAAAATGGTTTTATTATTAAACGCAGTACTCATTGGGGAATGTAAAACATGTATTTTTTAAAAAACCATTTAGCCTCTTTTACGGAAAATGTGTTCCAAATAGTAAAATATAAAATGTAATAAAACTATGACATTATTTAATTCGGGAAAGTGTTCGAGGCCATAATTAATGCTGAAATAGTTCAACATCTTACTGCTCATAAACTCATCCTCGACAGGAAGTATGGCTTCCGCTTTGCCAGGTCCACGGCCGACATGCTAATGACCATTACGGAGTACATGTTCCAGGCCCTTGAGGAGTCCGGCGAGGCTCGTTCTGTTGCTCCAAGGCTTTTGACTGGGTTTGGCACGCCGGCCTTCTATGCAAGCTAGGGGTTTACGGTATTACCGGATCCTTGCTTGATCTGATCCAATATTTTCTAAATAACCGCAAAATGAAGGTCGTTTTGAATGGGCATGCCTCCACATCCTACGGTACAAGTGCTGGTGTCTCTCAGGGCTCTCCTAGGCCCGATAATCTTCCTTATTTTCATAAATGACCTCCCAAACGAGATCAAGAGCCAAGTAGGCATCTATGCAGATAACACCTCAATTTACTCCCGCATCAGTAAGAAACCCGACGTGGCGGACAAACATAATCTCGCTGCTGACCTTGAACGGGATCTACACTCTGTGGTGAATTGGGGTAAGAAGTGGCTTGTCAATTTCAATGCGTCTAAGACCAAGCTGTTGTCTGTCAATCATCACAAGCAACCTCTCCTGCCTCCCATAAGCTTGGAACAAGCGAGTCTCCCTGAGAGCAATACACTGCGCCTCCTCAGCCTTACCCTCTCTTCTGATCTCAAGTGGAATCATTACATTGAGTCAATAGCTAAATCCACTGCTAAGAAGGTTGGGTCACTGTGTCGGGCCAGGATGTTTTTCCCATCTGAATCCATTCTGCTTATATACAAATCAACCATTCGTCCGTGAATGGAGTACTGCTGTCATATATGGTCAGGCGCCCCTTCTGTTCATCTCAATGTTCTTGACTCCAAAGAAGACTCAGTAATGTGGTAGGTATCGACTTTGCGGCTCGACTCCAGCCACTTCCTCACCGACGGGATGTGGCTTCCTTCTGTCTGTTCTATAAATACTTTCATGGCTTCAGCTCCAACGAACTTAAGTCACTGGTGCCTCAGCAACAGGTGTTTACTCGTGCAACCAGACTGGCAACTGGGTCGCACCCATTCACAGTTAGGTCAACCAAATGCAGACGACACTTCTACTCCTACAGCTTCTTTTCTCGTACTTTCCGCCTGTGATACTCGCTTCCATATTCTTGCTTTCCTGACGGCTACAACCTCCATGAATTTAAATGCAATGTCAATACTCATCTCTTAACTACTTGAACCTACTTCTTTTCACACCACCCTGTATATCCTTTTCTTTCTCTCCGCCTTTGCAACTGTCATCACACCTGTATTCCCATCGTTCTCTTGCTCGTTTCTAATTGGTTCGTCTTTCTTTTCACTCTCCTTCTATCTAACCTTTTTACACTTATGTAGCTCCCTGCACATCAGTGGCGTTACCGCCTTGCTCGGGGTGATACGATTTTAAAAAAAATAATATATGTAAGCCGTATTCACCCTAGTCGGGTTTCATTGGGATTTGTCTAAGGGCTCGGTCCCAATTACTACCCTGTTATTTAACCCATAACTAGAGGGAAGGGGCGGATTAATACCTTTCCCAAGGGTATCAGCGCGTAAGTGAATGCAGTGCATTCAACTGGAATTCGAACTCGGCTCACCGATATCCACTGCACTGGTAATTTCTATGTGTACATTAAAAGGTCATGTAATTCAGGGTTTCTTCCCATCAGCGAAAAAAATATAATTTGTACAATTATGTCACTTGTGATCGCCATACACTTATCTTACCTCTCATCTCAGCTGTCAACACATTTCAAAAGCGGCGGATAGGTCAAAACGTTCAACTCTGTGATTAAGAAATACTTTTATTCTAAATTTCATGCTAGAAAATAAGTAATACTTGTAAAAATCAGATTAATTTAACATGAAATTTGCTAATTTTATAAAAATAACGTGTCACTGATGCATATTTTATTTTTGCATGATTTTAAAAACCGAGAATTAACTTTTGTTTA
The DNA here is from genome assembly GCA_037127315.1 of Ascarosepion bandense. Lineage (NCBI taxonomy): Eukaryota > Metazoa > Mollusca > Cephalopoda > Sepiida > Sepiidae > Ascarosepion > Ascarosepion bandense. The sequence goes on along the minus strand of JBBBDQ010001055.1, from coordinate 1,211,255 downwards.
AAAATGTGTCGATTGCTAAAAAATGGCCGAAAAATTAAAAAATTAAAAAAAAAATTCAAAGTTTTAGATTCCAATCAATATAATTTCTGTTTGAAATACAGCAAAGTATTTTGCTTACTTGAAATAGTAAATTTAATCATTTAGCTTTCAATTAAAATTAAAATAAAAGATTCAAGAAAACTTTTTTTATTTGTAAACATTCAATTCAAAAGTTAGTCATCGTAAATGAGTAGAGTTACCTCGTTATGACCAAGGGAATGACAAAGTCGTTATGACAAATTCTCTATATACCTCGTTATGACCAAGGGAAACGTAATATTTCACGAGTCGCTTTTTAGCGTTGAAAGACGTTAAATTCTTGCAAAATCTTTTGTGTGACTTTAATGAAACTTTCAGGACTTATTCCCAAATGAATTAAATTATTTTTGCAATCATTATTTTTAGAAAACCTTGGTAAACATATATTTTTCATTTTTGCAATTAACTGCATGAAACTTCTAAAAATATATTATCTGGACCAATTCTTTCGTATTATTTAAATGCAGGACTCATTGGGAAATTGTAATTTTTTTGTGGGGGGCGGGGTTATAAGATCATTTTTCCGAAATAATAAAATAAAAAATGCATTAAAACTATGCCATTTATAATTTTGATAAACTTTTAATTGATTTTATAAATAATATATTATAATGATATCATATTCTGAAAAATAAAAAAAATTCGATGAATAATTAATATTTAATAAAATATTTTTACTTCATAACAGTGAAACATGTTAGTCCAAAAAGACCTAATGAGTCACTCTTTTGGAGGTTAGATTCAACCATGTTGATGGAAGACCATCAAATGATGAAAAGAGGGCAGTTTCGATTTGAAGGTGTTAGAATTGAGACGCTACTGCTTGCCCCATTTAACAACAGTATGGCATTATGTTTTTAGGTATTAGGACCAATTTGACCTAATCAAACCGATAAGACTTACTATTAGAACAGGAATAAATAGTTTGGTCACCAGCATATATACCGAGGTGAAAACTGATGATATCAGGAAGATCATTGGTTAAAATTTGGAACAATGTACACTACCAGCCATAATTATTAGGCTACCACAGATTCTTAAAAGAATTGATGTATTTCATGCTATTTTTAAGTGGATAATTCTAAATGAAAATAGAATGGTTCTTTTGTTATTATTACTTTGTAAAATTTTACAAGGCAAAGAAGCAAAGACGAACTCGTCCGAATCAGCCTAAATTTTTGTCATTCTTTCATTAATGAAACTGCAATATAGTTAATTATTAAATATTTATAAATTCATTTGATTCACATGTTATTGTGAAGTATTAACAAAAGAACCATTCTATTTTCATTTACAATTATTCACTTGGCAATAAATACTAAAAAAAGTAGTATGAAATACATTTAAAAAAAAAAACACTGGGGTGGCCTAGTAATCATGTCCGGTAGTGTAGATCCAAAGGCAGAGCCCTGGGGAACACTTGCAATCATGTTAATTAATATAGAATAATGAGTGTTCCAGATAAATTTCATTTCGCGATTTGATAAGAGTGAATCAGTTTAAATATTTAAGAAATGGCATAAACTTTCAACTTGCGAAGACCAATCCCGAGCTTCACCAATCTTTCTTGCTAGACTTTTCAACAATAACTGTTAATACATTAGCTTTTAACAATAATAAACGAAAGTCATGTTGTTTATTAACTGATTTTTCAAGGAATTCGGTCAAAGACAAAGACTGTGTATTTTCAAAATCTGATAAGTTTTAATTCAGTCATTATTTTGGTGACTTGCTGTCGCTTATCCTTTAATTCCCCACTGTCGGTAACTAATAGCAGTCACCCACAGTCCAGACTATAACTATGTTACACCACTCTGTTTTAAATCCGTGGTATAAGTTAAGCTAAATCAATTTATATCCTCGGGTATAAACTTGGTTAGGCCAGAATATACCGTTTTCTCTTCCCATGAAATATGTTGGACATAATTGTCTGCACAGATCAGAGAGGGTGGATCATGCAGCGTCAAACGTCTGTAGAAAGATTTCGTGTGAATTGTACAACCCCAAATTTTATTCTGTTCTCTTTGTTTACACATAAGTAAGCCTAACTTCTGGATACCTATTGATTTTGGTCATACAATACCTGATTACCGATGGATAAGTTATCATCATCATTATCATCATCGTTATCGTTATCTTCGTCAACGTTATCAGACTCTATACGGAAGCCATTACATACCTTCTTGTTTAGGAAAAACAGTCGTTTATACTAATAGTAAAACTGACCTACAGGGGCCGTGTGTAGTTTAATTCGGCTATTTGTAACAGCCGATCTTAATATATTTTTTAATCATTTCACCCCAAGCAAGGTAGTTTTACTGCAACTCTTGCGAAGGGGGTTACATAAGGGAAAGTGATGAGAAAGAGGGGTAGATTATAGGGGATGTCAGGAGGAGGGTAATAGACGGATGAGAGTACCTGCGTAATAGGTGTGAAGTGGATGGAGAAAAGGGCTTGAGAGAAAGGATGCGAGTTAGTGAGATAGGAGATGCTTATTGACCTTACATTTAAATTCCTGGAGATTGTAGCTGTCGGGGAAGCAAGTCAACTGACCAAGTAGGGTATAATTTAGAGTAGGCTATTTTTAATACCCCATAGTATATCTGGAGGTATAGTAGGTGAGACTATTTTATATCTAGTGTTATAATGATATACGATAGGCCAGTTTATTTGCACAAAGATAAAAAAGTGTTTGATCAAAATATGCCCACTCTTTTCCCATGCAATGGGATGTGTATATCATTTCGTTTATTATACCCCAAATGATGAACTAAGCACAACCTTATCATACACCAGGCGTTTTGGACTATGTGAGTTGTGGTGCAATGGATATCAACTCAAAATAAAAAATTAGGGAGCTGAGTTCGAATCCCAGTCGAATTTGTTTAATTCACTTAGGCACAAACTGTTGGACGTTTTTGGATACTTATATACTGGTGAGACCCCCATGAGACAACTCATTTTATAGTTCACCAATAGAAGGCTTCACCAATCAGGAAGCTCAAAATATTCAATGCGACGTGTATAAAAGGCGGCCATATTTTTCCGAGTATTGGAGTTCAAATCCGATTCTGGAGAGTGCCTGATTCGAGAGTGATGGTCTTTGACATTGATTCATTGAACAGATTACGTGCGGCGAGGATACTCTATATCCATATACTATGACGGACATGGTCAACAGATGCCAAGAGGATACTCTATATCCAGGAACGTTGTCAACATTACCTTCAATCCCTTACTTTGTGACCATCATGGACTGTTGTTGCTATATAATATACATTCGGGAGATTGATTCTCTATTATTATCAATACATAAACTGACCCCTGCACTTTATCCATAAATTATGGGGAATTTTACCAATAAAAATACCCTTAAGAAAGATATTAATCCATCAATTCTCCCACCAGCTGTGGGTTGTCTAGCAAGACAGATTGGGTTCTATAGCCTTGGTTGGTAGGCGGTCTACCGCAGAAAGAAATGGCAACCTACTGGTTAGTCAGTCATATCTCTTTCGAGACATGATCGCACAAACGTGTATCACGTATGGCAATTAAATGACTAACTAATCTATAACCGGGTATGTTTTGGGACTGGATTAATCTGGAATGACATACCGACATTAATTGATAACCAACACTGGAATTTTATCATTAAAGACTGACATAAAATGAAAGGGCACTTTCCGATATACTGGTCATTCAATTATAAAAATTAATTTCCAAAGATAAATAAAACTTTGAAAATAGATTTTAAAGGTTTCCGGGTGTTTGATTAAAGTATTTACCAAACGACCCCTAAGAATGTGCGTTTTGGTGCAGTGGATATCGACTCGGAACGACAAATCGGGGTGCCGAGTTCGAATTCCAGTTGAATTCCTTGCATTCACTTTCGCACAAATACCCTTGGGAAAAGTATTAAACCGTCTCTTCCCTCCAGTTATGGGTTAATTAATAGGACTGATTGGGTTTTATATCCTTGGTCGGCAACCAGTCTACCGTAGAAAGAATTGGCAACCTACTGTGGGATACTCTTCTACCCAGTCAGGCATGTCTCTTTCGAGACATGATTGCCCAAAGCGTGTATCACGTATGGCACTCAACTGACTGACCAAACGTCCGATATCTTTTTCTACGTGTTGCTTCAGGAAATTGGCGATCTTGGATTTCCAAAATTTCCAAAATTTCTAAATTTTCCTCTTCCTTGTTGCCCTTATCATATTTTTTCTCTTTTTGCTGAAGCTATTTGCCATCCATTCACTCATGCTCATCAGGTAAGTGGCTTGCAGTCTTCCGCTATCAATCTTGCCCTCAATATGTCCTGTGAAGATTACGTTTTCCAAGCCTTCCGTCTTCATTGTGTGCCTAAAGAATTTCAACTGTCTTTTCTTGATTCTTTGAATGGGCTTTTTTTTGTTGCCATGTTTAAACACACCCCGCACCAGATATTTAAACTCATTACTCATGGTCATACTTAATTTTTAATATATTGGGTGTTCATAAAGTTCGTGTGCACTTTAAAAATTTATAACTTTATTTGTATTTGCCATAAAAATGATTTGTAAAAAGGATTATTGAAATTTTATTTAAGTTGCCACATGTCCTCCATCATTAGCAATACAAAGAGTAATATGATTTTGCAGTTCACGGAAAACATTTGCCAACTGATTTACAGTAATACCTGAAATTACATTAGATATTTTAGCTTTCAAATCTTCTTATGAACTAGGTTTAGTTTGGTTCGGGTTGGTTGAATACACAATTGTTTTCACATGAAAAAATCTAATGGAGTCAAATCTGGTGAACGTGGAGGCCGACAAAATGGTCCACCTCTTCCGATTACTTATCTAAAAATGTTGCAAATTTTGTGGTAAAGAATTATTCAATAACTATACTTAAAATTAGGTACATTAAACTTTATAATATTTTTTACAGATTATTTCTATCACAAATACGAATAAAGTTATAAATTTTTTCAAGTGCACACGGACTTTATGGACACCTGTATTTGTTGAATGGCGATTTCGTGCAAAAATCAAATCCGTGCGTGAGATAGCGTGAGATCTTCCTCAGTATGTCGTCTATCCAAGTGAAGGCCGGAGGTCTCTGTGACCATCCCCGTCACATGGCCATCAGGTTAAGTGAGGTATAACATTTATTTATATTTGTCTCACATTTTCTAAACATATGACCTGACGATAAAAAAGAAGCAAATGAAGCTCCTAAAACAGTATCCGCCTTAGAACGTCAGGGTACTTCTAAATGTTACTGCAGGAGTTTTATAGAAGAGTCATCCTGACAGAAGAAAGAGCAGTTGCCTTTTTAAGACAACAAAATTTGTTGCGGTAGACCTGTCGCTACAGTGGAAATAGGAGGTATAGTCGAAACGGGAGGTAAAACTCACGCTATAGTCGAAACGGGCGGTAAACATCACGCTATAGTAAAAAGGGGAGGTAGACATCACGCTACAGTCGAAGCGGAAGGTAGACCTCGCGCTAAATTGAGGTAGAACTCACGCTATATTGTGGTAGACCTCGCGCTAAATTGAGGTAGAACTCACGCTATATTGAGGTAGACCGCACGATATATAAAGGTAGAACTCGCGCTATATTGAAGTAGACCTCGCGCTATATAGAGGTAGACCTCATGCTATATTGAGGTAGACCTCGCACCATATTGAGATAGACCTTGCGCTATATTGAGGTAGACCACATGCTATATTGAGGCAGACCTCACGCTATATAAAGGTAGAACTCGCGCTATATTGAGATAGACCTTGCGCTATATTGAGGTAGACTTTACGCTATATTGAGGTAGACATCACGCTATATTGAGGTAGACATCACGTTATATTGAGTTAGACCTCACGCTATATTGGGGTAGACTTCACCCTATAGTAGACCATCAATTTTATAAAATGTAATTTATCTATCATACATCTTTCATATTTTAATATATGAAGATAGATTTCAATTTTTCCTGTGTAATTCGTTAGAAATGTGTTAAATTACAAGAAAGAAAACTCACTTTACATTCTTAAAACGTTTGTCCACACAGACGGAGAAAAAATCGTGTCTATTCTCCTGTTATCAGATAACATAAAAAAACGAAGAAAAAATCGCTTCGTGATCTGGACAGGAAATGAAGAAGTCACTTTTTTTAAAACTTGAAATAATTGAGAAATAATTTCTGCATTGGATAGTGTATGTTAACTACCGTCACTACTGTTTTGATGTCATAATTAACCATTTCCTTTCGGCTGAACAATAAAGGGGTCAGAATTTGATTTACACGATGAGAGCAATTCTCGTGTAATGTCGTACGAGTAGTGATTTTTTATTTTATTTTATTTTTTAATCAAAAGTCATTGTGAATGTCAAATAACGGAAGAATGGATTACTTTTCAACTTACCAGACACATTTTATTTACACTTTCATTCAGATTCAACTATCTGAATTAATGTATGCAAATTATGTATAACACAAATTAGAAAGTATTTGAATTTAGATTTAAACAGAATACTTGATAAGAGCGTTTGTCGGTCGGGAAGAGTTTTATAATGACTCTCTCACAAAAGTTTTATAATGACTCTCCCACAAAAGTTTTATAATGACTCTCCCACGAAAGTTTTATAATGACTCTCCCACAAAAGTTTTATAATGACTCTCCCACAAAAGTTTTATAATGACTCTCCCACAAAACGACACATTTACAACAAACACAGATTTAAGAGGTTTTAATAATTCAATTTTGATTTGCAAAATAAATGATTAAGAAACGCATATTAACTCATTTTTTGTGGCGGCTAGGCATTGATTTGATAAAAACGAATTTGTCGTAAAAAAAAAAAAACAAACAAAAGAATAAAAACGAAATATTACCTTGACCCGAGATAAAAAAAAAATCAATTAAATTTTGACATTATTACACATTGATTTTTATCAAAAGATCGTTCATATCTTTCCTGTTACACACAAACATAAAAGTTCGCCTTCTGTCCTCCGAGCATTTTCCTCATGTTGGAAGGAGGGAGAATAACTTGTAAAATAACATTACAAGTAAAATTTCAACGATTAATTATAAATTATTTTAACGCGTTTCTTTAATCAATTCAATGCTGGATCAATTCAATGCTTGATCAATTCAATGCTGCATCAATTCAAAGCAAGATCAATTCAACTGTATATCAATTCAACTGTATATCAATTCAATGGTAGATCAATTCAATGTAAGATCAATTCAATTCTAGATCAGTTCAATGCTAGATCAATTCAAATCTGGATCAATTCAATGATAGATCAATTCAATTGTAGATCAATTCAATGCAAGACCAATTCAATTCTAGATCAGTTCAATGCTGGATCAATTAAATGGTAGATCAATTCAATGTTAGATTAATCCAATGCAAGATCAATTTAATGCTGGACCAATTCAATGGTAAATCAGTTCAGTGGTAGATGAATTCAATGCCAGATCAATTCAATGGTAGATCAATTCAATGCAAAATCAAATTAAGGCTAGATCAATTCAATGGTAGATCATTTCAATGCTAGATCAATTCAAGGCTAAAACACTTCAATTCTGGATCAATTCAAATCAAGATCAATTCAACTGTATATCAATTCAGTGGTAGATAAATTCAATGCTAGATCAATTCAGTGGTAGATCAATTCAATGGTAAATCGATTCAATGCAAGATCAATTCAATGGTATATAAATTCAATGCTAGATCCAAGCCAGATCAATCCAGCGGCAGATGAATTAATTACTAGCCGCATTTAAAGCAACATCAATTCAGTGGTAGATCAATTCAACAGTAGATCAATTCAATGCTATATCAATTCAATGGTAGAATAATTCAATGCTGGATCAATTCAAAGCAAGATCGACTCAATTGTATATCAATTCAATGATAGATAAATTCAATGCTAGATCAATTTAATGCTGGATCAATTCAAAAAAAGATAAACCCAGTGGAAGAGCAATTAAATGGTAGCATAATTTAAAGCAACGTCAATTCAATGGTCGATCAATTCAACAGTAGATCAATTCAATACTGGATCAGTTCAATAGTATAATGATTTAATGATAGATAAATTCAATGATTGATCAATTTAAAGCAAGATCAATTCAACTGTATATTAATTCAATGTTAGATAAATTCAGTGCTAGATCAATTCATTGCTAGATCAATTTAAAGTAAGATCGACTCAATTGTATGTCGATTCAATGATAAATAAATTCAATGCTAGATCAATTCAGAGGCAGATCAATTAAATGATAGATCAGTTCATTGATAGAACAATTCAACAATAGATAAAATTAATAATAGATCAATTCAATGCTGGATCAATTCAATACTAGATCAGTTCAATGCTGGATCAATCCAAAGCAAGATCAATTCAATTGTATATCACTTCAGTGATAGATAAGTTCAATGCTATATCAATTCAATGCAAGATCGGCTCAATGGTAGATTAATTCAGTGTTAGATAAATTCAATGCTGGATCAATTCAAAGCAAGATCAATTCAATTGTATATCAATTTAATGCTAGTTTAGTTCAATGCTAGATCGGCTTAATTGCAGATTAATTCAATGTTAGATCATTTTAATGCTGGATCAATTCAAAGCAAGAACAATTCAATTCTGTATCAATTCAATGATAGAATAATTCAATGTTAGACCGGCTCAATGGTAGATTAATTCAATGTTAGATCAATTCAATGCTGGATCAATTCAAAGTAAGATCAATTCAATTGTATATCAATTCAATGATAGATAAATTCAATGCTAGATCGGCTCAAAGTCGATGAATTATTTTCAATCTTACGAAATAATATTGGCTAATTGTTATTTAACCAATAAACAAAATGTAAATTGATATTATTAATATTTTAATAATTAAGTTACATTATCCAGCTTAATATATTGTGAAGAAATATTCAAAAAATTAAAATGTAAGTTCTGAGAAGTTTAGTTATTTGAAAGCAGTGGATGGGGTTTGGTAAGTGTCCATGTTTAGAGAAATGAGCTCAATTAGGTCACATTTAAATAAGCACATGGCGACCTACCATACTCTAACCGCAACGTACTCAGCCAGAATGTGCTGGCTATGTTTGGAAAATAAAACATTTTGCTTTATAATCATATCGCCCCAAGTGAGGCAATTTACTGCCTCAGTTTTGCAGGGGGTTAAATAGGAGAAACATTATGAGAAAGAGTGGCAGTTTGTAGGGGTAAGAGAAGGATGAGAATACTGATGTGAGTAGAGTGGACGGAGAAAGGAGCATGAGAGAGAGGATGCAGGTTAGTGAGATAGGAGATGACTATTGACTTTACATTTAAATTCTTGGAGAATGTAGCTGTCGGGGAAGCAAGTAAATGGAAGGGAATTTCACAGGCGGGAAGTGCGAGAAAAGAATCTGATGGAGTAGAATTTTCATTGATATTTTATTGGTTTTACAGTAAATGGGTGAGACCTAGTTGCCAATCTTGTGTCTCGTATAAATTCATACATAGGGGGAACCAGTGAGCTAAGTTCATCGGAGCAGAAGACGTGAAATATTTGTAGAAGAAACACAGGGAAGCCACATTGCTCCGGTGAGATAGTGACTTCATCTGATATGCATCATTTCCATAACTATTGATGCATACATAAAAAAAAGAAACATATATTCAGTTAAAAGTTCAAATAAAATCAGCCTTGATAATAGCTAAAATGAAAGAATAGTCGAAAGTGCTTGGACATAAAAAATATTTGGACAATTTCGAGATCATTTATGCAAAGAAAAGAAGAAGATTATGAGAACGTAACAAAAATCAAATAAACAACGTAACCGCAGTTCCATGTCAGTCGTTATTAATAATAATAATAATAATAATAATATATATATATATATATATATATATATATATATATATATATATATATTAAAAAAGGATTAATTCAAAGATGTTGAATGGCCATTTCGATATGAAGATCCCCACGGGGGACGACACATCACCTCAGCAACAGAAAAAACCTTTCAGAAACTGGAGAAAAATTAGTCTACTTTTCCTTTTTAAATAGTTTGCAAAGAAATTAAAAAATAAATAATAAAATAAAATAAAAATAAAAATAAAGGGAAAGAAAAAGAAAAAGAAAAAGAAAAAGAAAAAGAAAAAGAAAAAGATAGAATAAAATCAAATAAATAAGAAAAGAAAAAAAAATGACATCGTCTGGGTTCGCAAAAAAAAGGGAGAATGTAACTAAAAATTAACAGACAGCCGTGTTAAATCGACGTAAGTTTAAGCAACACGGAAAAAAGGTGGTAAGAGAGATAAAAGAAGGAAGGCAGGGAAAAAGAAAGAAACTAAAGAAAAAAATTTTTAAAATATTTTTTTAAATATTAAAATAAATTTTTAATATTAGTTAGGATCGGGTTTTTTGGGAATTTACCTTCCTGCTTTTTTTCCCTTGGATTGAAGTATCTGAATTAAAATATATATATATATATATATATATATATATATATATATATATATATATATATACTACCGGCCATAATTATTAGGCCACCTCAGTTTTTTTTAAGAAATGATGTATTTCATACTATTTTTAGTTTTTATTACCAAATGAAAATAGAATGGTTTTTTGTTATTATTACTTTGAAAAATTTTACAAGACAAGGAAGCAAAGATGAACTCGTCCGAATCACCCTAAATTTTCGTCATTGATGAAACTGCAATATAGGTAATTATTGAATATTTATTAATTCATTTGATGCACATGTTATTGTGCAATATTAACAAAAGAACCATTCTATTTTCATTTACAATTATTCACTTGGCAATAAATACTAAAATATAGTTTGAAATACATCATTTTTTTAAAAACTGGGGTGGCCTAATAATTATAGCCGGTATTATATATATATATATATATATATATATATATATATATTGTGTGTGTATTTTGGCAGCATTTTTTCATTAATACAAGTTTCATTGAATAATATAGACAAGTTCTGTCTATTTATTTTGTGTAAGATCATTTCGTATGATCTGATTAGCTTAATAGTGTTGTCATGAAAAGACGACATATATATATATATATATATATATATATATATATATATATATATATATATATATATATATATTAAGACATATTTCATTGAATAATATAGACAAGTTCTGTCTATTTATTTTGTGTAAGATCATTTCGTATGATCTGATTAGCTTGATAGAGTTGTCATTAAAAGACGACAAGAAATCGCAGTAATCCCCTCATGCCACCAGTTCGTCACCGCCTGCGGCCATCTGCCACACCAAAAATTGAACCTGTCTACGTGGTTTAATTTTCTCTGTTTAATTCCACTCTGTTAATAATTTAAATGTTCTATGTTCATTTATATATATTAAATGTTCATTCTTTGATAATGGCTTATGTAAGCTGAAAGCTCAGACCCGATAAAAAAATCAACAATTACTGCGATTTCTTGTCGTCAATTCATGACAACACTATCAAGCTAATCAGATCATACGAAAGGATCTTACACAAGGTAAATAGACAGAACTTGTGTATATTATTCAATGAAACCTGTATAATATATATATATATATATATATATATATATATATATTTTAATTATATATTTTAATATATATATATATATTTTAATTTCTTTGCAATCTATTTAAAAAGGAAAAGTAGACTAATTTTTCTCCAGTTTCTGAAAGGTTTTTTCTGTTGCTGAGGTGATGTGTCGTCCCCCGTGGGGATCTTCATATCGAAATGGCCATTCAACATCTTTGAATTAATCCTTTTTTAATATATATATATATATATATATATATATATATATATATATATGTGTGTGTGTGTGTGTGTGTGTGTGTGTGTGTGTGTGTGTGTGTGTGTGTGTGTGTGTAATCGTGAAGAACCGAAGTAGTTTTTGTATTAAGTTATCTTTTTTTCTTTACTGGTAACGCGAACAAACCTTTGCTCGTTATGTTGTCTGTTTTAGTTACTAGACACAACATTTTTGATTTTACCCCCATGTATATGTCTTCTAGCGGTTTTTTTCTTTCGCTTCATATTTCACTTTCAGGTATAATTTTTTGCGATTGTTTCTAGTCTAAATACTCTATTTACGAAAAAACTCCTTCTTGTTGAGTTGAAGCAGTTCCAAAAAACGCGTTGAATCGTCGACGCGTTGTTGTTGTGATCAACAGTGGGCAAACGCGACATCCCCTTTTGAACACAGCTTTCTCATTGACAAATGTTCATGCAAAATGTTTAATGCTTTGACTTCTGATATGTCCAACTCCTCTGCAATCTCACGCAACTTCAATTTATATCGGCCAAATCGAGTTTGTGGAATTTTTTTGTGTTTTCCGGGACAACTGCAGATTTTGGGTGACCTGAGCGTTCAGCATCATTTGTACGACTGCATTTAAAGTCAGCATACCACCTCTTACCCGTTGTTTCCGACGGAGCAGAGTCAGAATAACAGTTATTAAGCCATTGCTTTGCTTGAACAGTATTTTTTCCATCAAAAAGCAATGCTTTATCAACACACGAAATTCAGATTTTTTCATTGATTTGAAAATATTCAACAGTATCTTCACTTAAATAACTGTAGTTTGTAAACTAATAATCTGATTGGACCCAAATGTTGTTACGTGCCATTTGAAGGTTAGTACTTCATAAAAATCATATGTCAGGCCCAGTACTTATTGAGGTATAGGTTAAGACCAAATATACAGTTAATTTAAGAAAAGACACTTTTTTGATGAATAAGTATTTTTTGCAAGAACTATTTTCATTTTTTAAAAATTAATTTAAATAATTTATAGTTTTAGATTTTTAAAAAATTCTGACTATTTCGTAATCGTAAATGAAAAGCTGGCACCAACGACACCCAATATTTAGAAATAATTCTGTAATTATTTTATATGCTTATATACAAATAGATTTTTGTAAATATGGATGATTAGACGCGACATTATCAGAAAATAATAATCGAAACTAAAGTAAATTTAAAATTTGTTGCTAATTTTCTAATCTTTCCTCGAAAAGCGTCTTCGTAAGTTAGACTATAAAGCCAAAGTACCTAAAAGTCAATAAAATATTAGATTGCTCAGAATATTAAATTATTGAGTAGTTGAAAACAATTATGTTAAAATTTCGTTCATGTTATATTCATCAAGTAATTGTTACAGTTATGTTCCCCCCTTAGAAATAAATTACCAAACATCGTCTAGTCTTTCTCAATTAAGGTTTAACAAAGTGTAATTTATTTTTGGACATTTTTTAATCAAGAGAAAATTATATTGGGTTGACAGATTTGTCAATATGAACGATTTAAGTGATATTACTGATAATAAAAAAAACGCTTTTCATTGAATTTTAATTCATTTTTAAGTACAGAAATGTAAATACAAGATTGTTGGTCGCATGGCTCAGTGGATTAAATCGGTGATTGAATCCAGTGACTCGACCCAAACACCAGTGAGTTCAATACCTAGCTACAGTACTAGAGGTGAACAGAAACTGAGAGAGTTTAGCTAAAAGTAAATAACTGAGAATGAGGCACACATCTGGAAGAGGCATGACTCGTGGAACTAGAACTATCTATCGCGGTGAGCGAAATAAAAAGTTCAGTTCGAAATTCCAAACATATGAAGAAAGCCAAGGCGTACAATAGCCGAAATGTCTTGAATATGTCAACTAGGATGAAGAAAACAGTCTCGGTTAGATAGCAGGGGAGAAGGAAATCCTTCGAGAAACCGACAAGAAAAATGCTTAAATTGAATGAAGATAGTCGAAGTGTAGAATAAAATGAGGAGAAAAACGACAAAAAAAAAGAAAGATCAAGCAGCGAATGAAAAAAAGAGAAAATGAGAGAAAGAGAGAGAGAAAAAAAAAGGCACGCATAGAAAAAAGAAGAAATAAATATAAATAAAAAGCGTTAAATCAGAGAAAAAGAAATGGAAAAAAAGGAAAAAAAGTAAAAAGAAATGAAAAATAAAAAGGGAAAACGAAAGGAAGAGAAAAGGAAAAAGAAATGGAAAAATAAAAGAAAAGGAAAAGGAAAAAGAAATAGAAAAAGAAAAAGAGAAAGAAATGGAAAAAAGAAAGGAAAAATAAATTGAAAATGAAAGGAAAAAGAAATGGAAAAAGAAAAGAAAAGGAAAAAGAAATGGAAAAAGAAAAGGAAAAAGAAATGGAAAGAAAGGAAAAAGAAATGAAAAAAAGAAATGGAAAAAGAAAAGGAAAAAATTAAACCAGAATAGAAAAAAGAAAAGGAAAAAGAAAAGAAATAGAAAAAGAAAAAGAAATGAAAAAGAAATGGAAAAAGAAAAGGAAAAAGAAAAAAGAAAAAATTAAAACAGAATAAAAAAAGAAAAGGAAAAAGAAAAGAAAAAGGAAAAAGAAAAAGAAATGGAAAAAAAGGAAAAAAGAAAAGGAAAAAGAAATGGAGAAAAAGGAAAATGAAAAAGAAAAAGAAATTGAAAAAGTAAAAGAAAAACAAATAGAAAAAGAAAAAGAAATAAAAAAGACATGGAATATGAAAAGGAAAATAAAAAGTAAAAAGAAAACGAAACAGAAATTGAAAAAGGAAAGGAAAAAGAAAAAGAAGAAGGAAAAACAAAAGGAAAAGGAAAAAGAAAATGAAAAAGGAAAGAAATAAGAAAAGAAAAAGGAAAAGAAAAAGAAATTAAAAAAGAAAAGAAAAAGAAATGGAAAAAAGAAAGAAAAACCTAAAAGAAAAAAGAAAACTAAAAAAAAAAGGAAGATAAAAGAAAAAGAAAAAAAAATTGATAAAGGAAAAGAAAAAGAAAAGAAAAAAGAAATAAAAAAGGAAAGTAAAAAGAAATGGAAAAAGGAAAGGAAAATGAAAAGGAAAAACAAATAGAAAAAGAAAAAGAATAAGAAAAGTAAAAGGAAAAGAAAAAAGAAATGGAAAAAAATGGAAAAGGAATAGAAAAAATAAAAAAGAAAAGGAAAAAGAAAAGTAAAAAGGAAAGGAAAAATGAAAAAGAAAAAAGAAAACGAAAAATGGAAAAGACAAATGCTGAAAAAAATAAAGGAAAAATAATTAAAAAAGTGAAGGAATAAAAAAGGGTAAAGAAAAGGAAACGAAAATAAGAAAAGGCAAAAATAGAAAAAGAAAAGGAAAAATAGAAAAAGAAAAGGAATAAGAAATGAAAGAAATAAAAAAAAAGAAATAAAAGAAATAAAGAAAAAATGAAAAGAAAAAAGAAGAGGAAAAATAAATGGAAAATGAAAAGGAAAGGAAAAAGAAATGGAAAAAGAAAAGGAAAAGAAAAAAACAAATGGAAACAGAATAGAAAAAAGAAACGGAAAAAGAAAAGAAAAATGAAAGGAAAAAGAAATGGAAAAAGAAAAAAAGAAAAGGAAAAAAGAAAAGATAAATGAAAGGAAAAAGAAATGGAAAAAGAAAAAAAGAAAAGGAAAAAGAAAAGAAAAACAAATAGGAAAAGAAATAAAAAGAGAATGGAATATGAAAAGGAAAATAAATAGGAAAAAGAAAAGGAAACAGAAATTGAAAAAGGAAAGTTAAAAGAAAAAGGAAAGTCAAAATGAATAGGAAAAGAAAAATGAAACAAAAATTGAAAAAGGAAAGAAATAAGAAAAGAAAAAGGAAAGAAAAAAGAAATTAAAAAAAGTAAAAGGAAAGGAAAAATGAAAAAGAAAACAAAAAATGAAAAAGACAAATACTGAAAAAATTACGAAAAAAGAAAATGAAAAACAAATAAAAAAGAGAAGGAATAAAAAGGATAAAGAAAAGGAAACGAAAACAAAAAGAAAAGGAAAAGGAAAGTGAATAAAGAAAGGAAAAAGAAAAAGAAAATGGAAAGGAAACATGAAAAGGAAAAGAAAAAGAAAAAGGAATAGAAAAAGAAAAGGAAAAAGAAAAGGAAAAAGAAAAAGAAAAGGAAAAGTATAGGAAAATGAAATGAAAGAAATAAAGGAAAAATGAAAAGAAAAAAAGAAAAGGAAAAAGAAATGGAAAAAGAAAAGGAAAAAGAAATGGAACGAAAAAAGCAAAAGGAAAAAGAAAACAAATGGAAACAGAATAGAAAAAAGAAAAAGAAAAAGGAAAAAAAAGGAAAGGAAAAAGGAAAGAAAAAAGATAAGGAAAAAGAAATGGAAAAAGAAAAGGAAAAAAGGAAAAAGAAAAGGAAAAAGAAATGGAGAAAAAGGAAAATGGAAAAGAAAAAGAAATTGAAAAAGTAAAAGAAAAAGAAATAGAAAAAGGAAAAGAAAAAGGAAAAGAAAAAAGGAAAAGCAAAATGAAAAGGAAAAAGAAAATGTAAAAGGAAAGAAATAAGAAAAGAAAAAGGAAAAGAAAAAGGAAAAGTAAAATGAAAAGGAATAAGAAAATGTAAAAGGAAAGAAATAAAAAAAGAAAAAGGAAAAGAAAAGAAATTAAAAAAGAAAGGAAAAGAAATAGAAAAAGGAAAGGAAAAACTAAAGGAAAAAGAAAACTAAAAAAATGGAAGATGAAAGGTAAAAGTAAAAGAAAAAGAAAAGGAATAAGAAAAGGAAAAAGGAAAGGTAAATAAAAGGAAAATGAAATGAAAGAAATAAAGGAAAAATGAAAAGAAAAACGAAAAGGAGAAGAAATGGAAAAAGAAAAGGAAAAAGAAATGGAACACAAAAGGAAAAAGGAAAAAGGAAAAAGAAAACAAATGGAAACAGAATAGAAAAAAGAAAAGGAAAAAAGAAAAGAAAAACGAAAGAAAAAAGGAAAAGAAAAAGAAAAGGAAAAGAAAAGGAAAAAGAAAAGGAAAAAAGGAAAATAGAAAAGAAAAAGAAATTGAAAAAGAGATAAAAAATTAAAGGAATATGAAAATAAAAATAAAAAGGAAACAGAAATTGAAATAGGAAAGTAAAAGTAAAAGGAAAAGGAAAAACAAATAGAAAAAGAAAAAGAATAAGAAAAGTAAAAGGAAAAGAAAAAATTAAAAAGGGAAAAGAAAAAGATATGGAAAAAGAAAAGGAAAAATAAATGGAAAAAGAAAAAAGGAATAGAAAAAAGGAAAAAGAAAAAAAAAGAAATAGAAAAAGGAAAGGAAAAAAGAAAAAGGAAACGAAAAATGAAAAAGAAAAAGAAAAATACTGAAAAAAATAAAGGGAAAAGAAAATGAAAAAGAAATAAAAAAAGAAAGGGAAAAGAAAATGAAAAAGAAATAAAAAAAGAAAGGGAAAAGAAAATGAAAAAGAAATAAAAAAAGAAAGGGAAAAGAAAATGAAAAAGAAATAAAAAAAGAAAGGGAAAAGAAAATGAAAAAGAAATAGAAAAAGAAATGGAAAAAGAAATGGAAAAAGAAAAGGAAAAAGAAAAGGAAATATACAGTTTGAAAGTTGGAGAAAAAAAAAGTTAAAAGAAATATTAGTCCTTTTCCCGATCGTAAAGTTTAACAAGTTTTTGCCATAGGTAGCAAGACCGCTTCCTTTTGACTTTTACTTATTTTCCCTTAGCGTCTGTTGAAATTTTTACCTGAAGGCAATTAAATGCCCGCCACTCTTTTTATGACCACTTTGATCTCAACAGACGCAGAATGATATAAAAGCCTCGACTCCCTCCTTCTCCCGACCCGACGTATCTATGGGATTAGTTAATTTACGCCAACTCCTACCATCATCAAAATCTACACCTTACAACTTTGGTGATGAGTGGTTGAATATACTGGACTTGAAAACACCGGCAAAGATAAATGAAGTGTCTTTTTTTTTATTAATGAATTTGATGAAATTGTTTTTTGTATGTTTCTCTCCGAAGTGTAGGCCAGAAAGATGTCGAATATTGAACCGAATGTCTGAGCGATTAAAA
The DNA here is from genome assembly GCA_037127315.1 of Ascarosepion bandense. Lineage (NCBI taxonomy): Eukaryota > Metazoa > Mollusca > Cephalopoda > Sepiida > Sepiidae > Ascarosepion > Ascarosepion bandense. The sequence goes on along the minus strand of JBBBDQ010001055.1, from coordinate 1,193,328 downwards.
CGTAAAATAACATTTGACATCTACAATTCTTGTTAGACATTTTCTTTCTTTAGTCCTGTATATGAATATCACGGATTGCTGCTTTCTTTAAATGTCGAACTTAAAAAGAAGGAAACAAAGAAATATTTAAATTATTTATTTGGGTTGTTCGGAAAATTCTGTTTGATTTTAGAATCAACTTTTATTCCTGGTTTATTTTTCTCAAACAATGTTTAAATAAGTCAAAATAAGAACCTTGAACATCTATACATTTCTGCCATCGGGTCAAAAAGTTATTTATGCCTTGATGATAAAAAATCTAAATATATATATATATATAATATATTTCTGTGATGAAGCATTGTAATTACTTACACTATTTATATATTTAGACTTTTGTACTCATTTTTATTGACATATTCACAGGGTTTCGACCATTGTACGCTCTTGCCTTCTTCAAGGGCATACGTTGGAATTTGGAACAGAATCCTTAATTTAGTCGGCGACGCAAAAGTGACAAAACCCAAAGAATTGTGAGGAAAATAAATAGCCACAGTAGAATCAACTGAAATTGAGATATTCATATGTATGGAATAAGGAGAGCCCCCCCCCCCCTGTGGATTAAAAAAAAAAAATTCAGAGGGAGATAACTCGTATCCCCCTCTCTTTGATTCCGTTTGTTTCATCATCTGAACATTGATATTTTTTTATGACGTTTTACAGTACTAAACCAGGATTGAACACAAACCCGCTTGGTAACTAGATCTGTTTAACTAACGCCTCTATCCAAAGTCATGTCTGACGACTCTAAAATCAAGAAAATGGCGCCAGCCCGAGTATATATATATATATTATTTTTTTTATTTTTTGGTGTATGCTTGCTTCTTTACTAGGTTTTTATTATTATTATTATTATTATTATTATTTTTTTTTTTTTTTTTTTTTTTTTTTTTTTTAAATTAAATATATATTTTATATTTATACTTATTATTATTATCATTATTATATTTTTATTAATATTATTTAAGGTAGTTTTTAAGATCGTTTTAATATTTTATTTATCATTTTCTTATATTTATTTATTCATTCATTTATTTATATATATATATGTGTTTATAGTTATTATTATTATTCGTGTTATTATTGTTTAAAAAATTCAGTAATACATATTTTATATTCTTTATTATTACTAATATTATTAATTTTTATATTTGTTATTAATATTATTTAAATCATTTTTAAGATCGTTTTTTAATATTTTATTTATAATTCTTTTTTATCATTATGACTATATTTATTTTTAATATTATACTACTAGTAGTTATATTTTAATTTGTATTAAGAAGTATGATTTATCGTTTATTTTTATACTGTAGATACATCCCATTATCTCTAAAAATAAATTTAATGTTAAATTTCCATGTCATGTTTTTCTAAGAAAGTAGTTGAATTGCAATAGACGCTGGTGTCGATCTAAAACGTTAACTTTAATTTACTTTCTTCTTTTACAGTTCGTTCATTTTTCCTTTTCTTTTTCTTTTGCTTTCTCTTTCTCTTTTTCCGTTTATGGTTTTTCTATATTTTTATTTTCTTTCTTTCTTTTGGGTGTTTTTGAATTGGCGAATAAATGTTTTCATTAGATTACAAATATCTATTCTCATATGGACACGTGAGTGTCTCGATGTGATTTTTTCTGGATTATTTTGAATATTAACTGTTGTATAATTTGGGACTGACGAACAGCAAGATTTACTGCGAAACACGTATTACCCATGAAATTGTATAATATCTAAAAGTTTTTCTAAATTATATTACTCTGGTAAATTAAATAAATAAATAAAATTAACATTGAGTTATATCTAATCTAAACTTATTTATAAATGGAACTTTGTGTATGTGTGTGTGTGTGTGTGTGTGTGTGTGTGTGTGTGTGTCCATTACCTATAGACTCCGAAACGGCTGAGCCGATTTTCTTGAAAACTTACACAGTTGTACGATAAGCGTCTGCGAGTGTTCTTAGCTAGGTTTTGTGTCGACGTACCCCGATAAATATCGAAAATCGATTATCGAAAAAATCGGGTTATAGAAGGAGTGGTTAGATTTTAATGAAATTGGATACACTCATAGACAAAGACATAAGGAACGATATTCGGAAGTTTCAAGGTTGCAGTTCTTACAATAATGCAGAAAATCGATAATATATATATATAAAAGGCAAGATGTTTTTGTGTGTGTCTGTTTATCTGCCTGTATGTCTGTATTTTTTCAGCCCTTTTATTTTAGTTTTTGCTTCAGGTTTGGCTCTAAGTAGGCATAATTGTAGTTCTCAGCCATGATACCATTTACTCAGAGGACTTATTTAGCCTTCAAAATACAATTTACGACGAAAATAACTTATTTGATATTGATACCAGGAAATAAAAATTTCACTTACATCCATTCATTTTTCTTTCAGTCTACGGTTTCGCTTTAACTGGAAACAACTATTGCTCTTTAGTCTTTCGTGCCAACGTCCAAAGAGTTTGAGCTCCAGGACCATGGATTAATTTTAAAGGTTTCATTACACCGGAGCAACGCCGGGCTATACTGATAGTATATATATGTGAAATGAATTGTTTGAACATTATCTGCCCTGAAATGTATCGTAATGTCAACAAATGTAAACATGTTACGGAGGCTATTCGTGGTCGAGAGGTCTAAGACGTTACCAGATCAAATGGTAGCTTTCCCTATATAGATGGGGGTCGCAGGTTCGAATCCTGCCGAGTGGCACACATTTTCGTAATAAAAATTTATCGTAAATAATCAGGCCGGTAGATATAAACATATAATGCTGTTTCATTAAAAACAGAATATCTACTTAAATACGAATATCGATAAAAAATAATGTTCAAAAAATTCATTTCAAATTGTCGGTTGCTTATAACCAAGTTTCGTTAAAATTCCTTGATTTCCGTAACATGTTTATATATATATATATATATATATATATATATATATATATTAGGTGCGATTGTTAAATTGTCGCAATTATTTTATTATTTCAAATATTCTTTAGGCTGAGTCTGAGCTCCAGAACCATGGATTAGTTTTAAAGCTTTCATTACACCCGAGCAACGCCGGGCTATACTGCTAGTTAAAGATATTCATATGATCTTGTTTTGGCGATGCTAAGTTTATTTATATAAGCATCAAACGACAAAAATGAATATTTATAAATGAATACAAAAGATATAGCCCTCAGGAATGTAGATTTGATTAACAGATTTTCTCACACACAGTCATACATTTTTATTTTATCAATTTACGCATTAATCTCGGCTTCAGCAATTTCATGACACTCAACATTTTTTAATCATTTGTTTTGTTAGCATTCCAATTTTCTTAAATGTAACATGTAAATGTAATATTACATAACTCAACGGCTTACGGCCATATCACGTTGAATACACCGGTTCTCGCTCGATCACTGAAGTTAAGCAACGTTGAGCCTGGTCAGTACTTAGATGGGTGACCGCTTGGGAATACCAGGTGATGGAAGCGTTTAGTGACGGATGTGCGTTGTGGTGCAGTGGATATCGGCTCGGAAAGTGAAATTGGTGATCCGAGTTCGAATTCCAGTTGAATACCCTGCATTCGCTTAAGCACTGGTACCCTTGGGAAAGGTATTAATTCGTCACTTTCCTCCAGTTATGGGTTAAATAACTGGGTAGGGCTTGGAGACCCTGCCCTTAAAAACAAGTACCAATGAATCTTGATACTCGTACTAAAAAAGTATTATTAGACACAAAACTTATATAAAAACAACGATAAATTGTAAAAGAAAAAGGTATTACCAGCGATAAATAAAAATTTAGTTGGCATTACATGACCGAGGCTGGTATGCCATAAAACAAACAACCAACATGACTCAACTTACCATTCCGTTAATTTCGTGTCTTAAAAACATTATTTTTTGACACTGTAGGCAATAATTAGGCTTGTAGAGAATGAACACTAATTGTCTTCTTTGGCTTTTGTTGTGACCAGACCCATTGCAAAATGTGTAAGAATTGAGGATAATGCCCCTTATTTATCTTAGAACTAGCATAAAATTTGAAAGAAACTATCACTTCATAACTTACAATCAATCAGTTAATCCGTAAAGTGCCATATGTGATACACGCTTGGGAGATCATGTCTCGAAAGAGACATGACTGATCAGCCAAAATATTTTTCCAGTGTAGCTTGCCATTACTTTCTGCGGTAGACTGGTTGCTAACCAAGCCTACGGGACGCAACCTGTCCTGTTATTGAACACATAACTGGGAGGGGTATTTTCACTTAAGTAAAGGTAACGAATTCAACTAGAATTCGAACTCTGCTATTCAAATTTTTCGAATACATCTATATATACTAGCAGTATAGCCCGGCGTTGCTCCGGTGTAATGAAACCTTTAAAACTAATCCATGGTCCTGGAGCTCAGACTCTTTGGACGTTGACACGAAAGACTAAAGAGCAATAGTTGTTTCCAGTTAAAGCGAAACCGTAGACTGAAAGAAAAATGAATGATATGTAAGTCAAATTTTGATTTCCTGGTATCGATATCAAATAAGCTTTTTTCGTCGTAAACTGTATTTTGAAGGCTAAATAAGTCCTCTGAGTAAATGGTATCATGGCTGAGACTAAGAACTACAATTATACCTACTTAGAGCCAAACCCGAAGCAAAAACTAAAATAAAAGGGCTGAAAAAAATACAGACATACAGGCAGATAAACAGACACACACAAAACATCTTGCCTTTTATATATATATATTACCGATTTTCTGCACTTTTGTAAGAATTGCAACCTTGAAACTTCTGAATATCGTTCCTTATGTCTTTGTCTATGAGTGTATCAAATTTGATTGAAATAGGACCACTCCTTCTATAACCCGATTTTTTCGATTATCAATTTTCGATATTTACCGGGAGTACCTCGACACAAAGCCTAGCTAAGAACACTTGCAGACGCTTATAGTACAACTGTGTAAATTTTAAAGAAAATCGGTTCAACCGTTTCGGAGTCTATACGTAACGGACACACACACACAAACACACAGAGACAAAGTTTCATTTATAAATAAGTTTATATATATTCAAATATTTCGAATATATATATATATATATTGTTCACAATATATATGTGCCATCTTAGATTTTTAATTTTGTGCATTTGCGTTGCTGTTTTTGATGTTGTCGATGGCACAGTATAGTATGGTCAGTTGGGCACCGTCTGTGAGAAAAAGAGGACCATGACGTAATTCAATTAAAAATTTTGAAAGAACATGCTGTGCTGTTTAGCATTCGCATTCGAAGCTGCAATACGAACATTTCAGAGTGTTTGGGTGTCAATCTAAGGACAGAAGTTTCCGAAAGAGTTGGGTGAGTCTAATGATGATTACGATGGTACGGCACCTCAGAAAAGTCACTCTGATCATTCTGATAAGAACTCCCAAGTTGGTGAACGCCTACTACTCAACGCGTAGGTCTACATCAAGTGCGTTGAGAAAGTTGTGCTGCAATGGATCAAGAGGATTGCTACTGGGAAAAAAACCTGTCTGGCAACAGGACTCTGCAACATACCACACAAGCAAGAGAGCCCAGTCATGGCTGTCAAACAAATTTTGCAACCACATAACGCCCTTACATTTAGCCACCTAACTCATCAAACTGCAGCCCCTTGATTTTTATGTGGGGCGCAGTTGAGCATGAGACCAACAAAACCTCTTGTAACACCAAAGATGAACTGAAGGCAAGGATTATGGCAGCATTTATCAAGTTAAACAAGGTGACCGTCCAGAAGAGATGCAGGAGATTCCGAAGTCGTTTGGAGGAAGCTGAAATCAGTGGTGATTTTATTGAATATATTTATTTTTTATTATTTCAAGACATGTTCGTGTAATTTTGGCAAATATATGTTACAGTATTACCTTCATTTTTTAATAAGTTAGACGACAATTCATCCATCACACAAAGTGCGTGTGTGTGTTTGTGTGTGTGTGTGTGTGTGTGCTCACTTTTTTCTTTTCAACGAAAACATCAAGTATTAATCTCATTGGATTAAGAGATTAACTTAATCTTAAAACGGTGAACGGAGATTAAATCTCTGAGAAACTCAAAAGGGGGTGGAGTGGAGAAAGTAGCCATTCTAATTAATAAGGAATGCATTACGGACGAAGAAGCGGCTGTAGCCGGTGTTGAGATGGTGATTTTTTCTAAGAACGATCGGTGGGGGTGTGGATGACGGTCTTCTGATTCCGACTGTATGTTGCGGCGGTGTCGATTGTCTCAGATGAAAATGATAATGTGAGCTTTGAAGGAGATTCGAAGACAAAGCACTGATTATTAGAAACCCAGAGATTAGCATGATTGGGAACACGCTAGACCTTGCTTCGTTGCTGAGAGAGATGAGTAAATTTCACTGTCTCGCGCCAACAATTCTTGTTCAAGATCAGATCCAGAGCAATTTCAATGTTGAATATAGAAAGGATCCTTATAAGTATACACTTGAAGTAAGGATTAGTCGTACGAACAAAGGAAAAAAACCTGTCTGCGATGCCACGGAGAGTCAGGGTCTAAAAGGACGATATTTCCCAAGGCACCGCTTTTTAATCTTCAGTCATTTTTAGAATTGAAATGGAACAAACCAGATTGCTGATAAACCAGCATAGGATGAATAAAAAAGCCCCAAACTTAACAGATTTTTCCATCAAAATGTTTATATTATTATGAAGAAGAAAGATGAAAGTATGTTTTAAATATTAAAAAAAAAATTAACCCCTTCTAATACGTTCGAAATTCTGGTAAAAAATCTCGTTTTTATTTGAGTTAGCGGGTAATCAAATTGTTACGAAATTTTACAATGGAAAACATAATATTACATAACTCATTTTTTTTTCCGGTGACAAACTCATTAATTTGAAAATTCTTGCAAAAATCTAATAATTGTCGGATTTTAATGAAACTTTCAGAACTTATTCACAAATGAATGGAATTATTTCTGAAATTATTATTTTTGGAAAATCTAGGTAAAAATATATATATATTTTTTTTTACACCTGTTACCCGCCTCTACGTAAATTCATGAAATTTTAAGAAATTAAATTTTGTTGTGCAAAGTGATTTTTTTTAGTTAAACGCAAGACTCATCGAAGAATGTAAATCATCTATTATTCATCTGAAAAATTTTCCCTCCATTTCCAAAAACCTGTTTCCAATTATAAAATAAAAAATGCAATAAAAGTATAACATTATTTAATTTGACAAGCGTCAGCCGCTGACTACTCCAATTTTGCCTTGTACACCTTGCGTTTATTAGGGAAAACATAACGTATACAAATATTGTTCAACGCTTCATCCGAAGCCTTGATCTGTGGGAACAGGCCCCAAGAGAGACAAAATGTCATCTTGGAAAAAGACAACGATACCTGGGAGTAGAAATAAATTACTTCCACGTAATGGTTTGATTTTAAGTTTGAAGGTTAACTGAAAGCCGAGCGGGCAAGGGTTCGAAACCAATCAATGTGTTAAGTTAGCCATTGTATTAGGTACCTCCACTCATTTTCGATAACTAACTTTTAAATTGAATTTTTAAAAATAAAAAAGTTTTCTTGAAAGTTTTATTTTAGTTTTAAGTGAAAGCTAAGTTTCCAGTCAATAAAATACTCTGGTGTATTTCAAACAAAAATTTTATTGACTGAAATATAAAATTTTGAGATTTATTTTTTTTTAATCTTTCAATTTTTCGGCCATTTTTGAGCGATTGAAACATTTGTAAACAAAAGGAAATTCTCGGTTTTAACAATCTTGCAAAAATAAAAAATACACTTGCTTTTGGAAATTTAGCAATTTTAATGTTAATTGCTTGAATGAATAAGATAAATTAAGGACATTATAGTCTGAAAAAAAATTTTCGATTAAAAGGATTAATTTTTTTAAATTATAATAATTCATAAAGTTTCAAAAATATTTTTTAAATACTTCAAAGATTTGTTGGGGTTAGTCTATAAATTTATTAAGCGGAAATTATATTTACAGATAGAAAATTAAAAAGTCTAACACAAATCGTTGTGCCTTCTTTATTTTTAAAATAGTTTTTAATTTTTTTGTGTGTGTTAAGTTGTTTTTTTTTTCTTGGAGGGTAATTTCTATGTGAAAGTTAAAAGGTCATGTGTGTCAGAGTTTCTTCCTCTTACCAGAAAAAATGTACAATTATGTCACTTGTGATCGCCATACACTTTTATCTTAGTTTATATGGCATCCATAAATCTGTCAACACATACGGTGGAAAGGTCAGAAAGTTGAACTCTGTAATTAAGAAATAGTTTTATTCTAAATTTCATGCTATAGATATGTAATACTTGTGTAAATCAGGTTAATTTAACATGAAATTTGCTAATTTTTCAAAAGTAATGTGTCACAGATGTATAATTTATTTTTCAAGATTTTTGAAAATCGAGATCTAACTTTTGTTTACAAATCTGTTGATCGCTCAAAAATGACCGAATTTTTTTTTAAATTTAAAAATCTAAAATTTTTAGATTCCACTCAATATAATTTCTGTTTGAAATACACCCGAGTAATTTGCTTACTGGAAATATTAAATCTAATCATTCAGCTTTCAATTAAAATTGAAATAAAAATTTTAAGAAAAGTCTCATTTTATTTTTAAAAATTCAATTTAAAAATTAGTTCTCAAAAATGAGTAGAGGTACCTTTTATTTTGTTTTTTATAATCATACCACCCCAAGCAGGGGGTTAAATAGGAGGAAAGTTATGAGAAAGAGTGACAGGTTATAAGGGTGTCAGGAAGTGGGTAAGAGAAGGATGAGAATATTGATGAGAGTAGAGTGGACGGAGAAAGGAGCATGAGAGAGAGGATGCAGATTAGTGAGATAGGAGATGACTATTGACTTTACATTTAAATTCCTGGAGATTGTAGCTGTCGGGAAAGCAATTAAACGGAAGGGAATTCCACAGGTGGGAAGTGCGAGAAAAGAAGCTGATGGAGTAGAATTTGCGTTTACAATTTATTGGTTTCACAGTAAAAGGGTAAGACCTAGTTGCTAATCTTGTGACTCGAGTAAATTCATATAGAGGGGGCACCAGTTAGGTAAGTTCATCTGAGCAGAAGCCGTGAAAGTATTTGAAGAAGAGACTCAGGGAAGCCACATTGCGCCGGTGAGAAAGTGACTATATCCGGGATGCTAGGTCATGATCTATCTATCTCATTACAGATTCTCCGTTGGATTTTGTCAAGGACACCTAGGTGGCAGCAGTATTCAAGGCACAAAACTTCAGAAAATATATGATAAAAGTGAGCATTGGGTGGATAGTGAGAATTTGCAACAAAAAATTACATAAAATATATAAATAGTTATCATTTTTCTTGAACAAAGAAATTTATTACAATTTTAATTCTATTTTTCTTTTCAATTTGTTAATAGAGTTTCTTGGGAAAAACCGTCATTTTGACTGTCAGTCTTATGTTGGTTGCTTTGTATTTCCTTTTTCAATCTGATACTTAGCCACGTATTTTTGTATACATCAAAGATTCCCACCTTGATCTACAAGTTACCCGATTTTAGTTGAATTTGCATAAGGCGTCTCGAAGAGGATTTTGTAAATTCTAAGCGTTTTGGTGTTTTCTGCCGGTTCCTATGAATCGATTCGAAAAAATTTGTCGTACATCAAAGGTTCATGTCATGATAGACAAGTCACCAACTTTGGTTGAAATCAGATCAAGAGTTTCGGAGGAGACGGGTTCGTTAGAATGGAGACACGCAAAAGTACACACACACACACACACACACACACACACACACACACACACACACACATATATATATAGAGTGTATCGAGGCAGCAGATAATTTTCTAAACATATATATACGAGTACAATTAAAAAACATTTTGCAGAAAAAACATAGTCATGTAGGCAATATCAGACAGATTTTAGTCAATAATACAATAATCCTCTCTCATACACACAGTAAAAAAACCCCTCAGATATTGGAGTCTATCTACATTAAATCCACAATTAATACAATCACGTTTAAATCTGGTCATAACATATTACATTGCATTTAAATATATGGTTCTGTTAACATTTCGGGCTCTCACGCGGTGTGACGTCATAGTACAGCATTACAAATTTACGAACTGCGTTTGCTATTTGGTAACTGTTACCGTTGCTTAGCAAAGTTTTATGTCAACACAAGATAAAATCGTCGCTGATGGTGGATGTTTTTATGTTAACGTCCTTGTAACCTCTCTAAGCAACGATAACAGTTATCATATAGCAAACGCAGTTCGTAAATTTGTAATGCGGTTCTATGACGTCACATTGCGTGAGAGCTCGAAATGTTAACAGAACCATATATTTAAATGCAATGTAATATATTTTATATATATATATATATATATATAACCTAGTCTCTATGGAATGATATGCATATTTCCATCCATGATTTCTGCTATGATCTCGAAAATGGTTCCCCACAAATCAAGCAAATTTGATGATATCCTTGAAACAGTCATGCTCCTAAAATGGCTCCTGTTCTCTTTAAACTTTACAATAAATGCCTTGCTGCTTCTGGCTCGACGGCTTGTTGAACGACCCCTTCTGTAATTCCTGTCTTTAAAAACGCATTTAATCCTATCGACCTATTAACCTTCTACCTCTTTTTGTATTAGAGGCTTTAATTAACTGTGAATTGGTATCTCACATACCAAATTCTTTCAGATAAGCAATATGGCTTTCACTTCTTTACTTCAACTGCTGATATGTTTATCTTCCTACTCGTTTCGCGTAATAAATCTGTTGAATATTCTTCTTTGCTTGTAGACTTGATGATATCCCTGCAATTTTATTTAATAAATGTGCTCCTAAAATGGCTCCTGTTCGCTTTAAACTCTACAATAAATGCCTTGCTGCTGCTCTCTTTACTGTGCATTGGAAATCCTCTTTTTTAGTTCCTGTTTTTAAGAACTCATTCGAACCGTCTGCTCCGTTCAACTATCGGCCTTTTAAGCCTTCTATCTCTTTTGGGCAAAATACTAGAAGAGACTAATCCGCTCTAAATTGGTCATGCATCGCATATCGCGGAGTTTTCTTTCAGATAAACAATATAACTTTCCATTCTGTAGAGCAAGTGCTGTATTAACGACTATTACTGTAAGTGTCTGTTAAGCTTTAGGCAAGAATGGGGAAGCTCGGGTTGTTGCTTTGGCCATCTGGAAGGCATTTGACAGGGTCCGACATATTAGTCTTCTTCACAAGTTGAAGGGTTATGGTATTTCTGAGTGATTATTTGAACTGATTGACTCTTTCTTATAAAATCGTGAAATGGAAATTATCTTTAACGGTTACTAATTGACGTCATTTTTGCATTAATGCCGGTCTCCCCGAAGACGCTCTCCTTGGATTCACGTTGTGCCTTATTTTCATCAATGACTTTACTAAGACTATTAGTTCTCAACTGGGTGTCTATGTTGACACCATAAATATTTACTCCTGTATTAATAGCAAGTGTAATCGGTTCGATAAGATCAAATTCGTAGCTTATCTAAAAATAATAAGTTACATTCTGTTGTTAACTGGAGCAATTGTCGAACTTAGAAAGAAGAAAGAAAGAAATATTTAGATTATTTATTTCTATTGTTCGGAAAATTCTGTTCGGTTTTAGAATCAACTTTTATTCCTGAATTAATTTGTTCAATCAATGTTTAAATAAGTCAAAATAAGAACCTTGTTGAACTTTTTGCGTACATATATACTGGTGAGACACCCATGAGCCAACACATTTTATAGTTCACCAATAGAAGGCTTAACCAATCAGGAAGCTCAAAATATTCAATGCGACGTGTATAAATGGCGGCCATATTTTTCCGAGTATTGTCGATCTAATCCGGTTCAGGAGAGTATCTGATTCGGGAGTGATAATCTTTGACGTTGTTTCATTGAACAGATTACGTTCGGCGAGGATACTCTATATCCATATACTATGACGGACATGGTCAACAGATGCCAAGCGGATACTCTATATCCAGGAACGTTGTCAACATTACCTTCAATCCCTTACTTTGTGACCATCATGGACTGTTGTTGCTATATAATATAGATTCGGGAGATTGATTTTCTATTATAATCAATACATAAACTGATCCCTGACTTTGTGGCCATCATGGAATGTTGTTGCTATATAATATAGATTCAGGAGATTGATTTTCTATTATAATCAATACATAAACTGATCCCTGACTTTGTGGCCATCATGGAATGTTGTTGCTATATAATATAGATTCAGGAGATTGATTTTCTATTATAATCAATACATAAACTGATCCCTTACTTTGTGACCATCATGGACTGTTGTTGTTATATAATATACATTTGGGAGATTGATTTTCTATTATAATCAATACATAAACTGATCCCTTACTTTGTGACCATCATGGACTGTTGTTGTTATATAATATACATTCGGGAGATTGATTCTCTATTATAATCAATACATAAACTGATCCCTTACTTTGTGACCATCATGGACTGTTGTTGTTATATAATATACATTTGGGAGATTGATTTTCTATTATAATCAATACATAAACTGATCCCTGATTTTGTGACCATCATGGACTGATGTTGTTATATAATATACATTCGGGGGATTGATTCTCTATTATAATCAATACATAAACTGATCCCTTACTTTGTGACCATCATGGACTGTTGTTACTATATAATATACATTTGGGAGATTAATTTTCTATTATAATCAATACATAAACTGATCCCTTACTTTGTGACTATCATGGACTGTTGTTACTATATAATATACATTTGGGAGATTGATTCTCTATTATAATCAATACATAAACTGATCCCTTACTTTGTAACCATCATGGACTGTTGCTGCTATATAATATACATTCGGGAGATTGATTTTCTATTATAATCAATACATAAACTGACCGTGCACTTTATCCATAAATTATGGCGAATTTTACCAACATGAATGGCTTGTTAATTATAGCCTTAACCCTAAAACTAGATTGGTCTCTTTTAATTGTTTGAGGGAAACCATTTTATCTTTCTATCAGCATGGTTTCTGCTAACGTCCATGAGAATGACTCATTAAACCTTCTCGGACAAACGTTCTCCGCTGACATGAGGTGGAAAGATTATACTGAATGAATTTCTAGGTCCACTGCTTGGAAAGTTGGTCTACTGTGTCGTGCTAGACAATGTTTCTCGTCTGAATCTATGTTATGCATTGTGTAATTGTTCTGCCCAACACTTCTCTACTGAACATAGATTTGATGAACTTATGAAACTCTCTCTTGCTTCCTACTTTCCTGTTTAGCGCGATCTTCAAATATTTAAATGCAATGTTAATCGTTAACATCTGTCTTGTTAATTCTTGTTCTTTTATTGTTCTCGATCCTTAACAATATTTTTTTTTTTTTGCATATGATTTTGCATTCAATAACCCTCCTTCGTCTTAGGGCTTCTCTTACCTTGCTTGGGGTCAAATTATTAAAAAATAAATTGATACATACACTACCGGCCATAATTATTAGGCCACCTCAGTGTTTAAAAAAATGATGCATTTCATACTATATTTTAGTATTTATTGCCAAATGAATAATTATAAATGAAAATAGAATGTTTTTTTAATACTGTGCAATAACATGTGCATCAAATGAATTTATAAATATTTAATAATTACCTATACTGCAGTTCCATCAATGGAAGAATTAAAAACATTTCGGGTAATTCTGACGAGTTCATCTTTGCTTCCTTTCCTTGTCAAATTTTGCATCAATGAAAGAATGACGGAAATTTAGGCTGATTCGGACGAGTTTATCTCTGCTCCATTGATTTGTCAAAGTTTGCAAAGTAATAATAACAAAAAGAACCATTCTATTTTCATCTAAAATTATCTACTTAAAAATAGTATAAAATACATCAATTCTTTTCAAAAATTTTGGTGGCCTAATAATAATGGCCTGTAGTATTTATATATATATATATATATATATATATATATATATATATATATATACACACACATAAAATCTACAGGGTGCAATGGGTAAATTGTCGCTATATGCCTTATAAAATTTTGCAAAGTATTAATAACCGAAGAACCATTCTATTTTCATTTAGGTTTATCCACTTAGCAATAAATACTAAAAATAGTACGAAATACATCATTTTTTAAAAAAATCTGTGGTGGCCTAATAATTATGGCCGGTAGTATATATATATATATATATATATATATATATATAATCTACAGGGTGCGATGGGTAAATTGTCGCTATTTGCCTTGTAAAATTTTGCAAAGTAATAATAACAAAAGAACCATTCTATTTTCATATAAAATTATCTACTTGGCAATAAATACTATAAATAGTATGAAATACACCATTTCTTTTAAAAAACAAACTGGGGTGTCCTAATAATTATGGCTGGTAGTGTATATTTAATCTGAAATTTTCAGCGGGTAAAATCCTGGTTCTGCTGAATATGAAATGCTTTTTGTTGAAGAGGAGAATAGTTAATTTCTGTTTTACGTTACTAAGAATCAAGAAAAAACATTTTGAAATTTTGGGGATACATAATTGGTCTCTTGTGAATTTAACCCTCACAGGAGACAATCGGAGGTAAAAAGAGACCGCTAAGCAAGGAGTAACCAATTTTTAGTAAATAGAGAAAAACCATTACAAAATCCAATGGAACCAAAACTAACTGAAATCAGAACAGAACAGAAACGAATCTGTGGAGAAGTATATTCAACCAACTCCGGAAGAAACATGGTGCATGTGTATGTAACAGTCGGAAAAGGATGTGCATATAACAGCTGCATTGTGGTGCAGTGGAGATCTGATCGAAACGAGAAATCGGGGAGCTGAGTTCGATTTCCATTTACATTCCTTGCATTCACTTACGCGAAAATACCTTTGAGAAAGGTATTAATCCATTTCTTCCCTCCAGATATAGATTAAATAACAGGACAGATTGGGTTCTATAGCCTCGGCTGGCGACCAGTCTACCGCTTAAAGTAATAGCAACCTACTACGGGATAATCTTCTGCCTAGTCTGTCATGTCTCTTTCGAGACATGATTGCCCAAGCGTGTATCACGTATGGCACATAACTCACTGAGTTCGAATCTCAGCTATGGATTAAATAGCAGGACAGATTAGATTCAATAGCCTAGATTGGTAACCAGTCTACCGCAGAAAGTAATTGCAACCTACGATGGGAGAATTTTTGCCCATTCACCAATGTCTCTTTCGGGACTTGGTATTTAATTGACTGATGTTGCAGTTGTAACAGTTTTAACGTCTGCCATGATACTGCAGGACTTTGCGAATCATTTTCCAGTAAAAAAAACAAAGAGGCGGCATTTACTTGTAGAAATTCCTGCTTTAAACTTTGAAAAAGAGACTATCCGTGAAATGTTGCGTCTCTGTCAAATTGTAGCTTTTTTCCGAGATTCATTTGACTGCATGATCTGCCAGTAGTTATATTTATGTGTCGAGTTATGACTTTATTCGTTAAGGAAACAAATCCCAATCAGTCCAACGTGGGACTGTATTCTCTTCTTCTAGTAATAAAGTCGACTTGACCATCCTTTGTACTGAAACAAAGAAGATTTGTTGATAAACTTAAGTACAGTGATGTCAATGGTAGATAAGAAAATGGCTTTTATTCGGACTCATAATTCCGATGATCGCCATGAAAATATGATACATTTTAATATTAAAAATGGCCGCGATGAAGACTTCTGTATTTATTGAGGATAGTTGTCTTCGTGAACAAGAATATTTAGATGACAAGAGCCTAGGCGTTGACTGAGCTATAATATGGTCAAGCTTCAATCTGATTCTATTCGAATTCCATTGGTAATAACCAAGTCACTCTCGAACAACTTTTTTCAAAAGCTTCTGATAAAATGCTTTCTTGACTACCACAATCTTAAACGTTTCAAGTCTAGACTCAACTGCTATCCACACTATATATCATCGTAAAATGTCAATAAAATAACTGTTTGGGTTATCTCTTAACTTGATATGGCGCAGAAAATCAAGCCATAGACACCATACAAGACACAGTAGGTCTCTAATCACTGACCGGTGATCGCGACTTTGCCCAACACACACACACACACACACACACACACACACACACACACACATATATATATATATATATATATATATATATATATATATATAAGAGATAATAACTATACTTGTGTCGAAAAACCCTCCACGGATCTACGGATCTAATTAAAACTAGGTACATTAAACTTTATAACAGTTTTTACAGATTATTTCTATCACAAATAAAAATAAAGTTATAAACTTTTTAAAGTGAACACGTAGTTTATGGACACCCTACACACACACACAGTTGAATATATGGATCTGAATCCGACAAGATAATAGAATAAAGTAAAAGAATAAAATATACGTATCTTAATTTAACATGTTTCAATTTTATTAAAGCTTCTTCAGGAACCGGGAGACTGTCTCTTTGTAGTGCTTTCCATATTCAGTCAAAATGAAGTGAATATACGAATCAGAATCCGACAAGATAATAGAATGAAGTAACAGAACAAAATAGAAAACGTATCTTAATCTAACATGTTTCAATTTTATTAAAGCTTCTTCAGAGACTGATAGAAAAATGAAAAATATATGCAGCAAAGACAGTTACTGGTATGTTTGAGTTCGTTCTTATTGGTCAGATATGTGTCACCATATGTATTAAAGCAATAGGTAATTATTTATTAACTTTTTAAATGTATGCGCGTGGAATATTTTGGATAGTAAAGTGTATAATAGTTCATGTGTATTTTTGTATTAAAACTCTTGTCTGTTTAGGTGTATATTGGATGGATAATATATGTGTATGATTGTATGTGTTTACTTATTAATACACGTGTTACGTGTATTAAAGCAATGAACAATTTTGAAATAATTGCGTGAGAAATATTTTGAACGGTAAAATATGTGATAGTGCCTGTATGCGTTCATGTAGAAATGCTTGTCTGTCTGGATGCATGTTGGACGCTAACGTTAATTAATATAAGTGTATATGTGTATAAGGATTTTACTCTCACACCCTCGATTGAGCAACTATGTGATGAGCGCTAAACTCTGAAAAATCTTTGAACAGTCTCGGCTACTGGCGTGTGTTTACATTGTATATAAAACTCTAAATTCAGACTCCCTCTACCGAGCGCCCATTTCTCAGAGGTAGATCGCCGACTGATGTCGATTCGGTCGGGTTTCAATCCTGGCTAGGAGCAATCAGTTGTCTAACCCTACTGATCAGCTGTGATACAGCAAAACGGATCTGTCTTCGGATGTAGCTACTCTAGCATCTACGCATCGTTTTTTCAGTAATGAATTTGGACACTCTCGACTACTGGCGTGCGTTTACATTGTATATAATACACTAAAGTTCGACTTCCTCTGACGAGCCTCCGTAGCTCAGAGGTAGAATCGCTGACTTGTCAATTCGGTTGGGTTTCAATCCTGGCTAGAAGCAATCGGATGTCTAACCGCACTGATGAGCTATGATACAGCAAAACAGATTTGTCTGCGGATATATATATATATATATATATATATATATATAAAATGTCAGTTTAAATAAATTACAAACAATATGTTTGCTTATCTTTAATAAAATCCGTTCATACTCACGAATAATCTTTCGCGTATTACAATCAAAAGATGTCAGAAATGTGCTGTAACGTTGACAGATGATATTTTTATTAATTTCTGATGGTACCCAAGTACTTTCAATCTCTTTCCGAGGTCATCTTCAGGGGTTTGAGTTATGGTAACAAATGTAACTGGAAAACTGTGTTGCTAAAAATTACTGTACATTTTTTCTTGCTTCAAATATAACTGTTGACAAATTGCTAGCTTTTATTAGAATGTGAAAATTATCCAAAATGGAATTTCTTCATATGTTGTAATGTCATCGTAATGCACGTGTGATGGCATTTACATTTGTTACCATAACTCACACCCCTAAGGATGATCTCGCAAAGTTGTTGAATATACTTGGATACCTTAAGAAATGAATAAAAATAACATCTACCAACGTTACAGCTAATTTCTGACATCTTTAGATTATCCGTGAGTATGAGCGGATTTTATTAAAAATAAGCATAGTGTTTGCAATTTATTTAATCTAACATGTTTAAATGAAAATTTGCTGCCTAAATACACAAATTTTAATAATAAACCCAGTACATATATTGGTTTTACTACAACCACGCTCTCCCGTAGACTTACCTGTCACCTTTCTGATCAAAGTACAATTAAACAATATTTCTCAGAAAAACATAACCATGTAGGTAATATCAGACAGATTTTAGTCAACAACTCATACACATAGTAAAAAGAACCTTTAAATATTGGAGGCCATCTACATTAAATCCAAACAACCCACACTTAATAAAATCACGTTTAAATTTGGTCATAACACATTACATTGCATTTAAATATATGGTTCTGTTATCATTTCGAGCTCTCACGCGGTGTGACGTCATAGAACCACATTACAAATTTACGAACTGCGTTTATTTTGGTAACTATTGCCGTTGCTTAGCTGAGTTTTATGTCAACACAAGATAAAATCGTCGATGATGGTGGATGTTTTTGTGTTAACGTTCTTGTAACCTCTCTGAAGATGGCTCATGTGAGCCGAAAGCTTAGAATCAACTTAATAAGAAATTATCCAAATGTTGGAGAATTTGTCTTTATTTTCACCTGAAATTAAAACCAAAATACGATGTTTAGAACGGCTCATGATTAAACATAATAAACATTCATTGACTCTTATATTTAAGAGTATATGTTTAGAAAACTTTTGTTGAGTCGCAAGGGTTTTACTTCGAAAGTCACTGTGAAAACTCAGTACTAAGCCTTTATTCATTACCAATTTTGCAAAGAATTTGTGA
Source organism: Ascarosepion bandense (assembly GCA_037127315.1). NCBI lineage: Eukaryota > Metazoa > Mollusca > Cephalopoda > Sepiida > Sepiidae > Ascarosepion > Ascarosepion bandense. The sequence continues at coordinate 1,174,328 of JBBBDQ010001055.1, read as the reverse complement.
CGTAGCATTTGATGTATTTCTGTCTGTTTTGCAAAAACCATGATGCCTCACTATGGCTTAACTTCTAAGGATGCTCATTTTTTTTTTTAGGTCGGTAGCCACCGAATGACAAATACAAGTGGGTGATATCAGAATCAAGCAAGTATAAAAATTTAAATACCTAGGAAGTGTTCTAACAGGAGATGGAAAGTGCGACACAGAGATCTGAAGGCAAATTGGCATGGCAAAGGACGCGTTCCAGAAGCTGAGTAAAGTACTAACACACAGGAAAATTTCACTAGAAACAAAGAAAAGAGTGCTGGATTGCTATGTGATGTCAGTTCTTCAATACGGCAGTGAACGCTGGAAGATATCATCGAAAATGAGGACAAAACTGGAAGCAGCGGAAATGTGTTTCTACAGAAGGATGCTGCGGATATAGTGGGCTGAGCATGCAAGCAACGATGAGGTGTTGGAAAGAATGGCAAGAAAGAGGAAATTAATACTGAGCATCAGGAAGAGACAACTGAAGTTCCTGGGACATGCAATAAGGAAGGAGAGCTTGGAGAACCTGATACTGACTGGACAGATAGAAGGAAAGAGAGACAGAGGAAGGCATCGGATAACATATTTGCAGGGTCTGATCAGGTGGATGACGGAACGGGGGTTGCCAGGAGGAACAGGAACAAACATACTAAGAGCCACAAGGGATAGGGAGGCGTGGAGAACCATGATCGTCTACGTCCTGAAGGGACAGGGTACATAGAAGAAGAAGAAGAAGAAGAAGAAGAAGAAGAAGAAGAAGAAGAAGAAGAAGAAGCCACTGAAACTTCAATAACACAACGTAAAGTAAGAAATAAATTGGGTAAGGACATTTATAATATCTTGAGTATTTTCTTTTATTTATATTCTTTATTTTTATTTATTTATTTATTTATTTTTTTCGCTTTTCTCCTCTGACGTTATCGTCATAGTATCTTCCAGTAGCGTATGCCATCAGGCCGTCTTCCGTCACAAGCTGGTACCACAATTCTAGCCTCTTTTCCATCCACCAACGCCATTAGAGTGATACCACTGCTCTGTTCCCATTAACCTATAAAGCTGTTTTCTTACCTTTCTTTCCTCTTCAATCAATACAGAATTATTTTCTTTCCTTTTTTTTAATTTTTTTCATGCTGGGGGCGGAATAAGAGAGGTGGTTTATGACGGAGTGCCGAGGGGAATGCATAATTTGCCGCCTATATAAATCCGAGTTTCTTTGGCAAGGATTAAATAAAATTCTAATCCGGGACCAGGGGATTATCTTTCACACCGCGAACAAGCGGCGTGGAAAACATTTGACGCAAAATCCGGTTGCGACAACCGAAAAGCAATCATTCGATTTTTATAATGGGAAATGTAAAAGCTTCAATTGCAATCAAGTACTGATCTCTCTCTCCCCCCCTCTCTCTCTCTCTTTCTCACTCTCTTTATGTCGCTCTCTCTTTCTCACCCTCTAACGCTGTCTCTCTCTCTTTTTCACCCGCTCTCATGCTTTCTCTTTTTCTCTTTCACATTGTTTCTATCTCGCTCTCGTTTTCTCTTTTCTTTTTCTCACTTTCTTGCTTCCCCCTCTCTATCTCTCTTTCACTCTTCTCAACTCTCTATCTCTTTTTCTCATTATCTTACATTTCCTCTCTATTCCACTCTATCTCGCTCACTCTCTTTTTTCTCTCTCTTTCTTACTTTCTTTCTCTTTGCTTCATTCTGTCTTTTTTCTTAAATCATTTCTTTCCCTTTTCATTTTCTTCCGACATATTTATCTAATTTTTTTTAATTTTCCTACTTTTATTTTATTCTTGCGACGATTTCTCTTAAAACTAACCTAAATTTCGAAAATAAATTTCGGCTATTGTTGTCAAGGAACCGCAAGTCATGTTAAATCACAAATACTGGGTAAAAAGCTTGATTTTCACCGTGTGTCACAATATTATAGCCCCTCCCCCGTGTAAGTTTACCTATTGTGAAGACGACCGGCGTAAAGCAGATTAATCATCTAACGAAATATGTTCCTTTGACGCCCTACTTTGTTTGTTCGCTGCAAATATCAACTCAAAAAACTGTGCTCATAATCTGAAAAATTATCAGAGGCCTAGAAACAGAAACTAATTGCACTATTTTACAGTCAACCTGTTATTTGCTTTGTCAGTTGCCCCGATATCATAGCTGTTGGCATTATTTCTTCTAGAAACCCACGAGCATTCTTTTAACACATCTCTCAATAAATCCCGGGCCGAATTAATAAAATACCAACATTTAGGCAAAATTCGACTTTATTCATCAACATAGTCTCCTCCTTCTAGGGTGATACACTGTAGCCAACATTTCTATAACAATTCGATGCCTTTTTTAGAATGATTTGTCTTTGGCCTCAAAATACGCCCCAGTTTCCGAGATCACTTCTTTACTGGACCCAAATCTCTTACCCTGAAGCATTTTTTGATGTCTGCAAAAAGCCAGTAGTCACTAGGATCCAGATCTGTAGAAGAGGGTGGATGCGGAAGCAATTCGAAGGACAATTCATATAGTTTTGACATCGTTGCGATCGACTTGTGACACGATGCTTTCCTTTCTTCCGCGGGGATACTTACCTTTGGTTGGTTTAAAACAACGGAAAGAGAAATTGATATTGGTGATATTATTAATGTTTTATTGCGTCACGCGATGTGATCTTAGGAAAAAAAAATTTTAGTACCATCAAGTGCTTCTAAAAACACGGAAGCATAAAATAAAGTTATTTTGGATAAATATACATTTCTCGTCTTTCATGTTTTTATATAAATTTCTCTTCTTTTGGAGTTAAAATGTTGATTCCGCTAATCTGAAAACGCGTAGACAAAACAAGTGTCAGAGTGATTTGATAAGGTCACCCGGAGGCCAAGGCAACTGTTTAGCACAACAGTCCGAAGTGACCCGAGCTGAATTCGGTTCGGTGTGAGTTGGCATGATCTCATTAGTCGAGCTAAGACATCCGCAAATCGAATGGGCGGAGACCGATTTTCATTGGCCGAAGGATGTTAGCCGGCCGGATCCCCAGAGAGGATCGAAATTGGTTATAAAAATAGATGCTCGACACGAAAGGTTCGGTTTTTTCAGTTGGGTGACAGTTTTTGAGTTAGAGCTGCTATCAGTCGAACTGTAGCGACTGGGGGAAAAATGGCCCCAGCCGGGGAGCCATGACCTACGGCTGGTCGCCCACCATAGAACTTATGGCTAAAGAGTTAATTTCAAATGAAGCCTGCCGCAAATTAACTCAAAGAAGTTGATTTGGAAAAATGCGCCATCGACATGAATCCTGAAAGAACGTTATTGTTATTTTTTTTTTAATCACGGGAGAATTGAAAATTCTGATTCTTCGTTCGCTCAACTTCGGCAAACTCCGTTAAACTCCGTTAAGAACCCGAAAGAACTTTGCTGTTTTCGAAGTTACATAGGAAAATTGAAAATCCTGATTATAGAGAATTAATGAAAAGGCTTTAACGAAATACAAGAAGAGACTTTGGCGAAAATTTGAAGAGATCTGTTTATTTCAACGCTAACAAGACTTAGACATTTTATTTGAAGATTAGAAGCTATGATGCTTTTGGTGAACTTTCTATCATTTTCGACAACTGTATACTTGGGAAAAGAAAAACATTGTTTTTTCTTCATATAAAGACATTCTGCGTGGCTCTCCAGGCGTGTTCGACTTGTTCATTTATTTTATTAATTTATTTTTATTTTTTTTTTTTTTTGTGCCGTGTTTATTTTTTTTCAAACCACAAGTGTACACCAGTGTCCGGACTGGCTAAAAGGGACAACTATTAAGATTGCAAGACGAGACCTCTGGGATCTAATCACAATGTGGGACAGTGGCCCGTTGTTGCAAAAGACGTCCCGTAACCCAGCTTTTGTGGCGACATCATCGGACGGGATCGTCGCGACCGGGTAGCAGTGTCACAACTGGGATCGTCACGACCATCATCGAGAACGAGCGTCACATAGGACAGACGGTCAGCCAGGCTGAGGCGTCACATCTGGTGCCGTTTCGACCAGGATCCAGCGGTAGTATCACACTTTGTCTTGGTGAAAGATAACTTTTCCTTTTTCGTTTGTGACTGTTTTTTCTTGTTTTTTTTTTTTTGTCGATTTTTTACTTCAAACGCACCAATAATGCTATATAATATTTGCTATTGATGGTCTTTCCTTTCTCAAGGTAACCGATGAACAAAATATTTTGCGCATCTCACCTTGTCTGCTGATGTTTGCGTCTTTGGTCGCTTTAGACGGCTTTCACCTGCTGCTGTCTACTAAGCTGACTACCAATTTGACTTTGGAATGAAGTGGTGGATCCATGTTGCATCCATTGTCACATATTTACGCAAAAACTCTTTGTTGCGTTGAAACAGTTGAAAACATCTCTGTGAATTGTCGACGAGTTGTTGCTTTTGAGCGACTGTGAGCAAACGCGGCACCTACTTTGAACAAATCTTTCTCAGTGAGAGATGTTCAAGCAAAATGGTGAATTCACTGCCTACTGATATGTTATACTCTTCTGCTATTTCACGCAACTTTAATTTATGATCAGCCAAAACGAGTTTGTGGATTTATTAGTGTATTCCGGGACAACTGCCGATTTTGGGGGACCTGAGTGTTCAGCAATATTCGTATCTGTACGACCGCATTTAAAGTAAACATATCACCCCTTGTTTCCGACGGAGCAGAGTATGAACAACCTTTATTAAGCAACTGCTTTGCTTGAACAGTATTTTTCACATAAGAAAGCAATGCTTTATTAACAAACCAAATTCAGATTTTTCCATTTTTTTTGAAAATTTGCAACAGTAGCTTCACTTAAATAACTGTAATTTGTAAATTAATAATTCGAGTGGGCGAAATTTTGTCACGGGCCATTTGAAGGTTAGTACTTCATAAAAGTCATATGAATTTTTTATTAGTGGCACCATCTCTATGTCAGGCCCGGGACTTATTGAGTGATATGTAACTCATATTAACTCAATCTTCTTCTTCTTCTTCTTCTTCTTCTTCTTCTTCTTCTTCTTCTTCTTCTTCTTCTTCTTCTTCTTCTTCTTCTATGTGCCCTATCCTATCAGGACATAGGCGATCATGGCTCTCCATGGCTCTCCCTACCCTGGTGGCTTTTAATATGTTCTCTCCTGTTTCTCTACACAACCCCCGTTCTGTCATCCACCTCATCGGGCCCTTCAAATATGTTATCCGCTGCCATTGCATATCCCAGGAACTTCAGCTGTCTCTTCCTGAGTATCAGTATTAATTTCCTTTTCGTTTCTATCCTTACCAAAACCTCATCATGTTCGGTCCATGATATCCGCAGTATCCTTCTGTAGAACCACATTTCATCTGCCCCAAGTTTTTTCCTTGATGATATTGTCCAGCATTTTTTCTTCGATGATATTGTCCAGCATTCATTGCCATATTGAAGAACTGATATCACATAACAGTCTAGCACTCTCTTCCTAGTTTCTAGCGAAATTGTCCTGTTTCTTAATACTCTACTCAGCTACTGGAATGCATCCTTGTGCTTTTGGATCTCAGGAATATAAATGTATAGAAACTGCTGTGACCAAAAAGTGAGAGGTCAGTTTATATATTGATTGTAATATGAAATTGACCCCCCACTTTATATCCAGTATGCTTCTGTAGAACCACACTTCAGTTGCTTCAAGTTTTTCCTTCATCTTTGATGATATTGTCCAGCATTCACTGCCTTATTGAAGAATTGACATCACATAACATCTAGCACTCTCTTCTTTGTTTCTAGGGTAAAATTTTCTTGTGTCTTAGTACTTTATTCAGCTTCTGGAACGCGTTCTTTGCCATGCCAATTCGTCTTCGGATCTCTGTGTTGCACTTTCCATCTCCTGTTAGAACACTTCCTGGGTATTTAAATTTTTGTACTTGCTTGATTCTAGTATCCCCTACCTGTATTTTGCAATTTGGGTTCTCCTTTTTGCTGATGACCATGCATTCAGTTTTCTTGCCGTTTATTTGTAGTCTTTTTTTGCCATTCTCCTTGGCTACTTTCTGTAGGAGGTCCTGTAGTTTTCTTTCTGTATCTGCAATCAGCACTGTATCATCTGCATACCTTATGTTCAAATTGTGGCCTCCGATAATAAATCCTGGCGTAGTATCTAAGGTCCTCAAAATATTCTCGCTGTATAAGTTGAACAGATCCGGTGAAAAGACACATCCTTGTCTTACGCCCCTTTCTATCTTTGTGAATCTGCTGAAATCGTTACCTGTCCGTGTGCAGGCAGTTTGCTGCCAGTAGAGATTTTTGATTACTCTGATGTCTTTCTCAAAATTGTCATGGTTGCTGAGCCTCTTCATCAATTCTTTGTGGCTTATTTTGTCGAATGCGTTCGCATAACCAATAAAACAAAGGTACAAGCCCTTCTTCATTTGTATTGCCTTTTCGGAGAGCATCCTAATCATAAATATAGCGTTCCTTGTTCCAGTGTCTTTAACGAAGCCGCACTGTTCCTGTCCTATCTCTAACTCAATACCATATAAATAAGAATAGACCTGTTTTGTCAGTTGGTAAAAAAATTGTAGGCTTGCAAATAATTAATCACTCACAAGACCACGTAGACGTTTTTTTGGTTGTTAAGTGAAGATTGAGCGAAAATATATCCGCCATATTCTTTTTTCTATTTTTTTTTTTGCTTGATCTGACTTTTGTACATATAGAGTATGGCAGAAGGAGTCCGGTACTTTGTGGAGTGAATCGACCATTTTCCGGACGTCTTTAAAGATGGATCGTATATGTAAGTTAAACTTGATTTCTGGTGTCGCGCTCTAGAATTTCAAAACTTGTCTCCTCATTAGAAGTACAAACGTTCTTCAAGACAGCAGGAAATCCTGAGCCTTTTCCCCGTCTGAAACAATCCTGCACATATATAAATCTACCAACCGCCACTACATTTAATACTGTTGCCATATCTGGTCGGGTGCTCCTGCTATCCACCTAGGTGTCCTTGACCAAATCCAACGGAGAATCTTTAATGTGATCGATCCCGACTTCCCTGTGTCTCTTCTACAAATACTTTCATGGCTTCTGCTCAGATGACCTTAGCTCACTGGTGCCCCTACACATGACTTTACTCGAGCCACAAGATTAGCTACCCTTTTCCTATGAAACCAATAAAATGTAAACGCAAATTCTACCCCATCAACTTCTATTCTCGCACTTCCAGTTTGTGAAATCCCCTTCCGTTTACTTGCTTCCCCGACAGCTAAAATCTCCAAGAATTTAAATGTAAAGTCAATAGTCGTTTCCTATCTGACTAACCTGCATCTTCTCTCTCATGCTTCTTTCTCCGTCCACTCCACTCTCATCCTTCTTTTACCCACTTCCTGACACCCTCTATATCGCTCTTTCTCATAACTTTCCTCCTTTGTAACCCCCTGCTCAACCGTGGCAGTAAAATGCCTTGCCTGGAGCGATATGATTATAAAAAAAAAAATTAGGGATAAATTAAAGTTTTGTAATTTTCTGTACCCACCGTAAAATTTGCTTTCTTTTTTCCTACAGTTTTTAATAATACACCGAAGTCATGCTGACAGAAGAGTTAGTAGGTCGAACGTCCAAGTCCATAGACTGAACCATCTTGACATCGATAAAACTATGACTACTTTGTGAATTTTCTAGCACAGTAAGTTTTTTTTTTCGACTTACTTCTCGGGTGTCTAGTACAATCACAGAAAATGTACCCCCTATTTTTTTCTTTTTTTTAAAGGGATTTGCTAGGATCGGGGATCGGAAAGTCCTCCTCTTTTTCATTTTCCTTTTACTGAGAAGTTAAGGCGTTATTCCGGGGTTCATATACCAACCCCGATTGATAACTTGTTTGGATATCATCAGAATTGTTTTCGGACATTCGGGATAGGACCTTTCAATACTTTGTGCTTGATTTCCATTCTTATTTTCAAGAAGTCTCTGTCGAAAAACAGATGCGAATAATCCAGAAATAAACGCATCTCTAACAGCTTCCTCTTTGTAAACTAGAACGATAACATCATTGAATTTACAGTCTTTCGCCATGCAATGCTTGAAAATATTGATACAAGATTTCTCCAGTCTATTGATTTCTTGTTGCAAGTACATGCCTGACGCATATCTGATGTGGCCCTGGGGAAAAGGGTCACAAGAAAATAAGGAAGTTTGAGAAAAAAAATTATTAGCTCGAAGAAAATCTACTTACAGTATGTTTTGGGGCACAGTTTACAGACAGTTTGTTAATTATTTACCGTTGTCCGATAATAATTTTCGACTTGAATATTGTAGGATTTGCTGTCGAGATTTTCGTGGTAAAAATGTTTGTTTCCTTTGAGTTATGGGACAGTTTGTTACTGCCTCAGTTAAGGTTTCACGTTGGCTTGAACAACTTGTCAGTCGCTTATTTACGAGTTCCTTGTAGGCAATTGTTAAGCTTTGTGGTAAAGAATTGTTGCGGGTCCTAGGTAAGTTCGAATTCTTCGCTGCTAATTGATGTGGACGATGATTTGTTAAGGGTCCTAGGTAGTACGAATTTCTTAGTCGCCAATTGATGTAGCCATAGGAAAAAAGATCACAAGAAAAACTCGGACCCGGTATACGGTTGGAAACAATATTATATTACAAAAGAGGAACATTGTACAGAGGAAATAGAGTATAATAGTACTTAGCGCCAGAACGGCGTACTAAGAAATGAGTATCGTAGCTGCTGCTACTTACCACTACCCACGAGAGTAGATAACTCTCGGTATTTATGTAGTCCGGTAGTTTTCATATTAGTGTGTAGGTTATTCCCCACAACACCCCCTCCCCAGCTTTTTTGTCCGTAAAAATCTGTTAGTACCTTTTACGCTTTGGGTTAATAATCAGCGAGTCGGTAAACTTCTGTTTTCTGCCCGACCGACGTTGTTCGGGTGATGTTTGGAGTGGATCCAAGTCAAAAATCTCAAAGATAACGGGGGCGATTCGCGCGTATCATCTGGGCGACGCCTCTTTAGTTGGTTCTGGTGGCGCTTATGTATGTGTCGTGGGCCCTTAACGATGTAAACCTCGTACTTAGCGCTGGAACGGCGTACTAACAAATGAACAAATGAATATCATAGCTGCTGCTACTTACTACTACCCCCGAGAGTAGACTAGATAACTCTCGGTATTTATGTCGTCCGTAGAGTTCAAATTAGTGTGTTATTAATTCCCCACAACAATATCTCACTTTTTTTAAAGAAAACACTCTTTAGAATGTTATTAGCTTCTTCAAAGATTGTACATTTGCTGAAAAGATTATATAAATCAGGCGACGCGTAGTTCATGAGAATATCCCACTCCTTGTTCTCAATATGTTTGAGGAAGTTTAAAAATATTTGGTACCGATAATTCCATATTTTCTCTCCCCCTGTGTTTTTACTTTTTAGGTTAAGAATTTCAGGTTTTAGTACCCTGTCTATGTTGATATCCGAAGCAAAATTTAAAAGTGAACAGAATGTGATAAGCTGTGATCAGCTAGAAGTCTTCACTATTATTTATCTAGTAGTTTAATTTTCAAGGCCAGGATTAGTTTTATCCACCTTTTATATCGACTATTGTGGAGTTTTGCACATGTAACACTAATGATCTGAGAATGATCTTTTTTTTAATCATTTCACTCCAAACAAGGCATTCCACTGCCACTATTGCGCAGGGGTTTACATAAGGGAAGGTGAAGAGAAAGAGTGGTTAGATATAGGAAATATCAGAAGGAGGGTTATAGACGGGTATGGATACCGAGTCTGAGGGTTGGGCAGATGGGAAGAGTGTTTGAAAGAATGGATGCGAGTTAGTGTGTTAGGAGGTGTCTATTGACCTTACAATTATCGTTAATATAAATCAGAAGAAAATATGGTGGTGCTGAGGGAAGTGTCTTGGATGACGCCTGCATCAATCTCATGGGTTTCAGAAGATTAACAAATTTCATTGTTGTGCTTAATAAAAAAAGTTAATAATTGTGAAAACTATTCCAGAGATATCATACATGGAGGATTTCTGTTGCAAACCCTAATGACATACCTTGCTAAAAGCCTTTGGATATCCAAAAGCGATTTTGCTCTCGACACGAATTTTATCACCGACTGTCTCTCTGATTTTCTGTGTCATGACAGGACATCAGAAGAACGAAATCTATATTCTTATTTCTCTTGGGGTAATCGACAATCTTCTTGCTCATCATTGACAATGAGTTTGCTAACGACATTAAGGGGGCTGATGAGGTGATATTGTGACACTGATGAGCGCACACCCGAATTTTTGAAAACTGGGTGTACTGCTGGCACTTTTCATAGATTTGGGAAACAATTTCTCCTTTAGGCAACATTTAAACATTTTAGCGACAACGCTGGCTTAAGGCTCTTAAGAAAAACCACTTGCATTTTATTCGAACCAGTGGCCTTCGTAGCTTTCGATAGATAAATGCAAATATGCCAGACGTTAAGTTAATGTCCTACATGAAAAATCTACCGAAACTTGCAAGCAATGAAGACAGCCATCTTATGGGAGCCATATTTGGAAGAGGAAACGTTATTGATTGTTTATCTCGAGGAGGCATATTTTATGGGTGCCACTTTAAGAGTAGACATTTGCGATTCTCAAAATAACGCACTTCGTTGAAGGAAGAACTTACAGCCATACTACGACCTTAGCCTCAATAAAAGCGCAAGGAGAATCACTTTATTTTAAACGTTGTGCGTTTTATCATTAATACAACACAACGAAGCGAAACTGAAGAAAACAAGGAATATACCTTAACCTTAGCACAGAAGTGAAATATGTTTTAGAACGTAAAGAGGGAGACTTGTACCCATGCTTTTAATTCTCGTGTTCAAATATAAGGCTCAAGAGTAACTCAAGTTAAGAGGTTCCAGAATAAGGTAAAAAATATAGGGGTCCTGGGTATGACTGAAAAATGCATCCGACAGCAAGGCCTCTGATTAGGAGATTTTGAGGAGCATGAAAGCACCTCTTAATTGCTGTTGTTCCCAGGTTCACCTTGACCCAGAGTGGTAGCACCTGTTAGGGCCCCAGCTATGAGAAAATAGTCAACCGCCAAACTAGGGTCAAAGCACTATGAAAGTATAAAAATAAACATTTTTGAAGGAAAAATATTATTAACAATACAGTTCTGAATAAAAAAAAATTATTACCATAATACATTTTTGAAGGAAGAATTGTTTACCAGCCATACATTTTTGAATACAAGACTAGAAGACATCTTGAGGGTTCTAAAATAAAAATTTAAAAAATTCATCAAAATCTGATTAAATCAACCTTCTCACTATTACTAAACATTAAAAAATACCTAAAACCGTACGTTTTTGGCATTAAATAACCCACAGAGGTGTTGATATGCCATTAAACACAACTCAAACTCGAACTCAAACTCAAGAAATACAGAGTAAGGGTGTACAGTCAGTCAGTTTAGTGCCATACGTGATACACACTTGGGTGATCATGTCTCCAAAGAAATATGACTGACTGGGCAGAAGATTATCCCGCAGCAGGTTGTCATTGCTTTCTGCGGTAGATTGGTTACCAGCCAATGCTATAGAACCCAATCTGCTCTGTTATTTAACCCATAAATGGAGGGAAGTGACGGATTAATACCTTTCCCAAGGGTATTTGCGCGTAAGTGAATGCACTGAATTCAGTTGGAATGCGAACTCGGCTCCCCGCTTTCTCGTTCCGAACCGATATCCACTGCACCACAACGCACATCCAAGGGTGTACAAGAATGGAATAAAAACGACATATTAACCTTTTGCTAACTATAGTGATTTAAAATCATTCAGTGCGCCAACAGGATTTGTATTTTTATACAGGTCAATGTACCTGTTCTACAATATATAAAATATTAATAGAAAGAATCTGTTTTTAAATGTTGTTTATTTTTTTGTTTTTATTATTAATAGGAGCCTTGCTCATAAGAGTCTTATCCAATTGCTTAATATCGGCAATATATTTTGTTCCTCTGAGTTTTACACAAATTTCTAAATGTTCAGGTTTTAGGCAACTCCGTTGTGGACTCAACACTGCTTCCATTTGAGAGAAAATTTGCTAACAGGAATAAATTGAACCAAAAGCCGAGAGAAAACAATTTTCTTTAAACAGATGAAAGATCTCGGGAGAAATGTTAGGCCCTAAACAGTTTTTCAAACGAGTAGTTGTAGAATTAATAAAAGACTCGCGTTTGTAGAAAGGTTTTCTTATCTATTAGCTGGTGTTCTCATTAGCGGTGCTCTTAGAAGATGAAGCAAGCAGGCAGTCAAACGAGTGTTCAGTTTTGAAACAATATCGTCTTGGCGTTGTAGTAGTTATTGGTCGGGACTTTCATTTCCGGCTGCGTGTCATTGAAAATTGCTTGGCGTGCCACGTGTGGCCCGCGGACCGTTACGTTGTCGACCCCTGATATATAGAATAAATAACCAAGAACTTAAGATTATAAAGCATCCGTTTGGGAGTGTGTTAACAATGGTAATTCAGTATTAGTTCATTTATCGATGGCTGCTTATCAGTTAGGATACCATGCTGTATATGGTGTTATCTTTTTCACTCCCCACCCAAAAAAAAAACATCAACAAAAGAAAAAAAAATTCAAAAAGAAAAAACAAATATGGATTTAAGACATTGGGACTTTTTTTTCTCTCAGTCAAGCTGGAGAGATGACGTGGTATTCCGCAGTATAATTCTCCAACACAACTCGCATCGCCCTCGACAACCAGGCAGGTCGCATTCTGTGGAGCAAATTTTGAGAACACCCTGTATATATCAGAGTTTATATATAGGTATGAATATTTGATTTTCTTTCTATTGCTCTTTGATTATTGTAAATATATTCATGAATTACGGGAAGAATAAGAAATATTGATTTACACTATTTACATTGTTCGGACTGTTGTCCTCATCTTCGTTGCCATATTCACATATGAATATGACAACAAAGATGAGGACAGCAATCCTATCAATGTAAATAATATAAATAATTAATATACCTCATCTCAGAAATATAGACAAGAAATACCGAATGCTCCAAAAATGAATTGCTTTTCTTACGCCCCCAAACACGACTTATATATTAATACATGTATTACACGTACATACATCGTGTATATGTTGTCTTCGATTGAATTAAAAAGAAACAAGTGATTTTTGTTTGCTTTTATTTTTTTTTTTTTTTCCGAGGCGCCAAGGTTGTGAGGTAAGATGAATTAAAACATTTGCAAACAGTGGCAAGGCGAACGTGAGGAGACAAGGCGGATATTTAAAGAAAGCGCTCGGGAAGTGATTTTTTTAATGGCTTTCCTAAAGCACAAATAAAACTGCTTTCTCAATAGATTCCTAATAATACTTTGATTGTCTTCGAGTACGGAGCTGATTCCAAGAACGGCGTCAGAAGGAAGAACGATTCCACAGAGTGAGGAATCGGTTTGATGAGCTAAGAGAAAAAGATATAGGGTGAAATTAAAACGGGGAGCAGGAGGAGTCGGAAAATGCAGGCGAGCGGAGGAGTGAAAGTGGGTGTAGAAAATTATAAGGGAAAAGAAAAGAGAATATGGGGAGAGAGAGACTGGAGTGTGATCGAGTAGCTGAACAAGGTAAGAAGAAATAGGATGGCGTGGGGTGAATAAAAACTTGTAAAGATAAAGGGTCGGGAAGGAAGTTTATTGAAATAAAAATCGTCACGGAGGAATCGAGGAATGTGTTAGTGAAAATTATGTGAAAGGAACGGAGGGAAAAGTTCAAAAGAAAAACATCTTTATAAAATTTTGGAGAAAAAATATGACATTGCTCAAGGACTGTAGAAATTGTGTAGCACGTTATTGTCTATAAATGTAATAACTATGAGGATTGCTGCAATAGACCCTGTCAAAAGGAGCAATACTTAACGATAAAGAGGAGTTCATAAGAATTTGAAGCTTTGGGGCGATGGCTAATGTTTCTTTCATTCGGCCTTGTGTCATACATAACCGAACTCCCGAAAGCTTACAAGTTTTATCCAGAATTATCAGAAGGTTTTCACCAGAAGGTTGGTAGCAGGTTGGAATGTGTGGAATAATGTAAGAATAAAATATACATTCTTGCATTTTAAAATAGAAATTTATTAAAAGAATAGAATAACAAGAATTGGTAGAAATTAATGATATATTAGAAAGTTAAGGGTATCAAGAAATGTTCGTAGCAGCAATTTGTTGGAAAGAGTTCATGTGTGAGCGAATGAATGTCTTTGGATGGAGAAGAAGACGTAAAAGAAATCAGCACACGAGAAGGAAAGAGAAAGAGTACGAATGTCCGGGTCAGCATGAAGCTTCTCTCGTTACATTTTAGTTTTTCGTCTTTGTTGCTTCCATCCCTGACTGACGCTGATCGGGGCCCTTTTATTGTCATTAGATTTTTCGCACTGACTCGCGAAATCCTTAACTCTTGCAGGTCGCTCTAATTGGTTAAAAATCAATTTAATACCTATTTGCGAAATCTGGTTTCGAGTTTTTCTTTAGGCACATGGTTAGTTTTTTTCTATTTGGGGGAAAAAAACAGGATTTCACACGTCATTGTGAATTTTTGTAAAAGTGAAGAAGAGGGTTGATTTTAATTCTTAATTTCTTATTCACTACAAATTGCAAGTAATTATAGGTGAATAATATGCTTTCCTTCTATGAGAAAAATCATATTGAGACATGACAATTTGATATAAGTCGATCATTTCTACACACATAAAGAAATCACACACACACACACACACGCATATATATATAGATACACACACACACACACACACACACACACACACACACACACACACACACACACACACACACTCCCGGTCATAATTATTAGGCATCCCCATTTTTCTAAAAGAAATGATGTATTTCATATTATATTTAGTATTTATTGGATAATTCTAAATGAAAATAGAATGGTTCTTATTTAATACTGCACAGTAATATATGCATCAAATGAACTGTTTTGGTTTCCAATTTTTGTGCTCTCTTCCCTATGCTAGTCTCTTCTTTTTATTGGCTGGCCGGCGCAAAGGCTCTACGGATCTACGCGGAAAGAAAAATGGTTATAAAAAAAGAAAGAGCTAAGCACATGAACATCCGCCAAAAGGATTCGAACCGAGTCAGCCGAAAGAAAAAAAAACCTGAGACGAATAATCAACTAACAAAAAAAAAAAAAAAAAAGAAGCTCAATACTTAGGTAGAGTAGAATAAATAAAGTATATCTAGTTAGTCAACAAACCTACCAAGATTTTCACCTAAGTCAGGGAAAGCAGGCTCCAAAGGCTTTTTATATATATATATATATATATATATATATTATAAATTATCTTTTAGAACATGTACATAATTTCTTCTATATATGTCCTCTTCCCTACAATCATATGTTTGTTTCAGTGTTTGGATTTAAACACTTCCTCAGGGGAAATAAAGGTTTGGAATCATTCTCTGTTTATATTTGGTTCGTTGTTGTCGTGGGGGTTGGTTGGGGTTATTGGTAATTAAGTGAATGTCTCGTTTTGATCGTTAGACTTTTGAGGAATTTGGTGTGTAAGTGTGAAATTGTTGATTAATGGTATTATCTGTTGGAATTTATGTTTTATCTTTTTATCAGTTGGGTATATCTTTTGGTTAGGATTTCTAAGAGGGCGCTGTTGAGAGGTCATTTTTATGGGCTCAACTATGAATCAACTATATATATATATATATATATATATATATATATATATATATATACCTACAATAACCTTTTACGATAGATGCAATTTATGTTTAGTTAAAAGAAAAATATCCTTAGCAAATTTTGCTTTTAAACTTACCGAAAATATTTATAAGTAAATGCCGTCATAAATTTCGACTTTAACATAATAATTCAAATGTTCATAATAATTAATCTAAAATTAAAATTTCTTAAAATGATTGTTTCTTTTCCTCTTATTAACCGTAGAATTAAATTATATTAGATAATAACTTTCCTTTCTTCAATCTATATTCCTTCTAGTTTTATCGTTTTAATTTTTAAATTAAGTTATGTTTAACCAGTTTATTTTGGTATTAACATTATTCGTGGTCCTTGAAAAGCCGTCATTTTGTCTGGATTGTCTTTTCTTTATTTTTATTTTTAACTTCATTCATTGTACCTCTTTTCGCTACTGTCATCCACGAGGCAGATCAAGCATATTCTGGTAGCAATAATCTGTCCATTTTTTTCTTTTCCTCTCCCCTTTCGTTTTCTACACACAAACAAATAAATTTATTTCTCCATAATGTTTTGGTCTCGCTGATGAGATGGGTGTTTAATTTATCCGTCGAAATGGCCATCTGATTTTTTAAAAATTAAATATATATATATATATATATATATATATATATATATATACTGCTATACTGCTAGTATCATGATTGCTTTCTCGACGGTGTTGAAATGTAAGGTCAATAGACACCTCCTAACACACTAACTCGCTCCCATTCTTTTAAAGACTCTTCCCATCTGCCCAACCCTCATCCTCGGTATCCTTACCAATCTATCACCTTCCTTCTGACATTTCCTATATCTAACCACTCCTTCTCTTTACATTCCCCTCATGTAGCCTCATGCGCAATAGTGACAGTGGAATACCTTGCTTGGGGTGAAATTAATATATATATATATATATATATATATATATATATATATATATATACTAGCAGTATAGCCCGGCATTGCTCGAGTGTAAGGACAGCTTTAAAACTAATCCATGGTCCTGGAGTTCAGACTCTTTGAACGTTGGCACGAAAGACTAAAAAACAGTAGTTATTTCCAGTCAAAGCGAAGATTAGAAGAAAAATGAATGGTTGTAAGTCAAATTTTGATTTCCTGGTATCGATATCAAATAAGTTTTCCGTCGCAAACTGAATTTTCAAGGTTAAATATGTCCTCTGAGTAAATGGTATCATGGCTGAGACTAAGAACTACAATTATACATACTTAGAGCAAAACCCAAGCCAAAATCAAAATAAAAGGGCTGAAAACCTGATTTTGATCCGACCCGATAGGATATCGTGGTATTGATTTCTTATATAGGTGTCAAATAAGTCATCCAAGGATAAACTAATTTAAGTAAGTCCATAAAAACTTATCGTACCCATCAGGGATAAAATTCGAGAAAATGAGCCATATTGATGGCTGAATATCGGTTTTTGATCAGATTCAATAGAATATCGGGGTATCGATTTCCGATATCGGGGAAAATGAGTCGTCTGAGAAGATCTACTAATGTTCGAGACTAAAAACTATAATTTTACCAAGTTAGAGCAAATTCTGCAGCAAGAACCACGATATCAAAGTATCGATTTCCTAGATCGAAGGGAAACCGGAAAAAATAAGTAGCTCATGACCTGACCGGACGCCTAAAGTATATTTGTGTGAAGTTTGGTGAGAATCGGATAAAAATTGTAGATTTGTATAAAGAACACACAGTGAGACAGACAGATAGACAGACACACAGAAACATCTTACCTTTTATATATATAGATATCAC
This sequence comes from Ascarosepion bandense, assembly GCA_037127315.1. Taxonomy (NCBI): domain Eukaryota; kingdom Metazoa; phylum Mollusca; class Cephalopoda; order Sepiida; family Sepiidae; genus Ascarosepion; species Ascarosepion bandense. The sequence goes on along the minus strand of JBBBDQ010001055.1, from coordinate 1,156,749 downwards.
TTAAACGTTATTTTCAGTGGACACCCATATTTGAGTAGTCGTTCCATATATTTATTAAACAGTCTATTTATTTTCACCTACTGACCTGAATGATCAAGACAACTTATTAAAAAATAATGCTCCCTCCTGAAGGGTTCGAACCTGTATTTTCATGCAATCTTATGTACCACTTTAGTAGTCATCAGATCTGCAAATGTCATCACAAATGTGACATAAGTAGCATGCATGTCTGTCTTGAAGGACATTCACACAGTCCGCATTAGACTTTCGATTTTTATGTTATCATCAATGAATATAAAATCAAGCACAAGATAGAAAATCATCCTCACAGTTGTTACATACAATCTCAGCTTTAATATATCAAATCTACATCACCTTTGCTAAGAGGTTTTTTAAACATTAACATTAATAGTGCAGTGGATATCGACGAGGAACGCCAAATTGGGGTGCCGAGTTCGAATTCCAGCTGAATTCCAGCTTTTATTCACTTACGCACAAATACCCTAGTCCATCTCTGCCCTCCAGTTATGGGTTAAATAACAGGACAGGTTGGGTTCTATAGCCTTGGCTGGCAACCAGTCTACCACAGAAAGCAATGGCAACCTACTGCGGGATAATCTTCTGCCCAGTCAGTCATGTCTTTCGAAACATGATCACCCAAACATGTATCACGTATAGCACTTAACTGACTGAATATAATAGTTGAAAACATAATTAAAACTTCTACTGGTCATAAAGTAGGGGATCGGTTTTTCGATTGCTATGAAGTAATAAACTGATCCCCCACTAATTATACTTAATATAATAATGTATCTCTTCTCACTACAGCTATGAGTCAAATGGCAGGACAGATTGGGTTCTATAGCCTTGGCTGACAACCAGTCTACCGCAGAAAGCAATGGCAACCTACTGCGCGATAATCTTCTGCCAAGTCAGTCATGTCTCTTTCGAGACATGATCGCCCAAAGCGTGTATCACGTATGGCACTTAACTGACTGATAATGAAGAAAAAACGAAATCGAAAAAGACTTCGGAAAATGATAAAAATACTGAAAGAGAAAAGAGATTAGAATTAAGAAGACAGAAATACAAAGGAGAAGGAGAGGAAAAGAGGGAGAAGAGAAAAGAAAGAAAAGAAAAGAAGAAAAAGAAGAGAAGAAGAGGAAGAAAAGTGGAGGAAGGGAAGAAGGGAAGAAAACAAGCGGGAGAAGAGAAGAGAAAGGGAGAGAAAAAGAAAGAAAGAAAGAAAGGAAAGAGAAAGAGGGGAGGAGGATGAAAAGAGGAAGAAGAAGGGAGGGAGGAAGAGAAGAAGAAGAAGAAGAAGAAAGAAAGAAAGAAAGAAGGAAAAGAAAAGAAGAAGAAAAAGAAGAAAAAGAAAAAGAAAAAGTGAAGAAGGAAGAACAGAAGAGAAAGAAGAGAAGAAAGAAAGAAAGAAAGAAAGAAGAAGTAAGAAGAAAGAAAGATGAAGAAAGAAAGGAGAAAGGAGGAGGGAGAAGAGTGAAAGAAAAGAAGGAAGGGAAGAGAAAGAAGAAAAGAGGAGGAAGAAAAAATAAAGAAAAAGAGAATAGGAAAAGCGAAGAGAAGGAGAAAAAGAAAAAAGGAAGAAAAAAGAGGGAAGAGAAGGAAGAAAAGAGGAGGAAGAAGAGAAGAGAAGAAAAAGAAAAAAGAGAAGGGAGAAGAGAATGGAGAAGAGAAGAGAAAGAAGAGAAGAGGAAAAAGGGAAGAACACAAAATATACAGTTTGGTAAAGAAGTCTCATGATTATACATACGACAATCCACACACACACACACACACACACACACACACACACACACACACACATCATATCGATAGCTTAACCTTATAAAAACCAATATATCCCAACCCCCTCCTTTACTAGAGCTAAACTCGGAGCTTAGAATTTATCCTCAATCTTTGTTTATATGGAATCGAAGAATGCATGCCTTAAAATGACACATTGAAAATGGCTATTTCCTCGCTACGTTTTATCTGAATTTACAGATAAATAAATAAATTAATGCATATATATATATATATATATATATATATATATATATATATATATATATATTGTGTGTATTTTGGCAGCATTTTTTCATTTTTTCAGGTTTCATTGAATAATGTAGACAAGTTTTGTCTATTAATTTTGTATAGGATCCGTTCATATCAGACGGTATGAACGGATCTTACACAAAATTAATAGACAAAACTTGTCTATATTATTCAATATCTATATATATATATATATATATATATATATATATATATATATATATTCCATTTTTAAACGAGTTACCCAGGTTTCTAACATTAGTGGTCTATTCAGGCGATTTTTAATATAAATGTGTACTGGTCTAACCCTATTAGGACCAAAAACTAAGTATTAAACAATCAATATGTATGTATGTATGTATGTATGTATGTATGTATGTATGTATGTATAATTGTCAGGTCGTGAATGGCGAGAATAATCCAACAAGATCAACTTAATATAAAATATCAAGTGATATATCTGTATAGAGAGCTCAGTGAATGTTATCCAGAGCAATATGATATTTATAAATGAAAACTGAACACAGCATTTAGATTAGTTATAAATTATAATTAATTTCAATGAGCTAAATTTTCTCATTTCATAAGACTACACTATATTCGTTTCATTCGGTATAAATATTTTCCCTGAGTAAACATTTCTTTAAAATGAAATGGAAAAATTAAAAAGATTGAGAGCAGAGACCTTACCGTTATTTCAGTTGGGGATCTCTATACAGGTCGAGAAGAGGTCATCATTCTTGGATATAATACTAAGCATATTAAAATACCAAGCATATTTAATATACCAAGCAACCGTTTATCTTATTGAACACAAAAACGAGAAAAAAGTATATATCGGAATTTCCACCGGACCATGGATACAACGCCTATATAATCATAAGCAATGTTATTCTAAACCCCACCAAAAATATCAAACTTTCAAAATATTTCTGGGAATTAAAATACAGAAATCTCTTAACACAGATTAAATGGAAGATTATTGGTAAATATCAAAAACCTCAAAACTTCAGAAGCAGATGCAATTTATGCATAGACGAAAAGATTAGAATTATCAAATTCAGAGAAACTAGCCGATTATTAAATCAAAGAAATGAAATAAATTTCAAATACCGTCGTAGAAATAAATTTAAACTATCTAACACATTCAATGTTAGAATTACCCCGTTCCGTCACACTTGCCGATTCATTCATATTTTACGACGATCATTCATTGGAGGGTTTTACAAACTGAAGAAGTGAAGGTGCCAGTATATGTATTCAACTATTTTATATTAAATATGTATGAAGCTAAGAGTGTCTTATCTTGCACTGTGTGATTGTAAATGTATTTTAATATAAACAGTTCACGTGTATAGGGGTGCACTTAACTGTCATGTTATATATAGGGTTATTCCGTGTGCATGGGTGCACCTAATTATGTGCATGTTCCTAAGTATAATTATGGTGACATGTCTGATTATATGTACTATTGTATGTATATTCCGTGTATATAGGCGCACCTAATTATAAGTATATGTCATGTATAAGAGTACACATAATTATGTATATGTTTCTCGTGTAGATGGGAGCACCTGATTATATGTAGGTTGTATTAATCTTGAATTAACGATGTAATTGATTGTACCCTCCTGAATTGATTGTAACCTCATGTATTGATCAGTCTACTCACATATGTTACAGGTTCGAAATCCGAACGATATATGCCGGTATGTGTAACGTTTGTTATGATCTATGAAATGTGAAACATACCACCTCGTTTGGGGGAGGTGAAGAGTGGACATGTATGTGTAAACAAGCTTACATCGTTCTTATACAATCACTTATAAGTTCTTATAAGCAAGTAGTGTTAAAAAAAAAGACGAGAAATAGCAGAGTGGGCGTGTAATGACTTTGTAGTCACTCTACAAGAATGATGACCTCATCTCGACTGGTCTAGAGATTCCAAACTGAGATAACGCCAAAGTGTCTGCTTTTAATTTTTTTTTTTTTTTTCCTTTCATTTTAAAGAAATGTTGATTTCGGGGAAAATATTTCTACCGAATGGAACGAATATTATATGGTCTGATGAAATGGGCTAATTTGGCTCATATAAATAAATTATAATTTATAAGTAATCTAAATGATGTGTTGAGTCTACCTTTATAAATTATATATATATATATATATATATATATAATCAGGATAATCAGGTAGTAAACCCCAAAACCCCGATCCTAATTAATATTAATTTCATTAATATTAAAATTGATCAAGATGGAGGGTTCGATGCAAATATTATATTCTAATTACAGAGCCAAATATAAAAATAAGACAAAATTTCGTTTCTACGAGGACTTTCTCGCTTTTTCAGCAACGGCGAAACGAAATTTTTTTATTTAATCAAATTCAAATAACAAAAGATTTTATACCAGAAGATAGTCCCCCTCCAAAAAAAATCTCCATCCACTAGAAAATAAAATGGGGTAGGATTAACAATTTTTGAATTTAAAGAAGTAAACAGGGAAGCAAACAGATACCTATGTCTCATATTAGAAGACATCCCCTGAGCTGAAAGTTAAAAAGTTGAAATTTAGCCATGTCAGGGGAATAGAAGTGGTGGGAGGAACGAAAGGAAAAAAGAAAAAAGAAAAAAGGGGGGAATGGGTGGTTGACTGGGAAGTAAGCTAAAAAATTATTCCCATAGAAACAAAAAAAAAAAAAACTGCTACCATCAATGTTGAAAAAAACATTGATAAATTTACCAAAGAGATTTTAGTTTAAATAAATAATGACTGGGACAAATTTTATAGAAAAAATTTGCACAAAGTTAAATATAAATCTTCAATTTAAAATTTAAAATATTAACTTCAAGGGTAGATCTAAAAAAAATCCATTACTACACGTATACACACGTATACACACACACACACACACACACACACACACACACACACACACACACACACACACACATTCCCGAACATAATTTACTTAAAAAGCTAAATGATATTCGCAATTCGAGTTAAATTTAATTTTAATTATTTTTGAAAAAATTAAGAAACTAAGTTTAAGGAACGGAATTATTATATATTTATTTTTTGTAAGGGCTCGGCTAAAAGTTAACCAAAAGTAATCTTTTTGTGTAAAACGTAATATCGATTTAGCATTAAAAATAAATATAAAGATACAATTATAACAAAACGCGGGGAAATTATATGAGTAATAGAGTCATGAAAAACACAAATGAAATAAGAATCGTCACAAAAACAAAACCAAAAGATGCAGGAAAAATGAGGGCAAAGAGTTGGTCTACAGGTTCTTACATGTTAAATAGTAGATATTTAGATAGGAAAAGGAAGAAGGATGGTATCTATAAGGCTGGGATTAGTATTTAGTAGTGGGGTTCAAATTTACTACCTTAAAAAATATTTTACTAAAATCATAGTAAAAACGTCATAGGAATTTAAAAGTAGGTGCTGATTTGGGTACTTTAATATTTCTATTTTTTCCTCTAAACATAGATTGCACCTATCATGAGAATTTCTGGAGGTACGTGCTGAGCCTATCAGTTTCCAACTAACTATGGTATTTAGTCCTTCTTCCTTCATTTTCAAAAATCTTCGGGAAAGAGCTGTTTGATATTTTGGATTGGGGTTGGAAAAAGAATGCCTATGGTTATAGAAACGTTGCTTAACATCCTCCGCGGATATATCAATATATGTCTGGGAATTTGTTCCATTGTTGGTTGGTGAGATTTGAGCTTCGTAGATTATCTGGGTGGAGTTACACTTGCTTTCCATTAGGTGCTGATTTGGGTACTTTAATATTTAAATTAATTTTAATATTTAATTTATTATTTAATTTAAATAAATTTTAATATTACTCACGGAGCTACAATTGCAATCATTAGAAATTCCAGACTTTGAATCAATATTATATAAATTCTTTAGATTGTTTGAATTGATAATATCGTCCATATTTGGAGTACAGGAATAGCTAATTTTTAATGTGTTCCTATTAAAGATTTTATGTAGAGGATTGTTGCTATTAAGTTGTTTATCTATTAGATTGAGAAAATATTTTCCTATATTAATATTAGTTAGTCTACAGTATGGTGGGGTTAAACCATATTACCTTCCTTTTTCTTCATTTATTTTAATTATTGGTATTCGATGGTTCAGAGTTAATAGTTGGTTTTACATACGTTAATGTATTTTTGTATCCGCTCTTCTGAAGGGCCTTGTTGTAAATTTCTTTATTTTGATTGAAAGTTTTGACGTTGGATGATAAACGGTTAATTCTAGTATTTACGATGTTAGGTATCTGTTTTAAAATAGTTTTTGGGTGATTAGATGAGATATTAATGTAAGTGGCAAAACTATTTTCTGTGAGATAAGGCTAGTGGGAGTCATCATTTAGGTTTACTTCTTTACATTAAAAGACTATTAATCCCAACCCATTTTATTTTCCTGTGAATGGAGATTTTTTTTCTACCGGTATAAAATCTTTTGTCATTTGAATTTGATTAAATAAATTTTTTTGTTTTGCCGTTGCTGAAGAAGCGAGGAAGTCTTCGTAGAAATAGCTATTCAATGGATTAAAACATCGAATTTTTTAAATATATATATTAATCATTTCAACCCCAGGCAAGGCAGTTTTACTACCAGTGGTGTGCAGGGGGTTACATAGGAAGAAAGTGACGAGAAAGAAGGACAAGTTATAGGAGTGTCAGAAAATGGGTAAGAGAACGATGGTAATACTGGTGTGATGAGATTATAGTAAACGGAGAAAAGAACATGAGCGAAAGAATACGAGTCAGAGAGATAGGGGATGACATTTGCCCTTACCCCAGTCCACCACAATTTGGAGGTACTTTTTAAACTTAGCAGCGAGGTTCATTTTGTCAGCCTCAGCGGATTTTTTATCAAAGCGAGAGTAAACGCTGGTGTCGTCAGCGTAGATGCCTACTTGGAATCTGATTACATCGGGGAGATCGTTGATGAAGATCACGAAAATCGTAGGACCTAGAATAGAGCCTTGAGGGACACCCTCGTTGGTATGATAGTATCGCGAGGCATGTCCGTTCAATACTACCTTCATTACGCGATTTGAAAGAATGACTGGATTGGATCAAACAATCGTCCAGTTAAACCATAGACCTGGTGGAGCGACTTTTTTCAGAGACTGTGGGCTGTAAGATGTTGAAGCACCTCGGCGTTGATAATGGCTTCGAACACTTTCCCCAAAATCGGTAGGAGGCTGATAGGGTGATTATTAGAGGGGTCCGAAGGTTCTCCAGTATTCTTAAATATAGGAACCATAGAGGAGGATTCCAGCAGGAAAGCAAGAAGCAGAGAGGCAGTGATTGTAGTATTCGGAGAGGACAGAGAAGAGTTCAAGGGCACATTTCTTCAGGACAATGATTGGGATTCCGTCACCTCCGCTCGCTTTATGGGGGTCAAGGTTTGGCCTCATTTCTAGGTGGGAAGTCGGTTACAGATACACCAGACGAATCTAGTGTCGAGTTAGTGAAGAATCTGCGAGAAAAGTACACAGCCTTGTCCGCTGAAGAGATGAGGACTTCAAATTTATTGATTAGAGGTGTGATTAAACGGCTTACTGTTTTTTAGTACGTTTTACAGAGACGCCAGTAATCTTTGGTGCCGAACTTACGGGATGCTATACACTGCTTCATTATACAGCAGCTTACCTTCATTAATTGTCTCGTTGCACTCATTACGAGCATCAGCAAAATGGCACCTGGTATGGTCCAACGCGTGTCTCCGGCAAAGACGGGAGAAGTGATTCCGGTGGACGATAGCGGCTGAGCAAACAGGGGAGAACCAGGGGGACGAATGGGGTTTAAGTCATGACTTCCTGGCAGGGATGAAAGCATCGATGCTAGCCTTAACCCAAGAGAAGACCTCGGACGCACAGTCTTCAACGGGGAGGCTAAAATCTTTGATCCCAGGGACGTCAGACAGGAAATCACGGAACGAGTCCCAGTCTGCTCTTTGGTAGCAGTAAAATATTCTGCTGGTCTGAGGTTCCTGGGTGGAGTGGGAGTGGAACATGTTTCTGGAGATAGGGAATGCAAAAATGTTCTATATGCCCAGTCGCACGCGTCAAGTGATAACTTTGAAGAACTCTCCTTTTCAAAAACACACACCCACTAAAGAAACACAAAGATTATTTTACAACCAAACATGAGAACAAAAATAACAATATTGGAAAAATAACAACCTCAAAAATGGCCAGTAAAGTGGCTGAAAGTGCTTGGAAATTAAAAAATTATGGAATATTTTTTTTTTTTACATTAAAAATGAAACATGTAAGAATACTGGAAAAATTAAAGTAACAATTATTAAAATCTTTCTTATTGGTCATTTTTACCGAAACATTTTTAAATGAAAGGTTGCTGCTCATATATATATATATATATATATATATATATATATATATATATATATATATATATATATATAAGTAAGTAGCTAACCTAGAGCCAACGGACCTATCTAGTTGCACCTAATGGATCATCAGGGCAAGTTGGCTAATTATTTATTTGCTCTGCTATTGTATTAAGCGATTTACGTGTTAGTTTCCTCGTCTCGTTTTTTTTTCTTTCGACTCGTACTTTGACTAATGTTCAGGTGCTTAGTTCGTTTCTTTTTTTGTTTCTATTTTTCCCTCTCCGCGTTTATACTCGATGGGTTTTTCGAGACCTATTTAAAGATAAATTTACAGTTTTGTATATATATATATATATATATATATATATATATATATATATATATTGAAGCAACTGTATATGCACAAACACAGACACACACACAGAAACACACACATGCATTGAACCCAAAATATGAAAGCCCCAATATATGAGAAGAATGGCAACTTCTGTCACGTATCATCTGTCTATGACATAGTCAATGATATATCAGCAGATAAGACTTATGTATTTCGTTTCGATATTAAATGCCAGAGATATGATCTAAGACGAAAATTTTGCCTTACTTTGACAAAGGCCAAATTTGTGTTTTCTGAACGACACGCCTTGTGAGCTTCTTATGTTCAGTTGTGGCGACTGCCAGAACCGAACATAAGCAGCTCACATAAGCAGCGGCAGGTGTCTTACGATGTAAAAACCAAGAAACATCGATGTCAACGAGCGGCCAAGACTTAGAGCGGTAAGAAATGAGCATAGTTCGATAAATATTGGCCAGTACATGGGCTCTATATGGTACTAGCAGTATAGCCCGGCGTTGATCAGGTGTAATGAAAGCTTTAAAACTAATCCATCGTCCTGGAGCTCAGACTCAGCCTAAAGAATATTTGTGTGAATTTTGGTGAGAATCGGTTAAAAATTGTGGATTTGTATAAAGAACATACAAACAAATAAACAGACACACACACAAACATCTTGCATTCTATATATATATATATATATATATATATATATATATATATATATTATCGATTTGTTGCACTATTGTAAGAACTGCAACCTTGAAACTTCTGAATATCGTTCATTATGTCATTGTCTATGAGTGTATTAAATTTGATTAAAATCGGACCACTCCTTCTATAACCCGATTTTTTCGATTATCGATTTTCGATATTTATCGGGGATACCTCGACACAAAACCTAGCTAAGAACACTCGCAGACGCTTATAGTACAACTGTGTAAATTTTCATGAAAATCAGTTCAGCCGTTTCGGAGTCTATAGGTAACGGACACACACACACTGGCACACACACACAGACAAAGTTCCATTTATAAAAAAGTTTATATAATAGATTGCTTTAATCGACATAAAGAAAAGAGTACAATCTTTCTTGATCATGGTGCTGTGCAACCGGGCGCCAGTGAAATCAATTTAGTCATTCTTATTTCGTTGACTATAAATTTAAAATTTCAGAACCAAATCTCAATCTTACAGATCAACTTAGATATTTCTGGTTTTATTTCGTCATCTTCTGCCATTTTTCAAGCAACTTTGTAAAGTCTTAACAAAGCAGTAGATTACTTTCAGTTTTTTAATGGGATTCTCACGTAACCTCTAGAAGTTTTTTAAATTTCTGGTCATTTAGTGTACTACCACTAGATAGTATTTTTCTTTTAAAGGTCCTACGAAATCTATATGTACTCTGGACCATGGAGAATCGTTTTTCGGCTAAGGTCGAAATTTTAGAGGCGATGCATTTGATGCCAGGAAAACAACTTCTGCATGGCTTTTACTCAATTTTCAATATCTTGAGCTATTTTTGGCCAATACGTACAAAACCTCATTCAGAATTTCATTCTAGAAATTCCTGGGTATCATAAGTGAAATTCTTTTAGCATGCGTGTGTACAATGACGCTGGCATCAAAACTCTTTCTGCGGACATAAGTACAATATTGGATAATGAAATTTCATTCAGTCAGTTAAGTGCCATACATGAAACACGCTTGGGCGATCATGTTTGAAAGAGACATGACTGACTTGGCAGAAGATTATCCCGCAGTAGGTTGCCATTGCTTTCTGCGGTAGACTGGTTGCCAGCCAAGGTTATAGAACCCAATCTGTCCTGCTATTTAACCCATAACTGGTAGGAATAGACGGATTAATACCTTTCCCAAGGGTATTTGTGCGTAAGTGAATGCAATAGATTCAGCTGGAATTCGAACTCGGCTCCCCGATTTCTCGTTCCGAGCCGATATCCAATGCACCACAACGCACATTCCATTTCATTATTTCCATTAATAATCACCTTTCCATTTTTTTCTTTAAATGCTATTTCCTTCTTCATTTTTATTATAAAGTCATTTTTTCCGACTTACTTCTTATTTCTTTGAATGTTATGAGCAGTTCTCTTTCTGTATTGTAAATGATTTCATTTTCGGCTCTTATCGCTGCAATTACTGTGTCTTTTAGTGGATCGCAGAAATTTGGTATGACTCAGTTTTTTGGATGGTAGAAACTCCATTTTATAATTATAGTTTAATAGGATAACTCACCAGCGCTGCAGTCTGTTCAATATATGTGTGGGAATAGCCTTTTTATTATACATACATGGGCAATAATAGACGATGATCTGTCTGTAATATGAATAGTTGCTTCTAAAGCAACAAAAGTTACACTCTTTTCTGGCCTAAATATCAGTGTTACCTTCTCTTTTACTTCAAATTTATCTGTTGTTTTTGTGCATGTTCCTGGATCTTGTGACAAGACTTCTGGAAAACTTATTTTTAATTCATTCTTGAATTTTTCATTTGCCGTGTGACCATTTCAAATAACAGTCTTTATTTTGTTGCAGAAAAAGTTAATTGGGAAATCCCAGAGATCAAATAATGCAGTCCAATCTGTTCCAAATGAATTAGCTGTATTCTTTAATACAAACACCACCGCCTTCTTAGTTTTGCCAAAAAAGAAATGTTAGAGGTGAATTCACCCATAAATTACAATTTCTTTCCTGGAAGTATATGAGCAACTTTTTTAGAAGTTAATAAACTAGGTTTACACATTTTCCCCATGTCTGTTAATTTATGATGGTGATATTAAATCCTGTATCTAGTTGTAGTTTTATTTATACATTATTAATTTTCAAAAAAATAAGTTTTCTCTTTTGAGATAGTTATAATTCAGTTAAAGATACGTTCGAAATCTTGTGAAATTCTTCCTTACAATTATTGACTTTACACCATGTATTTATCACGTTCACATACATTTTATTTTACTTCTATTTTTTTTGTATTTCCAACTAGCAGTATAACCCGGCGTTGCTCGTGTGTAATGAAAGTATTAAAACTAATCCATGGTCCTGGAGCCCAGACTCTTTGGACGTTGGCACGAAAGACTAAAAAGCAATAGTTGTTTCCATTTAAAGCGAAACCCTAGATTGAAAGAAAAATGAATGGATGTAAGTCAAATTTTTATTTCCTGGTATCGATATCAAATAAGTTATTTTCGTCGTAAACTGAATTTTGAAGGCTAAATAAGTCCTCTGAGTAAATGGTATCTTGGCTGAGACTAAGAACTACAATTATAACTACTTAGAGCCAAACCCGAAGCAAAAACTAAAATAAAAGGGCTGAAGAAAATACAGACATACAGGCAGATAAACAGACATACACACAAACATCTTGCCTTTTATATATATATATATATATATATATATATATATATATATATATATATATGATTGATTTTCTGCACTATTGTAAGAACTGCAACCTTGAAACTTCTGAATATCGTTTCTTATGTCTTTGTCTATGAGTATCAAATTTGATTAAAATCGGACCACTCCTTCTATAACTCGATTTTTTCGATTATCGATTTTCGATATTTATCGGGGGTACCAAAACCTAGCTAAGAACACTCGCAGACGATTATAGTACAACTGTGTAAATTTTCTAGAAAATCAGTTCAGCCGTTTCGGAGTCTATATGTAACGGACACATGCACACAGACAAAGTTCCATTTATAAATAAGTGTAGATAAGTGTTATATACTCCTTCTTCTGGTTGGTGCCACTTCGACGAAAATAATGGTGAATCAATATGTCGGAAATATAAACTTATGTAAGTTCGGCGAGAATATTCTGCAACCAAATTTTGATTATCTTTTAACACTACAAAATGACAGGCATCAATACGTATATATAAAATATACAATTATATTTTATTCGTTCTTCTTCGGTGACTCGGCGTGGAGACGGGATTATTCTGATCGGAGCACACACGCATACAAGTCAGCGCCCAAATGCTACCCATGTGATCTTACCCGGTTTCTCTCTCAGCTGTTTTCAACCCGACTGCTCTCTGCAACTCCTAACTTAACTCTCAATTCTGTGACAACTGACGCCATTTAAATAGTTACCTCACTGGAGCTTCCGGTGAAATCTGTCTCACCACAGGCGCTGATTGTTTTTTTACCCTTGATCGTCAAAGCAAAATTTTAGCTCGACATACTCAGCTCGACACCTGCATTTTCATACTCTGCGTCGCCCAGTGCAAAATATACTTCTTTTGAAAATTCGACACTGACCAAGATATTATACAACATAAATACTTTTGTGTCATACCCTCCCACATTCGTAGCCTTTTTTGTTAAAAAAAACTAATTATATTTGAAATGCTTACCTCCACAACTGTAGCAGTATTATGTAGTGAGGTAATTTATAGTCTTTTTTTAAATGTTCTATTAAGAGTTGAAAAACGCCAATAGTTATCTTTTAGATAGTTGGATGCTATGTATTTACGAAATGTATCTTTCCGCAATCTTTGCTGTATGAAGTTTTAGATTTGCAATATGTTAAAACTCTTCCGCTATTTTCTGGAGAGTTAGCTAGGGGTTCATTTCTAATTTAGCAAGTATCCTGAATCTTATTTCCACGTCCTTATTTAAAATTAAGCCCTGTACGAATATTAGACATTTAAATAAATCTGGAATTAATTCATTTAACTTGAACTTCTCGCATTTTCGATTCACGATTCCTGCATAAGTGACAAAATCTTCATTGTCACACTTTACTAAGTTAAGACATTGCCAACGTGTATTGAATAATGAACATCTATAACCGAAAATCTTTGATAGTGTTACTACAGATCCTTTAAAATTTATCCCAACTGTTTATTTTATTTGTTTTTTATTTATTTATTTTTTCAAAATAAAATATCCATACTTTTCATGTTCAGCAAAGGTGGGGACAATTATCTTGATAATAAATTAACTTTCTTTTCATCATTCCAGTGCCAACAATTCATTTTGAAGATACTTTCGTATCTTCTATAATGAGCTGGAAAAGTTATCCTTTCGTCTAGATTGTATAAAAATTCGCTAATTGAATTAGAAACAGCATCTGAAATGAATAAATTTGATGGTTTTTCTTCCGGAGTTTTATTAAATAATAATTAAAAAAATCTTCTGTTGTTGCTGTAATTGTAATTCATGTTGTTTTTGTTACTGTAATTGTCTGTATTATATAGATGAATTTGTATTTACACTATCTATATTATTTGGACTATTATCCTCATCTTCGTTGCCATTTGCACGACATTTCGGCCGTTTATTTCGAACTCTTTATTGACGTCACTGGAGTATATTATTCCCATTCCTTGTGCGAAGCTACTTTTGGTCGTCCCTGTAACACGATTCTCTATTTGCTCACTGCTGTAGCCTGGTATTGAACTCACAACTCTTTTGGGTCAAGTCACTGGAACGAACCAACGCCTATATCCTTAAGAACAACAACAACTGAATTTCTGAGACTTATGAAACCTAATGTTTCAGTAACCATTTTTACCAGAGTTCATATTGCAATTTTTGATGTTAATAGTTTTCTCTAGTATTTTTTTATGTTAATGTTTTTTTTTCTTTTTCTGGGACTTATAAGCTTAATGTTCAGTAATCTTTATTATCAGAGCTCATATTGCAATTTTTGACACCAATGATTTTCTCTGGCACTCTATAACTGGTTCCCATATTGTATTCATCTCTATGCTTGGTCGGCTTAGGAGGTTTTTGTAGCCTAGCATATGTGCTGATTCCTTCAGTTTACGTAGTTTCCACTGGCGCTCTTTATCTATTATGGGATAAAGTTGAAATAATAGATAGAGAACGCTACTGGAAACTACGTAAACTTAAAGAATCAGCACATATGCTAGACCAGAGGTGTTCAAATTTTTTGACTAAAGGACCCTATTATTAAAAATTTATCCATGGGTGACACTTGCACCCTGAAGAAAAGTAAATTTGAATATCAAGCTCTTGCATGTGTAATTTTTGTATAAATAACGTTGACATGTAATGGGCGATAGTGCAAGCTTTTGTCATTTGATAACATTAATAAATAAGAATAAATATCCAGGCATTGAAAATTTATATTCTGAATTTCACGTTATGAGTTAATCCACTGACCCCTTATCTTATCTTTGCGGACACCCTGTGGTTCGCGGAACACAGTTTGAAAATCCCTGTGCTAGACTAAAAAAAATCTCCTAAGTCCACCAAGCATAGAGATAAATACAATATAGGAACCAGTAATACGGAATGCCAAAAAAGAAAAATCACTAGTGTCAAAAATTACAATATAAGCTCTGGTAAAAATTACTAGAGAAAACCCATTATTACCAAAAATATACTAGAAATAACCATTAACATCAAAAGTTGCAATATGAACTCTGGAAAAAAAAAAAGGGTTACTGAAGATTAGGTCTATAAGTCCTAGAAATTCAGTGGCCCAAGAGAATATAGATGTTGGTTCGTTCCAGTGATTTGACTCAAAAGAGTTGTTAGTTCAATACCATTCTATAGCATTGTGGACAAGTAACTTGAACAGTCGAGTTAAAGGGAGATAACTTATAACTACCAAAAGCGGCTTCGCACAAGGAATGAGGATGATATACCCCAGTGATGGTAATAAAGAGTTCTGTTCACAATTCTTAACACCTGAAGAAGGCCGGAGCGTATATCGACTGAATCGTCGTACAAATGGCAACAACGTTGAGGACAATAGCCCGAATAATGTAAATAGTATTGTTTTTCTTGTTGTTGCTTTTGTGGCGCCAGCATTTGAATCATGAACGTTTTTAGTTTTTCCATTTTCTTGTACTCCGTTGAAAATTTCGTAGATTAATTTTTGAATTCGCCTGATTATTCGTCTGATTATATCTCTGTAGTCCGGCGAATATCGCGTCTCGGCGGTGAACTGAATATCATATTACGAACTGTAGGATACGTACATTTTTTTTCTTTTCTCGAGTAAGTTCAAGCGAACACTCGTCGTCACTTTTTTTACACTAGAAATAACGCCTTCGAAAAATATTTTCAGACATTTTTCTTTTCCTGACCCAAATGTTTATAATGTATCCATATAAATATTATTTTTTACAATGCCACGTGATCCCAACCGCACGATTCCTCCAATTACATCAAAACGAGGTCGACTATGTTTTCTGGCGATCCGTGTTCAAACTCAAATGCCGACAGCATATAATGACACAAAGAATAAAAAAGGAAGGAAAAGAAAAGGCAAAATATAAAAAAGGAAAGTAAAGAAAAGAATAAAAATAAGGGAAAGAAAAGGCAAAAGATTTAAAAAAAGAAAAGAAAAGGAAAAGCAAAGAACATAAACGGAAGGAAAAGAAAAGGCAAAGCATTAAAAGGAAATAAAAGTGTAAAGAAGGGAGGAAAAGAAAAGCCGAAAATAAAATAAAAAACGGAAGGAAAAAAGGAGTAAAAAGAAGAAAAAAAGGAAGAAAAAAAAGGCAAATATTTAAAAAAGAATGAAAAATGCAAAGACTAATAAAAAAAGAAAGAAAATACAAAGAATAAAGAAGGAATGAAAAGAAAAGGCAAAATATAAAAAAGGAAGGAAAAAAAGGCAAAGAATAAAAATAAGGGAAAGAAAACACAATGAATAAAAACGGAAGAGAACGAAAAAGCAAAAGATAAAAAGGAAATAAAGGTGTAAAAGAAAAGAAAAGCTGCAAATAAGAAAGGAAAGAAGGAGTAAAAAGAAGAAAAAAAGAAGAAAAAGAAAAGGTAAATATTTAAAAAGAAATGAAAAATACAAAGAATAAAAAAGAGTGAAAAGAAAATAAAGAAAGAAGGAAAAGAGTAAAAAAAAAAAGAAAGAAAAAGCAAGCGATAAATAAGGATGGAAAACAAAAAAAAAAAAAAGAAAAATCAAGACAGAAAAGAAAAAGAGCATGAAAGAAAAGATTGAATGAAGAATAGAATGCAAAAAAATGAACGGTAGAAAATGATTTGTTGTTTGAATTTGACAATCATTTGTCTGACTGTATTTCAGAAACAATCCAAAAATAAATAAAGGAAATAGATATATAAACAGGCAAAAATAAACGAAAAGAGTAAAACAAATTTAAAAAAAGCCTGCCTCTAAAATAACGGATATTTGAACAAGGAATAAGTCTAAAATAATAAAAAGAAGAAAATTTAGTAGAAAAAAGTTAAGATTAAAAAAAATAAATCAAATATGAATAAATGTTGGGGTAACAAATATCTGTCGCTCTTACACAAATGCCCGCCTCCCCGCCGACAAGCGATAGGGCCCATTTGGCAGGTTTGTTTTTCGCAGAGGGCGGCAAAAAGTCGCGACGTCTCTCGCAACTGGTAAGGAGCGTCCGATTGTCTCGAGGGGAAATACCCTTTCCGAGGTTCGTATTTTTTGTTTTGTCTTTGTCGCTGGTTGCAGTGAAAGAGACATAACGACGCAAACCACGCGCACTCTTTTGTCAGACATTGAAAACAAAATACAAACAGGAGCGGGAGATAGATAGAGAGATAGATAGATAGATAGATAGAGAGAGAGAGAGAGAGAGAGAGAGAGAGAGAGAGAGAGGGTGAATAGAGCGAGGGATTGAGTGAGAAAAAAAAGCTTATTTTGATTAAAACAAATACATCCAAAGACATGGGGCGTACATTAAAATAATTTATAAAACAGTCATAAAGAAGAATGTCAATAATACAAATAAATATATGAGCCTATGAGAAATATATATACCGAGATTAATTTGGAATAGCTTAAAGACGAATAAGAACAGGGAGATGGAAAGATTGTGTTGCTGCCCGTAGAGAGATCTTGCATTTCCTGTAGATCAGTATCTACGGGCAGCCCATCTAGGAACTGACCAGGTTTGATGTTGCTTAACTTCGGTGATCACACGGAAACATCATGTGTGTTGCGTACTGCTGTCCATCACTTTTAGGTCGGATGATGTGTATGTGACATAGTAAGTAAAGTGATAATGTTGTGACACATGCACACACGTGTGGAATCACACACACACACACACACACACACACACACACACACACACACACACACACACACACACTTGTGGAAACACACTCACTTACTTACCCAATCACGCAATTGTATGCATTATATTTTGTATGTAAACATTTTATATTTAAATAAATATAATCTGTTTGCTGATTGGTTTGAGCTAGCCAATCAGAATCAAGGTAAGTGAACTACATTTTTACCACCAATCGTAAGAATGTTTGAACACCTATATATACGATTTGCCGCGTATTTTTCGCCAGTTGCCACCAGAATTTCTTACGCACACATCATGTTGAAATATACAAGTTTTATGTCCAACTCACTCTCTCATACAAATTTATTCTTCTGTACAACTACAAAAATGATCGTTATTCATGAACTCTCAAATTTGAACAATTCTTTTTAGCAATAATATTCCTCACACAAATTTCTTATCACACTGATAAATCTTACTGCAACAATGAAAATTTCAACTTACGTCAAAATCTCTAACACAAATTTTCATACAGTCCATGGAAGACATTTTCAAACAAACAATTTCAACATCTATATAATTTATGTATTTCTTGTTAATATTTGTTAAATACACTTTAGAATTGCAAATTGATGCTTAGTCTATTTCATTCCACTTTCTATTTGCTTGTTTAATTGAATGATTTTCAACGCTCATAAAAATAATGGTGGTATTTAAGGATTTAGTTAGGAAGTTCTTTGGGAAGTGGCCTTGTGCCTTGTAAAAATCCTACAGAGAAATTAATCTAAATTAAACTTGCAACAAATCCCCACAGTGTGTCTAGGATGGTGTAGCTGCGATAGCTATAGAAAGCGGAAAGGATTTGACCATAAACTGTTTGTTAAGGCCAGCGAAGTGATAACGGTTCTCGTTTTTTTGTTTTGTTTTTTTTCTCGGCCAACAGTAACACGCAAGAAAAAAGTGCAAGAAAAACGAACTTGTGAAAATATCGGACGCTCACAGGTTTTGCAAAACGAGAATCACACTGACTTCGATGGTGACCACCGAATGAAGTCGGCTAATGAACACGTCACGTTGAAAACATATTCCCTACGATCACAGAAGTTAAGCAATCTCGAACCTGGTCAGTAACAACTTAGAAATATCGGTTTCTGTAAGCTTAGATGCACCGTTGGTGTAATGGATAATGGCAGGGAATTGTTAATCAGAGAACCAAGTTTCAATTCTTTTTGGGTTCGTTATATTCATTTTCAGATGTGCGTTGTGGTGCAGTAGATATCGACTCGGAACGGAAAATCAGGGAGCCGAGTTCAAATTTCAGTTCAAGTTCTTGCATTCACCCTTGGGAAAGGGTATTAATCCGTCTCTTCTCTCCAGTTATGAGTTAAATAACAGAACGGATTAGGTTCTATAGCCTTGGCTGGCAACCAGTCTACTGTAGAATGTAATGGCAACCTACTGCAGGATAATCTTTTGTCCAGTCAGTCATTTCTCGAAAGAGACATGATCGCCCAAGCGTGTATCATGTAGGTCACTTGACTGATATTCACTTTCGCGGAAGTACCTTTTGGAAAAGTATGAGTCCACGTCTTCTTTCAGCCGTAGAGTAATTAGTAAGATTTGCGTCTCTAAAACCATTATTGTCTAAAAAATAAATAAAATTAAGTTTAAAATTAAATTTCGTACAAAATACTAAGATTTCGTGTTTAAAAACGCATAGGGGCTGATATGCCGCTATACAAAAGCAACCAGCCAACGAAACAACCAACCAATATCGAATAAAATAAAACATTGTATCTCATAAAAAATT
The DNA here is from genome assembly GCA_037127315.1 of Ascarosepion bandense. Taxonomy (NCBI): domain Eukaryota; kingdom Metazoa; phylum Mollusca; class Cephalopoda; order Sepiida; family Sepiidae; genus Ascarosepion; species Ascarosepion bandense. The sequence continues at coordinate 1,137,131 of JBBBDQ010001055.1, read as the reverse complement.
CAATGCTGGTACCGCCCAAAACATCAATCAACGAACCGTACAGCGTACATTACATATTATAAAGTTTCGAATGAGGGAGTAGCACTATTGACACGAAAACATCCGGTTACTAAATCTCACTTGGGACAGAGAATGTCGTCATTGGACCGAGAAAGACTGGTCAGGTGAGACATATTTACAATTGTACGAAGTTATCGAGCCAACCTACGAAAAAGATGTTACGCAAGCTGATGTCTGATATGTAATGGTAAGGGATATATTCTTTGGATGCTCGCTAGGGCCGATAATAAAAGTAAAATTTGTCTTTGGAGAAGTGTAATACACACAGATCTTATTACAGACTGCTTAAACCCTTTCATGTCCATCAGGTTTTCATAGGTTGATGTTATTTTTTTTCTTTCTCCGGTCAGATAATGCAAATGATTTTGTGTGGAAGACATGAAAATTAATCTACAAATACTAGGTTTGTTTGCAGGCTCACATTTGTCAAGGCTTACGGCCATATCACGTTGAATACACCGGTTCTCGCTCGATCACCGAAGTTAAGCAACGTTGAGCCTGGTCAGTACTTAGATGGGTGACCGCTTGGGAATAACAGGTGATGGAAGCGTTTAGTGACGGATGTGCATTGTGGTGCAGTGGATATCGGCTCGGAAAGAGAAATCGGTGAGCCGAGTTCGAATTCCAGTTGAATACCCTGCATTCACTTAAGCACTGGTACCATTGAGAAAGGTATTAATCCGTCCCTTCCCTCCAGTTATGGGTTAAATAACATGGTAGGACTTGAGGACCCTGCCCTTAAAAACAAATTTCAATGAATCTTGATACTCGAAAAGAAAAAAGTATTACTAGACACAAAACTTTTATAAAAATAGCAACAATAAATTGTTGAAAGAAAAAGGTATTACCAGCAATAAATAAATAAAATTTAGTTGGCAATAAATGACCCGCCGAGGTTGATATGCCATAAAACAAAACAACTAACCAACATTTGTCAAATTTAAGTTCCATTACGCATTGGTAGAACATATTATGTGTCTTCTCACCGGACTTATTCAATTATCGCAATGAGGCGATTCTGAGTGAATTAGGAATTTCTATCAGGTAACACAGTGTTGGTAACAGACACACAAAAAGTTCTACAGAAGATAGTAAAGAAGAACGAGAATTAAGGGCGAAATATCAATTGTAAGAAGACCATGTAGAGTTGTCAGCAAAACATCGAGCCCAAGAGGTAAATTACAAATTTCGTCATGCCAAAATGAAGCCAGCTCAACAATTTAGATATTTAGGAAGTGCTTTAACAGAGAACGGAAATTGCGACTCTAAAATCCGGAGGCGAAAGAGGCCTTTCAAAAGTTAAGCAAAGAATCATGAACATATCATTCGGCACAAAGTAAAAAGTGTTGAACTGTTACGCAATAACGGTCCTCCTATATAACAATGAATTCTGAACAATCACAGACGAAGAAGAGACTTCAGACAAGTAAATGTGGTTCTACAGAAGGATGTTGAGAATACAGTAATCTGAATAAATGAGCAATAACAAAACTTTATAGAAAATATAAACAAAAATTACATTCCTACTTTGTATCAGAAAGAGACAGTTAAAAATTATCCTACAGACAAATTGTGCATACATAGAGACTTGAGATATTATGGTGACTGTGATGAGAATTGCAAGGAAGAATGTGTTGTTTTAGTGTCAGGTATAATGTGGTATATTTCAGTTAGTAATGGTAGCTAGCTAAGCTAAAGATGAGACAGATTGAAAATCAGCCTTCTCTTACCCCACTTTGTGGCCTTGTGCCACATTTTTGTATTATTCAAAATTTTTTTTTTTAATCGTGTGGACCCAAGCAAGGCATTTTACTGCTACTGTTGTGCAGGGGGTTACATAGGAGGAATATTATGAGAAAGAGTGACAGGTTATAGGAGGTGTCAGAAAGTGGGTAAGAGAAAGATGACTGGCCATAAAGTGAGGGATCAATTTATATATTGAGTGCAATATAAAATTCACCCCTCCCACTTTATATTTATAAAATGATTTCTTGTCTATTGATGAACCACAGAAAACGAATCAATCAGTCAATGAAATACTGATTAGCTACACATGCATGTGTTTTAGATTTATTTACATTCTCTGGAATATAAATGCATAGAATTTTTTTTTAACACTCATATCGCTCCGAGCAAGGCATTTTACTGTCACTGTTTTGCAGGGGTTTACATAGGAGGAAAGTTATGTGAAAGAGTGACAGGTTATAGGGGGCGTCAGGAAGTGGATAAGAGAAGGATGAGAATACTGATGAGAGTGGAGTGGGCGGAGAAAGGGGTATGTGAGAGAGGATGAAGTTTAGTGAGATAGCAGATGACTATTGACTTTACATTTAAATTTTTGGAGATTGTAGCTGTTGAGGAAGTAAGTAAATTGAAAGAAATTCCACAGGAGAGAAGTGCGAGAAAAGAAGCTGATGGAGTAGAATTTGCGTTTACAATTTATCGGTTTCACAGTAAAAGGGTGGGACCTAGTTGCTAATCTTGTGGCTCGAGTAAATTCATGCATAGGAGGCACCAGGGAGCTAAGTTCATCAGAGCAGAAGCCGTGAATGTATTTGTAGAAGAGACATAGGGAAGCCACACTGCGTCGGTGAGAAAGTGACTGTATATATGTAGCTGCCAAATCGGGATCGATCCCATTACAGATTCTCCGTTGGATTTGGTCGAGGACACCTAGGTGGATAGCAGGAGCACCCGACCAGATATGGCAGCAATATTCAATGCACGGGCGAATGGTAGATTTATATACTTTTCGCTATGGTGTCTGGACTTTATGAATTTAAACGCAGTGTTCGATTGGCACCAATTGAAATGGTTATATGTAACCGTAAGTTCTATACTAACAGTTTCTTCTCTCACACTTCTCGCTTGGGCTCTCTTCTGGCTTCTTACTTTCCAGTCAACTTTAATTTTCAAAAATTTAAATGAAATGACATTCATTATCTGCTGTTTTCTTAATTAATGTTCTTTTATTGTTCTCTCTCTTTAATATTTTTTCTCTCTTTAATATATTTTTTAATATTCTCTCATACTCAGCAATACCCATATGTCTTAATCGATTTATTGTCTTGATTGGAGGTAAATTATTAAAAAATTTCTTGTTCATTTTTATGTATATTTATTTTAAATATTTTTTAGGGAAAAGTTATATACAGTGTAACCCTGATATAAGAGAGTTTTCGGGACCGGATAAGAGTTCTTTTATATCTGGGTTTCTCTTATACCAGGGTTTGGTCTATTTTATATACATTACCAAATGTATATAATTTGGGATAAGAGAAAACCTCTCTTATATCCGAGTCTCTTATATCCGGGTTTATTTCAGGCCCTTTCATTATGACGTAGGTGGGGTTGATAAGTGACGTGATATCGGACCTAATGATGTTCACTGAACTGAAATTTACTCTAGAAATGTGGCATAACGGTTAATTTGACCGAAAGAGGGATATTATTGCATTTCTTTTCCTTCTTTCTTTTTTAAAATATTAATCCTGCACTTTCCTTCTTTTTTCTTTCTGTCTTCTTTTCCATTTTTCTTTTCTTTCGTTATATTTATTTCTTGGTCATTCTTTTCTTTTTCCTTTTCGCAACTACTTCCGGCATGACTTGGAGAGATATCAACCAACCGGCAATTGTCACTAACCCTATCTTTTTTCCACATCCGGAAACACCAAGTAACGGTTGATTTCATCGAAGTTGGGGTTGAACAAAAATGAACAAAGCCGAAAAAGCTCTAAAAATACCAGTTTAAAAAAACCATGGATAAAGCGATTCTTTGCAAAGCAGAATGGGTCGCGTGTTTAATACTCCAGGTGGATAAACTCGATGCAAAACACTAAACCACCAACTCGTATGGAACTAACTGTGGAATAAGGTTGAAGAGTTGCATCGTATTATCAGAACCGGTAGTGGGTCATATAAAAAAAAAAAAAAAAATGCCCATGGAATTAAAAAAAAAACAAAAAAAAACCCCGGAAAAACATTGAAAGTAAAATGAAAGGCCTATTGTAAGATTAACGGAGCGAATAAAAAGAAAAGGGGTTTTAAATACGGGTGTCGAGGGATTATTATCATTCAGGTGTTAAAAGTGAATTGAATAGCGTGTAAATCTGGGTATGGCACAATCTGTTATGATATATGTTAAAAGGGTGGCAAGTTAGGTGCGGACGTGAAAAGAGATACGTTTAAGATGGGATATCATTTTTATAATGAAACAAGAGAATTATTTTAAGACATTTTAATAATTAATAAAAGCAGGACATCCGTATAAAGGGGTGTACTGGATAGAAGCTTGGAATGAGAGAACGGAGGTCGAACACTATTCGAGATCGTTACATTTTCTTATGCGCAGATACTCTAGGTAGTCCATATCATTCCAGCTATGGGCTAAACAGTAAAGCAGACTTGCCTCTTCAGCCTTGGTTGGTAACCATTCTAGGTGAAGGTCAACTCTGAATTCAAGAACCGTATAAGGCACTGGCGTACGAAGATGACTTTATGGCAAATGACCCTATGAGTGGTATGAAGGAGCCTAGTTTTTGTGACCAATCATAACGTCGTAGCCGAAGGAGCCAATTACTTAGGAGGCGTCTTTCATGCGTTGAGTTTCCTAAAAAGAAAGAGAAAAATTGCGAAATGAATAAAGCAAAATAAAAACAAAAACTCAAAATCAAAATTATTTATCCGAAATTGGAGTGCTTCCAATATCCGAAGTCTGAATGGGAAAGTAAAGAAGATGCTTTCCGTTTTACAAGATTAGTTACTCATTTCTTGCTTAATCTATCCTCCCTGTCAACCCTTGTAAATCAAAACTCCACGTCTATCTTCCTGTCTACCGTACGGATTTCAATAGCTAAATGGAAGCTCTGCAGAACTGTGCTGAACAACAGTAAACCATCGATCCCTCCACTATTCCATAAGTTTGAGTTTCTCACATCAACAGAGGACAAGGCTGAATGCTTTGCTCGCAAATTCTCTACACTTGACTCATCTTGAGTACCCACATGCGACTTCCCTCCTAGAACCGAGGCCCAACTGAGTGGTATATACATAACCTCTTCTTAAGTCTTTAACATTATTTCTAAACTTGACTCCCATAAAGCAAGTGGGTGTGACGATATTCATCGTCCTTAATAAATGTGCCCCTGAACTTTCTCCTGTTCTCTCTAACTACATAACTACTGCCTTTCTGCCTCTTGCTTCCCTTCTTGCTGGAAGTTTTCCTCTGTAGATCCTGTCTTTAAAAACTCTTGGAGATCACTCCGACTCTTATAACTATCGACCTATCAGCCTCTTACCACTTTTTGGCAAAGTGTTCGAGGCTATTAGCAATCCTAAAATGATTCAGCATCTCTCATCCAACAAATTATTTTCTGATAAGAAATATCGCTTCCGCTTCGCCAGTTCAACTGCAGATGTGCTAACGGTTATCACTGAGTACATATATCAGGCCCTTGCTATGAATCCTGGCCTGTTGCCTTGGATACCTCGAAAACATTTGATAGGGTTTGGCATGCTAGCCTTTTGCAAAAACTACAGGGTTACGGTATAACTGAATGACTTCGATTTAATCCAATTCTTCCTGTTAAATAGTAAAATGATGGTCGTTCTAAATGGGCATACTCCCAAATCCTTTCATGTGAACGCGGGTGTCCCTCAATGCTCTTCTTTATATTTATCAATGACCTTCGTGACCTAATCGGTTCCCAAGTTTGACATCTATGTAGATGACACCATCTACTCCAGTCTCAATATGAAAAAGTAGATTTCGCTTTTGCTCTTGGGAAGGAACTCTAATCTGTGGTAGACTGGGGTAAGAAATGGTTTCCAAAACAAAGCTGCTCTCCTTTAATTACCATAGAGAAGCTCGCCTACATTTCATTAATGTTTATCTTACTAGGCGCCCAGAAAATAATACATTGCGCCTCCTCGGCCTCACTCTCTCGGCCGACCTCAAGTGGAATGAATACATCGAATCAATAGCCAACTACTGCTAAGAAGGTAGACTCCGATTGCTTTTTAACCCAGGATTGAAACCCGACTGAATTGGCGTCAGTCGACGATTCTGCCTCTGGGCTATGGGCGTTCGGTAGAAAAAGGCAGACTTTTGAGCGTGTATATTATCATTATACGCGCATAATAGCCAGACTACTGTAATTCATTTACTGAATGAGCGATGCGTACATGCCAGAGTAGCTACTGTTTTTCAAAGTTTACCATTCTTCCAGAGTGTGAGAGCGTAAATAGTCATCCGCAGTTGTAAAACTCGTTTATAAATGAATATATATATGAAATGAAAATAACATCTCATTTTAACAGAAATATTTACCAAAATTACGTGCGCGCTCGCGCGTGCGCGCGCGCGCGCACACACACACACACACACACACACACACAATAATTGAAACGATCCGGTTTTCGGAGCCAATCTTTCTTTCGAAGGTACAGATCCATTTTGCCGACTTCCCTGACCTACACTGATGCCATTGAGGAGAGACTGTACACCTTAGAGACCTGCTGCAGATGGTGGGTACTAGAGCTGCGGAAAGTGGACCAGGATTTCACAGACACGGTCCTTTATGAAGAAGAGAGAACTCTTCCCGGTACTCTCGGGCTCGCTTGCGTCACCGCGGTTAACAATTATCCAGGGTACATGACAACAACTCCAACGAACATGGAAGGGAATTTACATGAGGATAACAACTCTCAGAAAACAGCATCTGTCTTTCTACCCTATGTGAAGGGGTTATCGAAGAAAATACAAAGGATCTGTGGTTCATCTTCAATTAAAATTTGTCTTCCGGTTCGTGGGGGTCGTTCACTTCCATGCGTTTGTAGGCAATTCTATTTGTGCTTAGTTGCTGTTTTATTAGCCGACTGACAAAATATTTGCTTTTGTTCGAATTTTATTTTATTTCGTTCAAGAAGTTGTTATGACAAAATGACCCTCAATTTTGTCGTTTATTTTCTTATTCAAATCAATTAAATCTTTTTAAAATGGGAAAATTACAATGGAAAAAAAAAACAAAAACAAAAAACAGGAACAGACAACACGTTCTGTCTTATTTTATCGGCAGCAAATTAAACAATGAAACTTCTTTCAATTTGTTTTTTCAGATCTCCAATGGCAAGTGGGATAATGGGTTTTCTTTTTCATTTCGTCTCGTCTGATTTACTCAACTTTCTATTAAGTGGGTTTTCGAGTTGCTGCTTTTGCAGGATTTTTAAAAGAAAAAAAAACTGCCCTATCTTTTGCTTTGTCCTTGGGGTGATAGAGTAATATCCCCGCTACTAGCTTAATGTCCTTTGTGTCGAGCTAGGTCAGATAATTTCATTGCACTCGGGCTCAATACGTTCTTAAATTAAAATCAACTATAACTACAGGGTTTGGAATCACTGACCGTGATGTTTACCTCTCAAATCTACCGGGAATGGTTTCAATTACCTGTAAAATGGCAGAGGAAAGACAAATGCTTGTTTTAAAAACAGAAAATAAACGTCGAAATATGAAAAAAAAATATAAAAGTGATTCCGAGTAGCATATTTTTACATTATACATATCTAAAGTAGGGACCTCCATTTAATTTCGATAACTAACTTTTAAACTAAATGTTTAAAAATAAAAAAAAAGGTTTCTGGAAACTTCCATTTTAGATTTAATTGATAGCTAAATGAATAAACTTATTATTTTCAGTAAGTAAAATATTCTAGTATATTTTAAAAAAGAAATTACATTGATTGGAATCTAAAATTTTGAGATATTTTTTTTTAATTTTTAATTTTTCGGGCATTTTTGAGCGATCGACACGTTTGTAAATTCTCGGTTTTAAAAATTTTGCAAAAGCTATACATCTGTGACACATTGTTTTTGGAAAACTTATGTTAAATTAATTTTATGTACGCAAGTATTATTTATTCATAACATGGAATTTAGAATAAAACTATTCCTTGTTGAACTTTCAGGCCTTTCTGCCGTATGTGAAATGTATTTACAGCTCGTCAGATGCAAGATAACATAAGTTAATAGCGATCACCAGTGACATAATTGTACAATTTTTTTCCCGTAAAGAGAAAAAACCGCGAAACACATGACCTTTAGGTGCTAGGCCTGGAAGGGCTTGTCACTAGAAGTTCAATATGTCTTTACTACACAGGCTGGACATCCGGTAACAGTAAACTCGATTAGTGCAACGGAAACTAGTGGAGGCGCTTATAGGGAATAAGTGGTTCGAGAGGTTTAAGGACAGCATTAGGACTTTCATCACCGAATATAGCCAACAACCCGTCTAGATAAGGCTACAAAAGTGAAAACTCTTAAGGATACTCTGCCCGGGGTGGAGACTGGGAGGGAATCCCTAGAGCTAGATTTAGCTAGGTAGGCTCTGGAGCGTGCAGTTAGCAGGGTGTGGTAGTTGGTCATAAGTTAAACAAGATATCTAACGAAGCCGTGAACATAAGCGCTAAATTACTCAAGGAAGAGATCCGTCGAGGTTCTGATCACTACATTCGGGAGATCGATACCTCGGAAGCTCGTACTCCGAGGTTGATCGAAGACATGTACGAGGCGTTTCGGCGGCACTTCGAGGTTTACCAAGGAGCCTAGTCTCTGTGACGAAGAGTTTCGCAGCTATTTGGCTGACCATTCTCGGCTTTCGCCAACTGAAGCGACTAGCTGTGATCACATGGCTAAGTCTACTTGTCGTTGAAATGGGTCATCAGAGGCAAGGCTCAGTGACTAATTGAGTTACTCTAATTGTACTTGAGGCTCTCGTACATCTTTGTGTCGATTTTGACTATTGAGTTCACCAACTAGTTTCGGTAGGGAGTCGTTCCCGACCAGATCTCCAGGGATCTGGTCGAATGACTCTGCTAAACACAAAGTCAAAGATTTTTGGCCATGATCCTGATGGGGTGTTTGCAGTCAGTTGCCAAGATTATGTTGTGTTCCGAGCAGACTTATACATACCAACTTTGCCATGCTTTCTTCCTTAGTAAGTGAGCCTCTTGAACAGAATACAACGATTATATTTATTTGGTTTGGCTCTGTTTTCACATCTAAATTGATTATTTAAAAATCTTTTCAAACAAAATTTGAATGATTGAACTTTACATGACTTGTCTAATAAATTCAGACAGGGCGGCCATATATATATATATATATATATATATATATTAAGTAATTAATTCATCGAGTTTTTTTTATTCAACCTCAGCAGGATGCAGAAAGCACTGTACGGTCGTTTCGTCCTATATTTGGGATTCATCAGCAGAGTGCATTCACTACCAGGAATTGAAACCCAGACAGTTGCGTTATTAAGCTGATGTTCTACCAACTGTACCACAGGCCCCGGTGACAAAGAGGTAACGAATTAAAATCGATATAGCACCGCTCATTCACATATTCCGTGGTGGAACTCTGACATTCGTGTAAAATCCTCTATAAAATAAAGACAGAAGCTGATGATGGTTCGCCTGAAATAGGTTATACTTCATATTTACCATGAAATAACGTGTCTGCCTTAATCTTTCTTATATTTGCTCTATATGTATACACACACACACACACACACACACACACACACATATATATATATATATATATATATATATATATATATATTTAAAGCTCTCTTAGAAAGTTATCCTACCACTGTATGTACACGATACTCCTTTGGATTCTTCTATACCCACACTGCATGCTGATATATATATATATATATATATATAGTTTCACAAGAGCAATAAAATTCATTCTTGCCTTATGATTGTTAAGGGTTTTTGAGTCCTTTTTTTTCATTTAATAGCTCTTGTTGAACTTTACATTTACACCCCCTTACATTTTAATTAATTTTTTATTAAAATTTTGTTTTTAAACGAGTTCCAACCTTCGTTCTACAAGTAACATTTATGTGTCCTGTTTATCATTAAAAATTCTGCTAACGAGCACCTTTGATAATGTGTTGATCGAAAGGGTCCTAATGTCTTATGTATAGTATAACGTTAATTCTAATAAAATCCAAATATATATAATCTTAGACATCATATATATATATATATATATATATATATATATATATATATATATATATAATCTCTAAGATTTTTAACAAAAATGTTAACATTGCAGACGCGTCAATAATGACAATGCGGAAACCACCGAGGTTTTTTCAGGCAGAAGCAGACGTTCAAAGATTATGAATTTAGTAAAAATTCCCCAAAGAAATAAAAGGGCGTTGCCATGCACAAGAAAATAGCAATGTCATTATTTGATCGTGGGGACGTTTAAAAAGAAAAAATAAATAAATGAACACAAAGGACCAACCGGAATCGACGAGTGGAACACATTGGCCGTCGATGACAGGAATTGTAATTATCACAGAGTGAGCGGAATTGGACGAGATAAAGATGATTAATGACAATGGTAAAATAAGGGTTACGATGTATGACAGACAATCCCTAAGGGAATGGCGTCGGTAAGCGGTTGGCATCATGTTGCTGATAAAAGGGATTGAATTTGAAATTAGATTTATTCAGGATAGGAATTATTTTAATGCGGTGGTGTGACTGTTAGGGGAAGTAACCAAAATGAGCAGTTAAAAGACTTGGCCGGAAAACTGCGTAGTCTAGGGATGCTTGTATTGATTTTTTTATACAATAGTTCCCTCAAGGTAAAGAGTTACTATTAAAATGGTTTTAAATAATGAATTTTGTGATATGCGTGAAGGAGGTGTTGGTAGATATTGAAGTTTATCAGGATTAGGAGGATAAATAACGATTAACGCTTGATGAAAAAGTATGAATCCGCTCTTCCCTCCAATTATGGGTTAAATAATAGGACAGACTGGGTTCTATAGCCTTGGTTGGCAACCAGTCAATCGCAGAAAGTAATGGCAATTTACTGCGGAATAATCTTCTGCCCAGTCAGGCATGTCTTTGTCGAGACATGATTGTCCAAAGCGTGTATCACGTATGGCACTTAACTGACTGACTGAATATAATAATTGAAAACATGATTAAGGCTTCAACTGGGCATAAAGCGGGGGACCAGTTTTATATTGTTATGAAGTAATAAATTGATCCCCCACTAATTACTACTTAATAATATAATACATCTCTTCTACCTTTAGGTATGAGTCAAATAACAGGACAGTTTGGGTTTTATAGCCTTGGCTGGCAACCAGTCTACCGCAGAAAGTAATGGCAACCTACTGCGGGATAATCCTCTGCCCAGTCATTCATGTCTCTTTTGAGACATGATCGCCCAAAGCACTTAACTGACTGACTGACTGAAAAAGTTTAACTTTTAGCGTTCAAGGGAGCAGCTATGAGGGCGTTTGTTCTTGGGGATAAAGTTGTGTGTGCGTGGAAGCTTTTCACTTATATTAGGTATATAGATGAAATTTGGTATTTCCCTATAAGGACACATTTGGTATTCATTGACTGAGCAGTCAGTACTGCTTTCATTTGAAATTTATAAAATATTTCTCTTAAAAAATTTTTCAGGAAAATATTTCTTTCAAGGCTTGTTTTCATACTGTATCAAATATGATACGAATGGCCCTAGAGGGTTAATAGCAGTATGCCGCGACCTACATGTAAAGGTCTCATTTGTTGAAAGTAAACTGTGGAAATTATCTGAGAATTTGTTTTGAAAATCCCGATAGATTGGAGACAGGCTTGCTATGTTGCGTAAAAGTAGCGAATAAGTGGTACGTCATAAGACGGCGTAAATTATTTGGAACTCTATCAATTCTGGAAAGTGAGAATTGGGTATTTCCAGCTCAGATATAGAAGCAAACCACCAATTTTTTTATCTAATCTGTTATAAATATAATGCATGACAGGAACTAGGTACTTCCTACAGTTATACAATTAACAGCATCGAGACATAGAAAGCTATTAAAAGTGTCTTGATCAATGCCTGAGAGAAAGCATGAACCAAAGTTGAAGGCAATACTTTGCAATGTTAATTTTTATAATAGGTTATCTCCTCACACCGAAGAATGCACTCTATAAAAGAACGTTGTTTTATATATGCAATCATTTACATTATTTGGACTCTAACCATGTAAGTTACTTGTTCACCACTGCTGTAGCCTGGTATTGAACTCACGACTCTTTGGGTCAAGTCACATGAACTAACCAACGTCTATATCCATTATGTCCTTAATGTTCAGTAAGCATTTTTTGCAATTTTTTAATGTTAATGGTTTTCGCTAGTATTTTTTGATGTTAATGGTTTGTCTCTAGTACTTTTTACCAAAGCTCATATTTCAATTTTGACACTAATGATTTTCTCTGGCACACTGTATTACTGTTTCCCATACTGTGTTCATCTCTATGTTTGATCGGCTTGGGAGATTTTTGAAGCCTGATTCCTTAAGTTTACGTAATTTCTAGTGGCGTTCTCTATCTATTATTTCAACTTCATCCCATAGGGGGCAGTGTTTCCTTTTCCCCCTCCATATGTGGTCAGCTGTGCCTGATTTTCTATTTCTCCTCGTGTTACGGTCTTGCAATGTTCTTGTAGCCTTACCTTAAAGGGTCGGCCCGTTTCTCGTTTATAATTCTTTCCACGGTTACATAACTCATGACTATCAGAAGAGGCTCTACGCAAGGGATGGTGATGATATACCCCACTGATTGTAATAAAGGGTTCTGTTCGAAATTCCTAGCACCTGAAGAAATCCGGAAAGTACAACGGTCGAAACGTCGTACAAATGGCAACAAAAATGAGGACAATAGTGCGAATAATGTAAATAGTGTAAATACTACCTCATCTCAGAAATATAGACAATGTAATGATTTATTGTAATAACTGCAATGGCCTTCAGGCGTAATTGTGATTAAATTGAAACACATGTTCAGGAGGTGACAATGAGCTTTTTTCCATCATTCTACATGCGAAGATTTACTGTAAAACTCTTGAATCAAAACATATCTCGAAAGTGTGGATAATACTTATGCAAAGGCTGCAATCATTTCTGCAGGAGCCTGCTCAGGTGTGCCCTGTAACTATACTGAACGGACGTTAATTATAGTTTCTTAAAGAGTAGGCATAATCTGGAGTGATCAATTTTAAACAGTACACACAAATCCTCGGTCGTTATGACTTGTGGATTCGTGCTAAAACAATAGACGGGTTCCAAACAGTTTCATCTACCTAATTTCAATCAACCCGTTTATGGTTTTCGGGTAGAGTTCCTAATAGCGGCGCACACTCGAATCGCATCTTGAATACTATAACATCAATAATTTGTATCGGATAAGAAATTAATTAAAATCAACCTTCTTCTTCACTCTTACGAAAATCCACATCGACGTGTGAAATCCTGCTTTTCCCAAATAGAAAAACGATTGACTCTCTGCTTTAAAAATAGTCGAAACCAGATTTCGCAAGTAACTGTTAAAATGATTTTTGACTTGCAACACTAAAAAGGACTTCGCGAGTAAGTGCTAAAAATCTAGATTACGATAAAAGGATTTCATCAGCGTCAGTCAGTCAGAGAGCCAAATGGGAGCCGCGAGACGAAACATCTAAAATGTAACTTCAACTTCAAACAACTCAGACATTGTGCTCTTTCTCTTTCTCCTTATCTCTTTCAACAATTATTACTACAAACATTTTGTACGAACTGTTGATACCCGTAACTTTCTCATTGAACATTAATGTCTACGAATTCTTGTTATTCCTCCTTTTAATAAATGTCTATTCGGACATGAAAAATATATATTTTATTCTTACACCATTCCACGCTATTCAACATATTCCATCCTGCCGACAGCCAACCTTCTGATGATAATAATTCTGCATAAAACTTGTAAGCTGTAGGGAGTTCGGTTAAGTCTGACACAAGGCCGAACGAAATAAACATTGACCATCCCCCAACGATACAAATTCACCTCCTCTATGAAATTAGTTACAAGTCACATGGTTGGGAAGCGAATATTTTAACCACTCGGTCATGCGCCTCTACGCGGACACGCCAATGCTTGCGCGTATGTCGATGATCTGTTGCATATCTACATGAATAAAATCAATTTTATTAGAGGGATCATTGCTTATTCATTTGCCTTGAGCTTTCTTAAATTTTTGATCCCTGTTTTTTCTTGAGCTTTCTTAAATTTTTGATCCCTGTTTATGACTGTCTTTTGTCGATGACTTTCTCTGTATTTGTTTCTCTCACTCTCTCACTTTTGTCTCTCTCGCTCTCCATGTTTTTTTGTTTTTTGTTTTTTTGTTGTTGATTTTTTTTCTATGTTTCTGTCTTAGTCCTTTCTCATTCTATTTTTCTCACATAAAGAGACGTGTATACATGGATATCTGGGATGAGAATTAAATGAATACGTAGGTTTTTTGTTTTTTTTACCTCAAAATAAAACTTCATGAAAATTTCATGTTTGTTCAAAAGATCGAACTCTTTATGTTTCATTTTTTTACTTCACTGGCTCGGCCCATATAATGGCGATTTTAGAATTCTGAAAGTTGGGGGGGGAACTTAGGGGGCTGAGATTTTCTGAGAAGAAGGGGCAAACTGAAGCAGTGTCTTCATCTTCATACTACACCCCCTATCGTATACACAACTTAGGAATGAGTTTGAGTATAAATATGTTACTTCACTAAATTAAACATTCATATTAGTGCAATTCTAATCTGTTCTTGCACTCTTTTTTTTTTTTTTTTTTACCAAAATATTTTAACTGTTGTAGTTTTGCTTTTAAAAGGAGGCGTAAAAGGACATTTTTTATATCCCTCACCACTGGTAATCGAATTTGACACGATACTTGTGAATGATGACTGATTATTTTGGGGTTTGACATTTTATTGTTCTCTTTCTAACACATCTCAATAAATCCCGGGCCTAACTAATAAAACAACAACATTTAGGTAAAATTTGACTTTGAATATATATATATATATTGATGCATGTTTCATTAAATATTATAGACAATTTTTGTCTATTTATTTTATGTAAATTTTTTTCATATTGTCTGATAAGCTTAATAAGCCTTATAATTAAATGAAGAAAGAAAATCACAATATTGATACATAACCTTTAATAATCCAATCTGAGCTTTCGGCTTGCATAAGCCATTTTCAAAGATGTCAATTACATTATAGTATAACAATTCACGAACAAACAATTAATGATAATGCTATTAAGCTTATCAGACAATATGAAAAGAATTTACATAAAATAAATATAACTTGTCTATTATATTTAATGAAACATGCATAAAAATTATGCCTATATATATATATATATATAGGCAGCATTTATACATATATATGTGTGTGTGTGTGTGTGTGTGTGTGTGTGTGTGTGTGTGTGTGTGAAATGTGGATGTATATAATAAAAATATATATATGCATTTTGTTATATATATTATATTATTTATATCCGCGGTACTTATTTGAAAGTGCTCAATATCAGTGATAGAGCTAACATATTCAGTTAGATAGGTGTGAGTTTGTGACCCTGGGTTTTACGCTCTTGCGATCGTCAGGCAAACTGATTATTTTTTAAAAAATATTGGATATATGTAGGACTGAGTATATTGGTTTATTTTTTTAGGAAGTGGAAGGAAAATTGGGAGGAAAATTTGTCGTCGTGTCTTCTCTCATACAAACGCAGACACAGATACACACTTGTACACCAATTGACGTACGCAGAGACACACGCGCGCGATTGCCCACCAGGGCTCACACAACTATATGTGAGCCGCTTGGGACATGACATATACATGTATATGTGTCAAATCATGTCTATATAACACAATTTTCGATTCACGCAAATAACCATATCTGCACTGAAATGTATCGTAATGCCAACAAATGTAAATGTGTTACGGAAATTAACGAAATTGAACGAAATTGGTTATAAACAACCGACAAATTGAAATAGTTTGAGCATTATTTTTGATCGATACTCGTATTTTAGTAGATATTCTGTTTATAATCAACTTTATTTCTACTGGCCTGATTATTTACGATAGATTTTTTAACGAAAATGTGTGTGATTCGGCAAGATTCGAACCTGCAACCCCTATACACAAATAAATATAAATACCGTTTGATTATAAACAGAATATCTACTTAAATACGAGTATCGATCAAAAATATGTTCAAACAAATAATTTCAAATTGTCGGTTGTTTATATCCAATTTCGTTAATCTTCGTTAATTTCCGTAACATGTCTACATTTGTTGATATATACACACACACACACACAGGGTGCGATGGGTATTTTATATTTTTAATTTCATGCATATTCGTTGACTGTTCTTGATTTTTGTATTTGTCGACAAAACAGTTTAGTAGGGTCAGTTGAGTTCCGTCTATAAGAAAAAGAGCACCATGACGCAATTTACTCCGCCTGAAATTTGGAAACGACGTGCTGTACTACTTGGCATTAATACCGGAAGCCCCAATACGAATGCGAATTGTATTTAAATTTGTTTAGCTGAATGTTTGTTGATAAGAAATATACCTCATTCATATATATATATATATATATATATATATTAGTCATCCACATATAAGCCTGTTTCGCTGTATCACAGCTCATCAGTGTGGCTAGACGCATCCACCCGCCTCCGGCCGGGATCGAAACTCGACCGAGTTAGTGTCACTCTACCCCCTAAGCTATAGGCGCATGGAATCAAAGAAGGGACATTTTAACGTGTTGTATATAAGCACTGTATACACACGCCAGTCACCGAACTGTGTGCGTGTGTGTATGTGGCAGTGTATATATTCAAACGTGCATGTAAATGTCAGCGTCAAAGTGACGCGTGCTTCATTTGAAGAAAGTTTTAATTTCTTGTTTTAAGGTCAACCAGTGCAGTAAAAAAAGGACTCAAGTCACAAAGAAAATGTCAGAGGCTGATAAAGATTTTTTGCGTGCAGTAAATGATCAGGGACGTTTTCATTTGTGGAAAGCCAGTCCTGAAATGGAAAATGACTGATGAGAAACGGAAGGAAGAGAACATTGAAATAATTACAAGGGCGCGAGAGTGGTTTTTATAATCCCTAATTTTTTTGTATTCACGTCTATCATTGGAAATATTAAAGCGTCATCCAGTGCTGATTGACTGCCCAATGCAACTTTGGCAAGGAGTCTAATTATTCAGCTCTATGAGTGCAAAAGGATTTCCATTCTTTGTCCAATCAGTCAGTTAAGTGCCATACGTGAAACACGCTTGGGCGATCATGTCTCGAAAGAGACATGACTGACCGAGCAGAAGATTATCCCGCAGTAGGTTGCCATTGCTTTCTGCAGTAGACTGGTTGCCGACCAAGGCTATAGAACCCAATCTGTCCTGTTATTTAACCCATAACTGGAAGGAATAGACGGATTAATACCTTCCCCAAGGGTATTTGCGCATAAGTGAATACAATGAATTCAGCTGGAGTCTGGATGTATCAGCTGCTTATTTCGCTCTCGAGTTAGTGCTCGGTTTTCTGAGGTCAAATAGCCTGACAGAAACTGGAACGCTGATTTTCAAGGAAAGATAAGTCTATAATAAGCAAATCATAAACTTTTTGTAGCAAAATCATTAATCATATTCTGTGACCAGTGACACTTTGGTATTCGACTAAACAGCGACACTGTCCTAAAATGAAAAAGGAGAAAAAGTGAAACTTATATATATATAGTCATCCACGGACAGATCTGTTTCGCAGCTCATTAGTACTGTTAGAATCCGATTGCTTTTAACCCAGGATTGAAACCCGACCAAACTAGCGTCCTTCGGCGACTCTACCTCTGAGCTAGGGGCGCTCGGTAGAGGAATGCAAACTTTTTAGCGCGTATATTATCATTATACACGCCCAACAGCTGAGCGTGTTCTAATTCATTGCTGAATGAACGATGCGTATTTGCTAGAGTAGCTACTGTTTTTCAAAGTCCACCATTCTTCCAGAGTGCTCAATCAGGATTTGAGATACTTAGGCTCTTACACGCTCAGGAAGAATGGTAGACTTTGAAAAACAGTAGTTACTCTAGCATCACCGCCTCGTTCATTCAGTAATTAGAACACTATTACTACTGGCGTATGAATACATGGTATATCACACGCTAAAACTCTGCCTCTTTCTACCGAACGTCCATAACTCAGAGGTAGAATCGCCAACTGACGTCAATTCGGTCGGGTTTCAATCCTGGGTAAAAAGCTATCGGATGTCTAACCGTACTGATGAGCTGTGATGCAGCGAAACAGATCTGTCTGCGGATGACTATATATATATATATATACATATATATATATATATAAACGTGATTATAATCATACTCGTCTCGAAAAACTTCCTCGAAAACTATCGAACAAATGGTTGTAAAAAAAAGAAAGAGCTTAGGGCATGAAAGTCAGTCAAAAGTGTTCGGAGCGAAATCAGCATGAAGTCCATAGAAAAAACCGGACGCGAGTAACACACTGGGATTATTAACTTATTTTTCAAATGTACAGATATACTGATAAACTTATAGTTCCAGAGTAAAGTGGATAGAGATCAGTTAGTAATAACTAAGCATAGCCATAGAGAGTGGTTAGTAACAAATAAAAGGACTTTTGTTTGCTCTTCTACTTCAGAATTAAATTAAGTGAGAAGGGTGATGCTGCGTCTTGTGCACCAGTGTATCAATATCAGGGTTAGTTTTGGTAAGCGCCCAACGTATGTGACATTCCACCTCCAGTCGGTTTCGTGCTTTGGGCTTGATTGTGAGTAGAAAATCCTGACTCACAAAGGAAGGTTGTGGAAAACAGAATGAGGATTTTCAATGCGTTGTTGCTCAGTTGTGGGTATGGTCCAAGCATATTAACCCAGAATTGTTTGAACGTGAACAGATTTGTATATATAGGGGAACCACCCATCTGCAACAGGCTCTGGCTGTCTGTCTGTCTCTCTCTCTCTCTCTCTCTCCAGTTAGCAACATGGTGTTTGGAGTGTTCACTCGTGATGTCAATGTTATGCTTCCATTCATCTACCCATAGACTCAACACGTAGGCCTAACTCAAGTGTCTTGAGAAGGTAGTGCTGTCCTGGGTCAGGTGGATGGCTGCTGGTAGACCCTCTGTCTATCAACGGGACTATGCACCGTGCCACACAGGCAGGAAAAGCCAGTTATGATTATCAGAAAATTTCTACAACCACATCACCTTTTCTGGCCATCTTGATTATTATGTGACGGGTTCAAGCGTTAAACCCCTACTCCTGCTCTAAGGACCGTGGAGGAGTATAAACCAGGCGACAGCCAAACCTATCTACAGAGAGAGAAAAAATAAGATAAAATTTTCTTTACAAACGTTCTGAGTTCAGGCAAAGATTTTAGAAGTGCTGATTAGAACCGGCGCGGGTGAGTTCGAATCAGACAACAGACGAACTTATTTACTTCTTTTGTGACGGGAAAAATATGGAAACAATAACAATTAGTGAATCAAACATCGGCATTCAGGCGCTAGAAGTGTAAGTGCGGAAGTGACTTTAGAAGGAACCGGAAACCCAGTTACCAGGAAGAACAAAATGAATAGTAAATAAAATTACGGAGACAAGGTTGAAATTTATGCATTTGGGTAGGGTTAGTTATGGAATTAACAAGATAATATTTTTTATTAAGTTCTAACTTAGTAAAGTTCAAATATCTTCTATAATAAAATTGAAAAGGAAATTAATATTATTTTAATTAAGGTGAGATTTACGTATTGTTACGTGTTGGAAATAGTAACAAAGGAAAAGCAAAAGATTTACTAAAACACAGAGCTAAATCACAAACATTCAATTTACTAAAAACATAAAATAAATATATACAAATATACAATTGTGTTATTTAAAAAAGAAAACATAGAGTTTACTGGCGAAAGGTTACGAGGGAGAAGAAGAAAGTGGGAGTCAAATAATTTTAACACGGTAGGGCGATCGAAGTAATGTAAGTGCTATTACTGAAAATCCTCATATATGTGTATATATAGATTAATTTTTAGTTTGGTCAATGAAAATATTCAAAATTTCTATTCACCAGGTTAGTTTCAAGAGGTTCTCTTTTTGGGTTTTTGTTGGTCGGTAACTTTTCATAAAGATTCTTTCGGCTGGATGCAATAATCCTTGAATCAAAAGCCGGAGGTGATAATGGCAGAAATTCTTTTTTACAACTGACAACTCTCTTCAAACTCATATATATATATATATATATATATATATATATATATATATATATATATATATAAGCGAGACTCTTCAGATATGAATTGAGTTCTTTCGGTGACTGGCGTGTGTATACACTGCTAATATACAACAGGTTAAAATTTCCCTTCTCTGATTCCATGCGCCTATGCCTTAGGGGTTAGCGACTTCGACTGATATCAAATCGGTCGAGTTTCGATCCAGGCCAGAAGCTGATGCCCTGTGATACAGCAAAACAGGCTTGTATGTCGCTGACTAATATATATATATATATATATATATATATATAGAGAGAGAGAGAGGGGGGGGAAAGAGAGAGAGAGAGAGAGATTACTCAGCAACAATTGCTGTTGTCCCCTAGTCCACCCTCATCGGAGATGGTAGCATTTGATAGGGTCCCAGCTATGAGGAAACTGTGAAACATTCAAACAAAAACAAAACCAAATACATGCTACAGTAATAATAAACGCAATATATTTTTCTGCAAAAAATAATATTATACAATTTCTTAAAGGTTTCAAACTGAATTCTAAAATATAACTTTAGCAAAATTACAAAATAAAGCATGCATATCGCTGCACAAAAAGCTGAGTATCATCTACCATATATTCAATTGTGAAAGCAGATTAACATATATCGTGTTTCTATTACGTCAAAGCTCACAAGAGAATTTCGTTATTAAATGACGCATAAGGTGTTGATATGCCGTTAAACAAACGAATCTAATTCACTGAGACGGACAAACTGGCGGACAAACAGATATATGCACAGATAGATAGATAGATAGATAGATAGATAGATAGATAGATATGAAGAGATTTAGATAGATAGATAGATAGATAGATAGATAGATAGATATGAAGAGACTTAGATAGATAGATAGATAGATAGATAGATAGATAGATAGATAGATAGATATGAAGAGACTTATAAAGATAGATGGATAGATAGATATGAAGAGACTTATAAAGATAGATAGATAGATAGATAGATAGATAGATAGATAGATAGATAGATAGATATGAACAGATTGCGATAGATAGATAGATAGATAGATAGGTATGAATAGATTGCGATAGATAGATAGATAGATAGATAGATAGATAGATAGATAGATATGAATAGATTGCGATAGATAGATAGATAGATAGATAGATAGATAGATAGATAGATAGATAGACTTAGATAGATAGATAGATAGATAGATAGATAGATAGATATGTGCAGACAATTTGGATAGACACGCAGTTAAATAATGAAATTAGGTGAAATATTCAAACGTTTTCTTTACCAATGATATCGGTGTATATGTTATGATATCGAACTATATTTTTAGATTTAGAAACATCTCTGACTTGATGAGACTCCAGTTGTAAAATTTGTAAGAACCACTTTCTTTTTAGACTATTATTCAAACTTTGCCACTGACGTCATTCTGGCTCTAAATAGGTAAACGTCTTTGCTCATTAAATGAGTCTCTTGTTGAACCACAAAAAGTCTATAAACTCACTTAGAAGAATCTTTAAGCACATCTTTTATTATTATTTCATACCTTTTTAAATTTAGGTGGCGTCAACTATCCGTTGCTTTGTCAAACTTCTCTCGTAAATTTACTAAATATTCAGCGATTCTGTAATTAAATATTTTTTGAATTCTTTTTGAAGAACGCACGTTCCGCTTATTTTTCAGCTTTTCCGGATTCGTGATAGAACCACGAATTATATGGGCGCCTGTTGTTGAGTGATGGCTTAGAAGCCTTTGCTTGTGTATTCAGTTCGATCCTTACTCGAGAGTCTGGACGTCATTGTTATGCCCTGTACGAGTCTAAGGTAAGTATTGCAATCTCTGATATTACTCTGTCTAGTGATAAATGAAATAACTTAAATTCGTCAACCTCATTATCAGACTCATGACCTGATCCGGTCGTAGGTTTGCTGCGCATCTGAGCAACTAGTCATTTCACTCTAAATATGTGGGTTGAAAGCCAGAGAGGTATTTATTCATACGTAGCCTATCGGGGACAAGTCATTGTGGCAGAAATCATCCCGCTCAAATATAAACCTTAGGTCAATATCCTCCAACTTGATGGTTCGCCTTGGTCACAGATGGGCAGTCGTCAATTACATCGGAGGAACCCTAACTCTCTCTGACGTCAGTCTTGGAATCGCTCCATCCACCATGGGGCATCATCACGCAAACTGGCTGCATGCATAGCTATGAAGCCCCATTTGCCCCATTGTGATCTATGGTCGTTGACTCTAGAATCACTTAAATAAAACAACGTTGAGCTTAGTATCTAAATGGGTGACCGCTTGGGAATAGTAGGTACTGTAAGTACCTGGAAGATTCTGGAAGATCAAAGTTGGCTAAATGTCATGAAGCCTGAAGAGAGTTCCATAATCATGAATTGCGAGAAAAGAAACTGTTTGCATAGAACTTACGGGAAAATTTATCCAATTCAAGTGTGTAGGGACGAGAACTTGTTGCCAATCTAATAATGTGCTTAAATCCACCGAATCTGGGTACCATGGTGCTATTGTAAATTACGCATGCACAAATGAACTCTTTCAAGTTATAAATATGCAGCAGTTTCTGCTTTGTTGAAAGAGGTCTATCCCAGCAGAGGCTAGAATTAGTTGAATTCAAAGTCGAGGCTGGAATTCGACTCACCTCTTAGTTGCGTCTCTGTACTCGGGCAGAATGTGGCTTGGTTCATGCGGGTGATAAAAATTATACTGAAGAGTGCCAAGTCGGTCATCCCCACCAGGCTTTACTTCTCCCTCGGGAGGGGGCTAAGTTTATTGCCCGGCGCCTACGGTGTCCCCTAAAGGAGAAATGCCGAGGGGGATTGAGAATTTTTCTACGGTACTGCCGATAAGCCCACCTAAAAACGTGTACTTAAATGGCAACAAGAACAACTCGAAATGCTAAAGCAAGCTAAAAAAGAACGGCTTGAATTTCAAAAACAAGCAGAGGCCAGAAATTAAAAAAAACTCGAAAAAATTCTACTTCAAACTCAACAACAGCAAAAATATTTGCTTGAACTGGCAAACAGGGGACAAATTAATTGAAACATAAATGCGTTCTCACAATATATTATCTGGGGCGTAAAAGACACATATTCTCCGGATGAGGATATAACTTTCACCTCCTATTTTGAAAGATTCAAGGATTTATACGCCACAAGTTGCATAAATTGGTCGGACTCTAAGAAAGTTCACCTTCCTCGAAACTGGGCACCACAGAACACATCAAATTTGTGAACTGCATTTTATCCCGTAAAACTTTCAAACTGACTTTAACCGAAGCAGTTAAACTTCTTACAAAACATTTTGTTTCTAAAATTTCACACTTTCACAAGAGATGGAAGTGTATGAATGTAACCAGAAAGGATAGTGAAGATTACACTACATCCGCATCGGTCCTGAAAAAAACATTGCGACAATTTCAAACTTTCAGAATTGAGTGGGAATAATTTCAAGTGCCTGATATTTGTTCAGCTAAAGGCGCTGAAATTAGACGTAGAGGTCTGAATAAATTGAAAAATGAGCCAAACTTTACTCTCCAACAAACAGCGAAAGACAGAGATTTATAAGCGCACGCCAAGATTCGAAAATTATCAAGGAATCTGACGTAGCTCACATAAGAAAAGTACCCCAAAATAAAAAAATAGTTTAATTCTCACTCTAAATCAAACCAATCAAACAAGAAACATGACAACTTGCTTCCTAACCCATGCCATGGTTGTTGGTCACTATATCGGTATAAGGACTGTCCTTACCGGAATAAAAAATGCCTAAATTGTCGTCGTGTCAAACGAGAAAAAGATTAATAGCTGAGTAAAAAGCACAAAATCAGATGAAGGAGATGGATTAAACATTAGAAAATACGTGCAAACACAAATCCTAAATAAAATATTAAACTACAGTTGGATTTTGGTTCAGATTTAACTATCATAAATGTGCACACTTGGAAAAAGTTAGAAAAGCAACCTTGCTAAAATCTAATAAAATGGACAAAACTCGTGACAGGGGATAAAATCAAGTTTACGGGAGAACTTATCAGTGATGCAACTTTTAAGAGAAGACCGTTAAAACTAAAAACGTTTGTATTAAAAAATACAGAAAATTTATTTGGCACCGACTCGATGGAGAAAGTTAAGTTGTGGGATATGCCAATTAATTCATTTTGCCAAAGACTGGAAAACCAGACCACCGAGGCAAATAATTTAATAACAGATTTAAAAGAATTTTTTTCCGGAAGTTTTTTTCTAGGGTTTTGTTTAGTGTAATAAGATGACTAAAAAATTCGAGTTAAAAGATGACATTCTGCTAGTGTTTAAGAAAAAACGAAATGTGTTTTTTGCCTCTTTACCAAAAAGTAAATGAAAAACTCGACAGACTAGAGAGAACCGGTGTCTTGCTTAAAATTGTGTACAGTCAATGGCCTTTTCCGACCGTCTACATGAAGAAGTCAAACGAGTACCGGATCTTGCGCCTATTTCTTGAGGAGGCTTAATGCTGTACTCAAAGACTACCTTTATTCATTACCTATACCGGAAATTTTTTTTGCAAAACTATATGGAGGGATTTTCTTTTCAAAAATCGACCTCAGTGACGCATATCTTCAAATACCGGCCGAGGAAGAATTTTCCAAGTTGCTCTGCATCAACACCTATCGTGGGTTGTATATATGTTCGAATGTCTATCGTTCGGGGTAAAGGTTGAGCCGGCAATTTTTCAATTTTATGCTGATCCATCTTGTTCTTCGCGGTTGAATTTGGACGACAAATTAATGATCAGTCAAAATTTAGAACAGCGTAAGGAGCAGATTCATAAAATCTTCTCAAGAGTTCAGGTGTACGGATTCAAATTGAAAGAATCCAAATGCGACTTTTTATAAAGAGGATTAAATACTTGCGACACATCATTTATAAACAGTGCATAAGACCAGATCCAGATCTTCTCAAGAGTTCAGGTGTACGGATTCAAATTGAAAGAATCCAAATGCGATTTTTTATGAAGAGGATTAAATACTTGCGACACATCATTGATAAACAGTGCATAAGACCAGATCCAGAACGGGCTACAGCAATCAAGGACATGCCAGCTCCCGAAATTTCTCTCTCTTAAAAAGTCTCTTAGGATTGGCAAACTGTTACCAGATCTTTATACCGAATATGCACAACTTACGCGCTCCGTTAAACGAACTTTTGAAATAGACAAGAACTGGGAGTTGACACCTGAATGCCAAGAAGCATTCGTCAAAATAAAGGAAGTCTTGGCGTCGGACTTATTTCTAACCCATTATAACCCATTATAGTTGCCAGCGACGGCAACTCGTATGGCGTTGGAGCATATATTATGCACAAGAACAGATGGATCTCAAAAACGGACAGCTTATGCGTTGAGAACGCTTCCTTCTGCGGAAAAGAATTACTTCCAAATTGTGAAGGAGTCGATAGGGATTATTTTCGCAATAACGAAATTTCACCGGTACATTCACGGTAGACACTTTGCTTTGCAGACGGACCATAAACCGTTCCTAATCATCTTTGGTTATAAAAAAAGGTCTACCTGTGCATACAACAGACTGCGGAGATGGGGAACAATACTTTTAAAATTATAATTTTAAGATAGAGTTCCTACCGTCTAAAAAACTCTGTCATGCCGACGGACCGTCCAGATTAATCCCGAAACACAGAGAACCTCTTTAAGATTTTGTGATTGCTTCTCTTCGGACGGAAGGAGAATTTAAAGCCAGACTATGCAACACAGTAAGGGAACTCCCGGTAACTCTCGACCAAATCGAACGAGAAGCTCTAAACGATGAGTTTATCAGGCAAACCAAAACCAAAATTTGTGAAAGGTACAAACAGACTTCAGATATCTTCTCATCTATGCGACGAAGTACTGCTATATAATGAGCGAGTCGTCATTCCTACAACACTACAAAGAGGAATTTTGAAAGATTTCCATGCCATACAAGGATGAAAAGCCTGATACCGGCCGAACATGGATAAGGATATCGAAAACATTGTAAAATCCTGAAAAGCTGTGCGTTGGCAGCTCAGGCACCTCTGATCAAATATAGTCCTTGTCCCCAAAACGGACCGACCGCGGTCTTGAATTCACATAGATTTTGCTGGCCCGTTAGACGGATTCTGCTACCTTACAGTAGTAGATAGTTTTTCTAAGTGGCCCAAAGATCTCATTTTCTTCTTCATTTGTGGCCGTTTTTTTCACGATTTCTTCCTTCAAACGCACAAATAATGCTATGTAACATTCTTTACTGATGGTTCTTCATTCTTAAGGCAGTCGATGAACAAAATACCTTGCGGATCCCAAAATACAGAGGCCAAAAACTTGCCTGCTGATATTTGCGTCTTTGGTTGCTTTGGGTGGCTTTAACCTGCTACTGTCCACTCAGCTGACTGCCGATTTAATTCGGAGTGAAGTGGTGGATCCATGTTTTATCCATTGTTGCATATTTAAGCGAAATCTCCTTTTTGTTGCGTTGAAACAGTTAAAAACATCGCTCTGAATCGTCTACCCGTTGTTGCCTTTGATCGACAGTGAGCAAACGCAGCACCGACAGCTTTTTCATTGACAAATGTTCTTGCAAAAGGGTGAATACATTGCTTTCTGATATGTTCACCTCCTGTGCTATCTTATGCAACTTCAATTTACGATCAACTAAAACGAGTTTGTGGATTTTTTGATGTTTTCCAGGACAACTGCCGATTATGGGCAACCAGAGCGTTCAACATCATTTCTGTCTGTACGACAGCGTTTAAAATCAGCATACCACCTCTGAAGCGTTTTTTTTTTCTGATGAAGCAGGGTCCAAAAAACACTTATCAAGCCATTTCTTTGCTTCAACAGTATTTTTCTATCAGAAAGCAATGTTTTATCAGCACACAAAGTACAGATTTTTCCATTGTTTGGAAAATTTTCAAAAGTAGCTTCACTTAATTGTAATTTGTAAATTAATAATCCGATTTGGCCCAAATATTGTCATGTGTCATTAAAAGTTTAGTGCTTTATAAAAATTATGTCAGGACCGGGACTTATTGAGTGATGTATTATTACAATCGCTCCATATCACCCAAAGTCCAACAGACAGGCCAAGAGCTTCGTTGCCACGCTGTAAAGAGCCTTGAAGAAAGCTAAGGGCACACCCACAAAAAGCCCTTCAACAGTTTTTTCAAATGTATAGAATCACACCCAACGATAACAAACCAAGATCATTACTCCCAGCCGAGGTAATATTTGCGGGTAAAATCGGGTCTGTGTTCGACAAGTTACTTCACAAACGAACAAATCCTAGACGTATAAACACGGTACGTACAAAACGCTATCAACTTGGTGAGAAAGGTTTTTTTCTAGATGTTTCCGGATAATAAATCTTTCTGGGAAATGGGTACAATTGAGAAAAGAGTAGCAAATATGGTCTACGTAATTAGAAGTCCTCAGTTTACTCACAAAAGACATTTAAACCACATCAAGAAACGCCTGTGAGACGATGCTGACAGAGGTTCTCCTAAAGAGAATGAAGTAATGGATGTCATTTACGATACTTTTGACAGGCTAATACCACAAGCGGGCCCGGAACAGCGCCGTTTAAAAAAAAAAATGAAAATGACGGATTTTCTCATCGTTAATACAAAAAAAATGTATTAAGACTCCTGCGGAGTGGATACTTAGAAGGGTGTTGTGATGGTAATTTACCCATGCACAAATTAACTCTACGAAACTGTAAAGAAGCAGCAGTTTCTACTTTGAGCAGAGAGAGAGAGAGAGGGGGGGGGGGGGTTATTCCATCAGATCACTCTGACAGCCGGACCAATACAGTCACACTGGTGATCTTCTCATGTTGTATCTGTTTGTATTACTGTTCTTTGTTAATATATTTGTTTCACTTTTTTCTGTCTTTATGTCTTTATTTCAGGCTCCCAACCAGGCCACAACACATAGTGAAGAGATCAGCCGAACAATTATCATGAAAATATTTATAGAAAGTGAAAAAGTGACTGAAGATGAGACGCCAGGTCAAGACCAGTAATATCGCCGATTCTTCTTTGGATTATTATTAAGACTCTCTAAATATACCGCAAAAGCACTGGACCAGATGTGGTAGAAATATTCAAAGCATGGACGGATAATAGACTTATAAATATGCAAGATGGTTTCTGAAAAAAGAAATTGCCGAGCATAATAAAATATTCTTAGCAACACATCTAGCAATTAATTCAATATATTTTTTCTACTTCATACCAGCTGAGATTGTTAACCGGAAAAGGCTTAACAAGTCACTCTCAAGGAGGTTAGCATCAGCCATGCTGATTGGAAACAGGAAGGGATTTTTCAGGTGATTAATAGAGAAGTTTCGTTTTGGAGACGTTAACCTTAACAAACCATTTTTGCCCCACTGTAGGTCATTTTTGCAAACTGTAGGTCATTCTTTACATCACCTGTCAATTGCACCTGATCAGTCTTACTATCGAGACAGGACTGAATAGTTGTGTCACCAGCACAGATACAAAGTTAAAAACTGATATTATCGTTGAGAAAAATTACGAACAAAGTCGATCCACAGATCGAGCCTTGATGGACACCAGCATTAGTACAATAAGATCTAGAAAAGGAGCCATTTCAAATTATTTTCATTTTGCAATTAAATAAAAAAGACTTTGTTCAAAAATTAGTCCATAACTACTATAGCTTTCCCCGTATGTATAAGATCGATATGCCAAACTCTGTCTTACGTTTTCGAGGTGTTCAAAGAAATACCTCAAGCTTCATCACTCTTCTTTAAAGCTTTATAGTTTTTTACAGCAAAAATCGTTAGTACATCAGCAGTTGGCCTAGAGAAGCGAAAGCTTAACCAATTCGGAGTTGATGAGTGACTCTATATTTTACCAAAAATATGTCGAAAGCTAATAGGTCGATAGTTCAAGGTATCAGAGTTTTAAAGACTGAGACAACAGAGGATGATTTCCTACTAAACAGGAAAGAGAGACATTTATTGTTCAGATTTGAGAGAACATGAGCCAGTTCGGAAGCACACTTCTTACATTACGTTACAGAGATTCCATCAAATTCACATGCATTGTTGGATTCCAGATTAGAAATAATAGTAGCAGACGTGGAAGTGATTATATGTATATCACTCAATAGAATCAGTTTTAAGTCAATCAAAAAGAGACAGAAAATGAAAATAAAAAAATCAATTCAATATTTTAAAATTTTCTAGTCGCATTCTGCTCGAAATTTATGAGATCAAAATCTTTCGTACGCCAGATGAATTGTGTTTCAATTTACTTTTGCTAATTTGCTTTTATCTTCAAAGGAACTTTTATATTCTACATTAACTTTCCATTTCTCTTTCTCAATTCTCTCTCTCTCTCTCTTCCCTTCACTCCGCCTATCCTTTCACTGCTTTCATCTCAGCTCTCTCTCTCTCTCCCACTCAATCTCTTTCATTTTCATCTCACCTGCTCTCTCCCCTTTATTTCTTCCTTTCTCGATTTTTGTTTGGCTCTCGTTAAAAGGAAGTTTAATATTGCAACAACTTAAAAAACAACAACAACGAAAAAAAAAAATTAAACTAAAAAAAAAAAAAAGAAAAAAGAAACTCGTTTCTGTCCCGTTCTCGAAATTTCCCGCTTTAATTTGAAAAACTTCAGAAGTTAGTATTTTGCTGCTTTATTGTTGTACACAAAAGAAATCAATTAGTCAGTCACACTTGGATTATTTTTGCGTTCGGGAGCGTCTCATCATTTTCTATCCTGCCACTTACGTAGCAATTTCGAATATGTCAAAATAGTCTTTTTTTTTTCACGAATGAATTTACTGCTCCTGTTTTTCTATGATATCATGTGACAAAGACGAAATTATATATTTGAAAAAGAGAGTAACGCTTTAAAGGATGAGGTCAGGGAAGAAGAGGAGGGGTTTGTTTGTTGGTTGTCTTTGTTAAGTGGTATATCAACACCTCTATGGGTTATTTAATGCAGAAATCTAAATATTTGGTACTCAATCTGATGATTTCAACTACAGATATTTTGTACATTGTTGTACACCTTTTGATGTGCGTTGTGGTGCAGTGGATATCGGCTCGAAACAAGAAATCAGGGAGCTGAGTTCAAATTCCAGTTGAATTCATTGCATTCACTTACGCGCAAATACCCTTGGGAAAGGTATTAATCCGTCTCTTCCCTCCAGTTAAGGGTTAAATAATAGGACTGACTGGGTTCTTTAGCCTTGGCTGGCAACCAGTCTACCATAGAAAGCATTGGCAACCTATTGCAGAATAATTTTCTGCCCAGTCAGTCATGTCTCTTTCGAGACATGATCGCCCAAAGCGTGTATCACGTATGGTACTTAACTGACTAACTGAATATAATAGTTGAAAACATGATTAAGACTTCTACTGGGCATAAATTGGGGATCAATTTTATATTGTTATAAAGTAATAAACATATCCCCCACGAATTTATACTTAGTCAGTTAAATACCAGACGTGATACACACTTTGGGCGATCATGTCTTGAAAGAGACATGACTGACTGGGCAGAAGATTATCCCGCAGTAGATTGCCATTGCCTTCTGTGGTAGACTGGTTGCCAGCCAAGGCTACAGAATGCAATCTGTCCTATTATTTAACCCATAACTGGAGGGAAGAGATGGATTAATACCTTTTTCAAGGGTATTTGTGCATAAGTGAATGCGAAGAATTCAACTGGAATTCGAACTCGGCTCCCCGATTTCTCGTTCCGAACCGATATCCACTGCACCACAACGCACATCTAGTAATAATTATTACTTCATTAATCTATGGGACAATAGTCTAGTGTAATAATGTTTTGTTTTGGGGAATTTGACGGCAGTGATTCTGAGTTCAATCGTCGGTGTTGGACAGTATATACGCCAACTGTGTAGAAACAAAGAAAGCAAAAACATTATTGATCAATGGGAATAAGATGATATAATCCCTAGCCATAGACATTGGTAAGAGAGCCATCCACCCCAACAGATTAAACGCTTCAGTTCGAAATCACTTAAAGGTTATTCGGATCGATACACATTAAAAGGAGTCGAAACATTAACAATCTATTCAAAGATATTATTCCAAATATAAATAATGCGTCTCTTCATCCAAACCTTTTCCACGGATAACCCGAGTACACAGTAAATAAATTGTATATTTATTTCATCCTGAAAATACCGTATATAGAAAACGGGTTACGGAATTTTTCATAAAAATTGAAACAACAAGCGAATCAGAAAAGAAAAAAAAAACAACAGAAATCTCTGATACATAAAATGAGAAAAAAGGGCCTGTAGAATTTAACACCCAGCGATAATAAAAGAAAAAATGCAAGTGAAAACCTAGTTATGGTTCAAAGTTCGTGCTTTATAGTTAAAAGGGATAGTAAAACTTCAAAAGTGATTTAAAACAACAAAAGAGAAGTTGTGGAGAGACATGATCGCTTACAGATTAAAATTGCATGGCAAATAGAAAGAAGTTATTTATTCAATAATTGAACGTACTTAGTAACATAAAAATTCTGTGTGTTCCTTTCTTTATAACAAACTGACAATGACATTAAAATGTTAAGGTATCTATCTATCTATCTATCTATCTATCTATCTATATATATATATATATATATATATATATATATATATATAAACTGCGTCTAGAGATTATATGCAAAAGAAGTATTGTCAAATATTTTATGTAAAATTTATAGATATTTGTTATCCAATGAAATAATTTGTACTATTATGTATAGCGTGTAAGAATGAAAGCAATTAAGTCCCAATTTTCAATTTCAGATTGATATTTAGTATTTTTTCAATTATTATAGCAATTTGCATTGTCAAGAGATTATTTGCAAGAACTAGAATTTAGTATTATGGCTCGTAAAAAAGAACTAACAATGAATGAAAAGAACTATATAATCAAAGAAATTAGCAAAGGAAAGTCTTCGCTTCAAATTTATAAGAATTTGAAAAGGGATCATCGAACAATCAAGAAAATATGTCAAATGGGAATTGAACGAAGGAATAAAAAGTCTCAGGCTGAATTCAGGAATTTAACAAAGCGAGATCTATCACATTTTTTTAAAAAATCATATCACCCCAAGCAAGGCGAAAACGCCACTGATGTGCAGAGGGCTACGTAAGAGTGAAAAGATTGTAAAAGAGAAAAACCGGAAATCACATCCTAAACAGGAAACAAGGGATGAGCTTCTTCACCTGTTCAATAGACGTGGGTGGAATGTGAACCGGGCGATAGTTTAGTCTATCTACTCCAATTGAAAAAAAATAAATAAATAAAATAAAAAAAAAAAGAGTGAAAAGATTGGAAAAGAGAAAAACCGGAAACCACATCCTAAACAGGAAACAAGGGATGAGCCTCTTCACCTGTTCAGTAGACGTGAAAATAAAATAATTTTTTTTTTTACTAAGTTTCAACTTAGTAAAAGTCGAAACGGCCTTTAAACCAACAATTTAGTAGAATTTAGTCCCAAAATTAAATGAATAAAAACAAATATGGTAGAATAAATTAGCAGAAAATTCAATCTTACCACGTGCGAACCACTGAAAGTTGAGAAAATTTCTAAAGTCAAACCAAATTTGTTCTGATTTTCCAGTTTGTCGGCTACCAGTAAATAAGCAGTGTGTTAGAGAGAGATAGATATGACTGAGCACTCTGGAAGAATGGTAGACTTTGAAAAACAGTAGCTACTCTAGCATCTACACATCGTTCATTCAGCAATGAATTAGAACACTCTCAGCTATTAAGCATGTGTATAATGATAATGTACATGCTAAAAAGTCTGCCTCCTTCTACCGAGCACCCATAGCTCAGAAGTAGAATCGCCGACTGACGCCAATTCGGTCGGGTTTCAATCCTGGATAAAAAGCAATCGGATGTCTAACCGTACTGATAAGCTGTAATACAAAACAGATTTGTCTGCAGATTACTATATATATATATATATATTGTGTGTGTGTGTGTGTGTGTGTTGTGTTGTGTAACCAAGGTAAGGGTCTCGAACCCACAAACTTTTTGTATGTGTGAAAACAGCAAAGGCAATGAGGAGCCTGAGGTGAAGATGTAGAATTTCAGTATCAATTTTTATTGTGTTAAAACTGATGAGAACACAGTAACAAATTGCAAAAGGCTGGAACATCAACAACAATTGGCAGGATCAAGTCAGCCTGGAATGTTATTGTTTGTTGGTGGGTTAGGGTTAGGATCAACACATGCTGGAACAATGTCATTGGTAGGAACATCATCAGCAACTGGCAGGAATGGAACAGGCTGGAATGTCATCAGTGTCTGGCAGGAATGTCACAAACTGGAATCCGAAGAGAATTGATAAGAAACTTAAATGCGTCAAGTGCGTTCACATTTGAGGCCGTCTGGAGCTCCTATGATGTCAAGGGAAACAAGGTGTAAAGCATTAAGGAATTTTGCTGATGTAAAAAATCAAATAAAGAAACCCATTTTAACAAAAATACATAAGGAAAGAAGATTGCAGTGGGCAAAAAAATACATGAAAACTGATTTCAGTAAAGTGTTTTTTTATAGACGAATCAAGGATCACCCTCGATGAGCCCGATGGATTGGCTCGAGGATAGGCTTGCAAGCAACATGACTCAAGGAAATTTTTTAAACGCCAACAAGGCATCACATGGGTTAGAATTATTGGTAATAAGCTCGTGGGTCCATTTAAAGTGAAAGACGGGATTAAAATTAATTCCAAAAGTTACTGTGATTTTCTAGAGCAATATTTCTTTGAATGGCTTGATAACCAGTCTTTAGCCAAACGTAGATCTATGATCTTTATGCAAGACAACGCACAAAGTCATGCATCAAAGTTTACTAAAGCCTGGTTGAAAAAAAGGGATTTGTTGAAGATTCTCTTATGGACAGGCCTTCAAATATCTGTGACTTGAATCCTACTGAGAACCTGTGGAGCATCCTCAAGAGAGATATTTATTCTAATGAAAGGCAATTCAACAACAAGTGTGACCTCTGGGGGGGGGGGGCAGTTAAAATTGCTGCAAACAACTTACCAGCCGCTAAAATTGCAAATCTCACATCAGATTTTGACAAAAGGCTGCTAAGAGTTCTTGAAAAGAAAGGAGCATTTGTGCAATATAGTTTAAGAGGTTCTTATTATTTTTTGTTAATATATCTTTTATTTTTAAAATAAAATGTTTTTTTATGCTTTTCCTTTAAGAAATTGACGAATGTGTTCTAAAATGTTTTCATATTATTTTTTACATTAGATTTACAAGGTATAATAATGTAAAAGTATCAAAATAAATAGTTGCAAATAAACTACTGACAGTCAAATTAGTCTGTTTTGTTAATTGAGTAAATTTTTTCTAACCAAAAACAATAGTTTTCTCTATCCCTATATATCTAAGTTAATAATATTGAGTAGAATCTGAACAATATCATAATAGGACATTTTAACATTAAAGACACAACTCTTTATACCAATTCATAAATTGCATATAATCTCTAGACGCAGTTTAATTATATGTATAATCCGTATATACGGGTGCGCCTAGTTATATATATGTTTCATATATATGGGGGTACCTAATTATATGCATGTTAGTGTTAATTTTTTATTAAGGATGTAATTGATTGTACCCTCCGTTATTGATCATTATAGTCATGTATGTAAATCATTTTTTAAATTTTTAATCCCTTCACGTTTAAAATTTTTGGCCAAAAATCTTGTTTTGGTTTTTGTTAGTGGGTAACCAAATCGTTACGAGAGTTTATAATGGAAAAACGTAATATTACATAACTCACTTTTTTTTCTTTTTTTTTTTTTTGTGACAAACATTAATTTGGGAAAAAATTCGAGGATTAAAATGAAACTTTCAGGATATAAACACAAATGAATGAAATTATATTTTTAATTATTATTTTAAAAAAATATATGAAAACTTTCTTGACACCTGTTACCTCCCTCCCCGTAAATTCGTAAAGTTTTAAAAAATTAAAATTTGTTGTGAAAATTGGTTTTGTTACGCAGCATTTGTTACACAGGATTTATTTCGAAATGTAAATCATCTATTGTTTTAGCTGACAACAAAAACTAAATTGATAATCTTAAAGCTACAATTGAAAAAAATTCCGTCCACAATTTCACATATGAGCTTAGACAAAAATTAAACTCTCGTTCTTAGATGTCCTAGTAGAGTCTCGTAATAATACTTTCATTACTTCCCTCTATAAAAAAACTCATCAGTCTAAATTTTTGTTCACCTTAATTTTACGAGTCAATGTCTTCTTACATATAAAATTGTTGTTATTAAAAATTTCCTCACTAAAACGTACGAGAATTTATCTTTTCACTCGTTTTTTGCAAAGAAATTCATAACTCGAAACAGACACTTGTCAACAACGGATTTCCAAATTATTTGGTTGACTACCACATTAGACTTTTAATTTAAACTTTTACTTCATCAATAACAACAATAAATTCGCGGATAAAAATAACATCATTAATATTTTCTACGAAAACCAAATGCATAGCAATCATAAACAGGACGAATCTTCACTTTCAAATATTATCAGAAAATACGCAACTCTCGTTGACATAAAAAAAATACATTTATTATCTATTTCACAAAATGTAAAATTGTTAATGTCATCATCAAAAATACCAATTCTTCCGCAATATCCAAACTACAGCGAACCAATATTATTTACGAATTTACATGTCCTTTGAAGAACTGTGTTCTTGATCCACCTAACTTCGTAAATAATTATATCGGTAATAAAACTACGAAACTGATACGATGATTCACGCTGCATCTCTCTGAACGGACCCCAGTTCGATCTCATTTAAACACACAAGGAGACCCTACCGAAGCCTATCCGTAACATACTTGGCAATACAAATATCATAGCATCATCCGTATGCAAAAAGGGATAAAATAATGGAAGCATTATTGATAAAAAAGAAGAAAACAACATTCAATAATATCAACTACGAACACGTTAACAACGTGCTGACCGTGTTCTGAATATAAAACATACACAGTACTCTACAAACATGCATAACACTATATATATTGAGTTACAAGTAAAATAAAATCTATCCTCGATAATGGCAAAAATATAATCGAAAGTGCTCGGATGAATAAAAAGTTTGGATAACTTTTATATAATTTATGTTCTGAAAAGAAAAAATAACTTAAGATTACATGAAAAACTACACAAAAAAATTAACCATAATATCTTGTCTGTCATTTTTAATGAAACCTATATATATATATATATATATATATATATATATATAGTATGGAAACATATTTTATCGTAAAAAATACCAGCAAAAAAAAAAATATGGTAGAAAACAGAAAAAATATTTAAAAAAAAAATGCTAGCGAAAAAAACCCTCTTTACAAAAATACATCAACGAAACCTGATCTACAAACTGATTTCTTTCAAAGAATACGTATTCTATCAATAAAAACCTATCCTAAAAATCTTATCGAAATTAAATATCACATTGAGGTTGACATGCCGTGAAACAAAATGAGGCAAACTTATAAAATACAGACTTTAAGAGGTTTCCTAATTGTGTAAATTAACATGGTGGGATTTAAAGCCATATATCTGAAATTGGAACAAAAGTAATATTGGGCCCTTCCGTCAATCGTCATCAAAAATTCAGAATGGGCTCTTAATAAACTCATAATTTATTTCAGACTAGAAGTATAACCCGGTGTTGCTCGGGTGTAATGAAAGCTTTAAAAGTAATCCATGGTCCTGGAGCTCAGACTCTTTGAACGTTGGCATGAAAGACTAAAAGCAATAGTTGTTTCCAGTTAAAGCGAAACCGTAAACTGAAAGAAAAATGAATGGATGTAAGTCAAATTTTGATTTCCTAGTATCGATAACAATTAAGTTTTTTCGTCGTAAACTGAATTTTGAAGGCTAACTATGTCCTCTGAGTAAATGGTATAATGGCTGAGACTAAGAACTACAATTATACCTATTTAGAGCCAAACCCGAAGCAAAAACTAAAATAAAAGGGCTGAAAAAAATACAGACAGACAGGCAGATAAACAGGCACACACACAAATATCTTGCCTTTTATATATATATATTATCGATTTTCTGCACTATTGTAAGAACTGCAACCTTGAAACTTCTGAATATCGTTTCTTATGTATTTGTCTATGAGTGTATCAAATTTGATTAAAATCGGACCACTCCTTCTATAACCCGATTTTTTCGATTATCGATTTTCGATATTTATTGGGGGTACCCTAGCTAAGAACACTCGCAGACGCTTTTAGTACAACTGTGTAAATTTTCAAGAAAATCGGTTCAGCCGTTTCGGCGTCTATAGGTAACGGACACACACACACAGACAAAGTTCCATTTGTAAATAAGTTTAGACAGATTAGGTAGCTAGGTGAATGAATCAAATTCTGTAAATTTTAGTATAAGAAAATTAAACACGTAAAGTTGCACTCGAGGTCTTTCTGTTCAACATCGGAAGATACTACAAAACCCAAAATACTAACCTGAAAATATGAGTCATGTGATTCGTGACATCAAGATTATCAGATATGGATGTCATACACGATGTCGACGCCGTCCAGAAATATCTTAACTATCAGCTCCATACAATCCTATTTTCTCAAAACAACGCTTAAAAATGTTTTCAAGCAAATTAATCTTTTTTTTTAATGCAGACAATTATCCATCAAGTTCTATAGACTTCTTCTTTGTGCTCTGTCCCTTCAGGACGTGGGCCGACATGTATGTCCTCTGTAGCCTTTACTAAATTTTGTTTTTTTGCTACATCTCTTAATCCGGGTTCTCTAAACTGTTTACAGTAACTCGTTGAGTAGGTTATACGTTGTTTCCCTTTTTTCTTTTGCCTTCAATCTGCCCCGTGAGTGTTAAATTTTCGAAGCTCTCTTTCCTCATTATATGTCATAAAAATTTCAACTGTATCTTTCTGATGTTAAGCATTTGTGTCCTTTTTGTCTCTATTTTCTTTAAAACTTCGTCATTGTTCACATATTCACTCCATTCTATTCTGTTAAACCAAATTTATGGGGTACAGAATTCTGCTAAGTAGACATATCCTTGAATTATATGTATTTTTTATTTTTGTACTAGCAGTATAATCCGGTGTTGCTCGGGTGTTATGAAAGCTTTAAAACTAATCCATGGTCCTGGAGTTCAGACACTTTGGACGTTGGCACGAAAGACTAAAAAGCAATAGTTGTTTCCAGTTAAAGCGAAACCGTAGACTGAAAGAAAAATGAATGGATGTAAGTCAAATTTTAATTTCCTGGTATCGATATTAAATAAGTTGTTTTCGTCGTAAACTGAATTTTGAAGGTTAAATAAGTCCCCTGAGTAAATGGTATCATGGCTGAGACTAAGAACTACAATTATACCTACTTAGAGCCAAACCTGGAGCAAAGACTAAAATAAAAGGGCTGAAAAATACAGACATACAGGCAGATAAACTGACACACACAAACATCTTGCCTTTTATATATATATATATATATATATATATATATATATAATCTATTTTCTTCACTATTGTAAGAACTGCAACCTTGAAACTTCTGAATATCGTTTCTTATGTCTTTGTCTATGAGTTTATGAAATTTGATTAAAATCGGACCACTCCTTCTATAACCCGATTTTTCCGATTATCGATTTTCGATATTTATCGGGGGGTACCTCGACAGAAAACCTAGCTAAGAGACACTCGCAGACGCTTATAGTAGAACTGTGTAAATTTTCAAGAAAATCGGTTCAGCTCTTTCGGCGTCTATAGGTAACGGACACACACACACACACACACACAGAGAGAGAGAGAGAGAGAGAGACAAAGTTCTATTTATAAATATATTTAGATATGTAATGAATTCATTTTCTCACTGTTTGCAAGGGGTTTCTTCCCAGTGTAGGTTTAGGATTATTGTCTTAACTTTCTCAATTATGTCAAGATTAGTTAAAATTTCCAACTGTGATGTACTTTGTCAGACACTTTTGCATAATCTATAAAATATAGACAAACATCCGTTTGCATTTCTATTGCTGTTTTTGATAACATTCTGTGCATAAATATCACATTTCTTTTTCCATTGTCTCGAACGAACTCGAACTGTTCTTGTCCCATTTCCGGTCTAAATCGGATGCGCTTGTAATATATTAACTTGAATGGCGGAAGTAAATGATAGGTACATCCGGCCGTAGGAACAAGGAACAAGGGTGATTTAGAGATATATCCGGTCGTTGGTGATATTAACAAAGTGCAAAAAAAAAAAAGCGTCTATCGGCTTGGAAGGCAATGGACAGATACATCAACAACGTGACAACCCGAAAAATAAAAAAATCATGAGAATTTTAAGACTATTCAAAGTCTAGAATTTTGGGCTGCAGGGACAGAGACTGGCTAACGACTCCCGGAATCTTCTTCGTATGTGCAAACTCTCTCCAGCTACCCTTCTGCTCTACACAAATGTCATCGACGAAGAATAAAAATAGATTATATTTTTATATAAACGTGTTCCTCATTGTTTGTTCAAATCCAGCAGCAGTATATAACACGCCTTCTATTCGTCAGAATTCGGATGATAAGTTTTATTTTTATGGCCCATCAGGCTGATTGTCGGCGGAAGTTCCCATTTGTTGGCCGCTGGCTTCTTAGGCAGTCCTATGAAAATGGATCTATTTAGTTCCTCCTGTATATCACCATTTGTAGACCTTTTTTGATGTCTGTTACCTTGTCGATGCTGAAATCATTTATTTCAATTTCACCCGGACCTACTGTTTTGTTTCTGATCAATTTGGAGAGTGTTAATTTCACTTCAGAGTTTAATATTTCTGTTCATTCGATCAGTGAAGTCTCAATTAGGGTTTGTATTCTTCTGTTGTTGATATTATATATTTTTCTTTCACA
Organism: Ascarosepion bandense; assembly: GCA_037127315.1. Classification (NCBI taxonomy): domain Eukaryota; kingdom Metazoa; phylum Mollusca; class Cephalopoda; order Sepiida; family Sepiidae; genus Ascarosepion; species Ascarosepion bandense. Next base: position 1,096,898 of record JBBBDQ010001055.1, on the reverse strand, counting down.
TTTATGCTATTCTTTCTTGAATGTGTCGTATAACAAATTTGCATGCTGTTTTGGCCCTCTTCAATTTTCGATGTTTACATACCACCAGAAGGTGGTCGCTCCCACAGACAGTACTTCTTTATGTTTTTCAGTGTAAAACTGCATCCTTCAATCTCTTGTTAATAGGTAGATAGTCAATTCGGATTTTCGTTGCCGCTCCTGGGATTCTCCATGTTTTGAAACAAGGTGTTGGTTACTATCTGATCTTTCACCATACAAAATCGGACGCATTTTTCTCCACGTTTATTACGAGTTTCTAATCCAAATTTGCCAACTATTTCGCCATCTCCATCTTTGCAATTTCTTGCGTTTTGCATTGAGATTTGTCTCACAATAAATGTTTTAATTTTCTCTGTTCTTTGCGCTGCCAGTGCATAAACAACAATGATGAAGATGTTAAAAGGATTTCCTTTCTGTTTCGCTACAAGAATTCTTTCCAGTAGTTGATAGTATCCCAGAACAGATTTTTTTTATAATTGATCTAACATCAGTCCCTATCGTCTTTCATTTGTCCAATATCAGTCCCTAAGTTCTTTCATTTTTCTCCACACCTGCAGAGTTGAACCATTGTTTTTTTGCTGACAAAATTTTAATTGTTTGTCCACCTTGTTTTGCATACACCCAAAATATTATCATTTGACCCATTCATTTCCTCCTCTATATATTCAAACTGGTCACATTGATTTAGTGTTCTAACATTCCAGCTCCTGAGAATTATTCTTTTAACGTTACAAAATCTCAAAGAAAGAACTTTACTAAATAAAATAAAAAACGTCATTTTGGAAAGCTTCCAACAGCAATAGCAAGAAAATAGTAGCATATACAACTAGAAAGAATATAATAATATGATCAAGATGTCAACTGTCCACACCACCTTGAACAAAACCTTAGGAAGGAAACTGCCATCAATGCAAGACAATTCTTAGCAATTAACGAACTTGAGAAATTCCGTTTCATTAAAAGTTGTTTCGAGAGAAATATTTTATCAATTTCAGTCGACAATACCGTTAACTGCGTGGAAGCGGATATTTTAAACATTTACCATTATATAACTAAAACATTACCATTATATAGAGAAAGCATCCGTAGTATACATATAAATACTTAGGAGGTCATCTTGTTGAAGAATTAAGATGGTTGACAACTCATTCGATGTATCTCAATGTCACACTTGGTCAATGTGATTAATGTGTTTTTTTTAAATTCCAACTAATGTTAAAATAACAAAATGTGTCAGTCAGTTTAGGTGCCATACATGATACACGCTTTGGCGATCATGTCTCGAAAGAGACATGACTGACTTGGCAGAAGATTATCCCGCAGTAGGTTGCCATTGCTTTCTGCAGTAGACTGGTTGCCGACCAAGGCTATAGAATCCAATCTGTCCTGCTATTTAATCCATAACTGGAAGGAAGAGACGGATTAATACCTTTCCCAAGGGTATTTGCGCGTAAGTGAATACAATGGATTCAGCTGGAATTCGAACTCGGCTCCCCGGTTTCTCGTCGATATCCACTGTACCACAACGCACATGTCCTGATTATGCCGTCTGCCAAATTACTGGATAGGCGCAGCTGAAATTCGGAACACGGATGCATTTAACTGCGGAAGGTAGTATGCTTTTGGGATCGCCCTAAATTACTACTGAAGTAAAAAGAAAGAAAGAAAGAAAGAAAGAAAAAAGAAAGAAAAGAAGGAAGTTAATTGAACCGCTCTCTAACACGTAAACAGTGTTTCTCCGCGTGAGTAATGTAAGAGTTATTTTCCCTTGATTCTAACATTACTCGACATGTAATTTGAATAAAACCTAACCGACAAATTTTCAATTATTTTTCTGCAAAAGTTTCCTAGACTCCTTCTTGATGCATATGATATTTCATTATTGTCAGAAAGTATTTCAATGTTCTCTAAACTAAATAAAGTTTTCCTTCTAAAACAACAACAACAACAAAAAGTTAACATTCACTTATTAAAAGAAATCCAAAAATCACATGATCGTAGCAAAAGCCTTGTCACGGCTTCTAAAGTTTTAGCACACCTTTTTGAGTTTGAGGTTTGAGTTTTGTTTAACGGCATATCAACACCTCTGTGGGTTATCTAATGCCAAACAGATGGGGGTTTTAATGTATTTTTTAATGTTTGGTCATAGTCAGATTTTAATGACTTTTTTGTTTTTATTCTTTTTTATTTTAGAAAACTGAAAACGTATTATAGTTTGGTATTCAAAAATATATTGCTGAGAATAATTTTTTTCTTCAAAAATGTATTATGGCAATAATTTTTCTTATGTATTGTTGGTAATAATTTTTGTTCAGAAATGTATATTTTTCTATAAAAGGTTATTTTTAAGTATATATTTCTATAAAAGTGTATTTTTATACATTCATAGTGTTTTGACCCAAGTTTGGGAGGTTAACTATTTGCCCATAGTTGGGACCCTAACAGGTGCTACCACTCCGGGTCAGGGTGGACCTGGGAACAACAGCAATTAAGAGGCGATTCTATGCCCTTCACAACCTCCCAACCAGAGGCCCTGCTGACGGATGCAGTTTATTCTCATGCCCAGGATCAAAGCACACCTTTTGGAAGTGTTACTATTTATTTTTTAATTTGCTGAAGTTTACAAATCTTTTATAAAATTTTTAGTCTTTATAAAGATCTCTTTCTTTCATGTGTGTTATACTTCCAGGATGGCGGGGGGGGGGATAATAGCGCTCCACAATTTTCTAATTTATTTCTTAAGTATGTTTTCATTAAATCTCTGTTTAACAACAATTTAATAAAAATAAGCAGAAAACAATGCTGTTTTCTTTCTGCATAAGGGAATTATTCTTGAGAGAGATTTAAAGAAAAGATATATAGCGAAAGTGAATGAGCGCGGCGAATAAAAAGAAAAGAAAGAAAAATAAAACAAAACTAAAAGATGGTTTTATGGAGAAGTGGAAGAGAAAGAAGGAAGAAAAATGTTGTGGGATTTCCCCTTTTTGTATGATAATGGACTCGACTTGAGTATATATATACTCCTGCCCTAGTGAGATACGTGCGACATTTTACGAGTACCGTGACTGATCCGTAAGTTACCGAGAGATACCGAAGTTACACAGAGAATACCGCGTCTGTAGTCATAGGAGTTCTGAGCTCCACTCAGACAGAATAGGATTACACGGACATACTATTTCCAGCAGGGCTTCACTTCAAAGACTTGTCACACTTAACCCACGTCTATTGAACAGGTGTAGAGACTCATCCCTTGTTCCCTGTTTAGGATGTGGTTTCCGGTTTTCTCTTCCAATCTTCACTTTTTTTTTTAATTGGAGTAGATAGACTAAACTATCGCCCGGTTCACACTCCACCCAAGTCTATTGAACAGGTGTAGAGGCTCATTCCTTGTTTCCTGTTTAGGATGTGGTTCCGGCTTTCTCTCTTCTAATCTTTTCACTCTTACGTAGCCCCTGGCACATCAGTGGCGTTACCGCCTTGCTCGGGTGATATGATAAATATATATATTTATTCCTTACTAGTCGTATTCCTGGATTACTAACCTGCGTTCCAGTTTGTAATTTCATGTTTAATATAACTTATTTTTCTATCTCAATATCTGTTTTGTTGTTCATTATATTGTGCGGTACCTCACCAGGAATCCACAACAAGAAAAAACAAAGGAAAAGAGAAAAACGAAAAAACAAAACAACAAAGAAAAAAAAATGGTCGAGGATGGAAAATAAAAAAGAAGAAGAAGAAATGAAACCAAACAGAAAAGACGAAAAACTAAAAACAATACAATTACTCACATTAGTGAAACAATTAGTGATAAAATAAAGGAAGTGAAAAGGAAAAAGAAAGAAATGAATGAAAGAAGATAAAGAGAAAAAGAAAGAAGAAAACCGCCAACATAAAGAAAGTTAAAGATAAATAAAGAAGGAAAAAGAAAGAAAGAGAGGTTTGGGACGATAGAAAGAAAGAGAAAATGGAAAAGAGAAAATAGAAAAACAAAAGATAGAGAAGAAAGCGACTTGTGAAAGAGAAATATAAAGATAATGAAGAAAATGAGAAAGAAAGAAAAACAAACTCAGATGAATATCAAAAGATACAAAAATGTTACGTTGAGGCTTTTCTTGTCGTTGGATGGAAATAAATAATATATTACTTGATGCATTTTGGTTACCAACTTTGTTTTACGATAGAAAAAAACTGTATTAATCGCAGTAAAGGCGCTCATCCAATAAAACGGCACACGTCTCTTTGCAAAACAAGTTTATTTCCATAACAACATGGCGGATTATGTAGAAAGATGGTTTCCGTAAAAATGATTCCTTTCAAATAAGCGAAAAACACGTTGCTCGAGGGGTGGTGGAGGAGACCCTCCTATTAACAGATTGTAGAGTAAACAAAAAAATAAATAAAAGATAAAAACGACATGTTTATGTTTTTCGAGTTTATTAAACAGTTTCTGTCTTGCTTTTAACTAAACGACTTTCAAGAGGAACAATGAATTGTTTCTCTTTTTCTCAATGGTTGCAATGCCAGAATATTTTAAGATTGAAATTGTAGCGGGCTTCGTTGATAATTTCGATCTCGTCTGGCACAAGGACAATAAATGCAGGACTTACGCTGATCGGGACTCAAAATTATCTCCAAATCTACCACAATATTTATATTAAGATTCGACTCGACGTATAAACAACTCCAAACGCATGAAATAAGGAATAGATAATGACAACGCTAACGTAACTGTTGAGTGACCTCCCCTTTCTCTATGATAATAGATTCGACTTGAGTATACATATGGCAAGAGTATATGTATACTCAAGTTGAGTCCATCTGCAACCATTGAGAAAAAGAGAAACATTTCATCTACGTAGATGAACAGGGGCTGATCCTCAAGTTACCAAGCAATACCGAAGTTACACAGAGAATACCGCGTCAGAAGTCATAGTAGCTCTGAACAGCCAGAATAATATTACACGGAGATACAATTTCTAGTACGGCTTCACTTCAAAGACTTGTATATATATATTCCTTACTAATGGTATTCTTGGATTACTAACCTACGTTCCAGTTTGTATCTTTACGTTTAATATAACCTATTTTTCTATCTCAATATCTGTTTTGTTGTTCATTATTTTGTGTAGTTCCTCACCTGGAATCCACAAAAGTAACCATCAATAAAACATGTATTAACGAAAGTACAAATATTGATTGAAAAAGCATGCAATACAGTCGACAATAGATAAGTGAGAGAAAGGTCTCTTCCCATTGACCGTAGTTAGTCAAATGTTCTTAGAAAGAAAGTCACTTGTTGAATGAAACTTCAGATTCAAGTTGAATGTAATAAAGTCTGTTTCAAACGAAAGAAATGATTCGAAATGTTCATGAATTGAGCATTAAATGTTCATTGTGTTCTTAAGTTTAGAATAGATCAACTGGTTTTAAATTGAATGTTTCGCATAGTGACCACTGGTAATTTATCTAAACTTATTTATGAATAGAACTTTGTCTGTGTGTGTGTATATGTGTGTGTGTGTGTGTGTCTGTGTTTGTGTATGTGTGTGTGTCCGTTGCCTATAGACTCCGAAACGGCTGAACTGATTTTCTTGAAAATTTACACAGTTGTACTATAAGCGTCTGCGAGTGTTCTTAGCTAGGTTTTGTGTCGAGGTACTCCCGATAAATATCGAAAATCGATAATTGAAAAAATCGGGTTAAAGACAAAGACATAAGAAACGATATTCAAAAGTTTCAAGGTACAGTTCTTACAATAGTGCAGAAAATCGATAACATATATATATATATATATATATATATATATATATATATATATATATATATATATAAAAGGCAAAATGTTTGTGTGTGTGTCTGTTTATCTGCTTGTATGTCTGTATTTTTTCAGCCCTTTTATTTTAGTTTTTGCTTCGGGTTTGGCTCTAAGAATGTATAATTGTAGTTCTTAGTCTCAGTCATGATACCATTTACTCAGATGACTTATTTAGCCTTCAAAATTCAGTTCATGACGAAAAAGACTTATTTGATATCGATAGCAGGAAATCAAAATTTGACTTACATCCATTCATTTTTCTTTCAGTCTACAGTTTCGCTTTAACTGGAAACAACTATTGCTTTTAGTCTTTCGTGCCAACGTCCAAAGAGTCTGAGTTTCAGGAACATGAATTAGTTTTAAAAGTTTCATTACACCCGAGCAACGCCGGGCTATACTGCTACTACAGTATAAGTATGTGTCTCTGTGTGCGTTTTTGTCGTGTGAGCAAGCTCTGGATTCCAACGACGTGGAGTCCTGGAGCAAATAAACCTTACTGAAGAAATACTAATTTCAGTTATCTTATATACAATTTAAGTAGGTTCCAGACGAGTTCACGGCAAAATTTCAACTCAATTACCTTTGCAATAAAATACCTGATTGGTCATAAATCGACCAATTGGATATCGTATACTGAACCAAACATTGAAAGATGTTAGAAATATTCTCAACTGCGATTTCAAAATTGTCTCGTAATGAAATGTACAGCAATTATTCAACCAATCGCTGCCGAGAAAATTGTAATGTTTTTGTGCGTGGGTGTAAAACAAAATATTGCGTTCTTAAATTAATTTGAAATGACGCGTAATCTTAAAACAGACATAACAACATCGTCTTGCATAAATCCCCAAAATGAAAAATATGTTGTCCACAAAATCTTTCTTTGAACTTCTTAAGTTAAAAATGAAACGAAGAAAATAATAACGCTTAGAAAACTGGAGAAATTGTCGAAAAATCTCGGAGAAAGAAAAAAAATGAGAAATGAAGCTGTGTGAAAAAATGAAAAATAATTTTGAAGAAAGACAAGCAGAGAAAGAAGAGGGAGTATAAGAAAAAGAGAATGAGATTGTGGAGAAGGAAATAAAGCAGTAAACTGACGGAGAAAGAAAGAAAGAAAGAAAGAAAGAAAGAAAGAAAGAAAGAAAGAAAGAAAAAGACAAAAGACGGTAAAAGATGAAGTAGCAGAAGAAAAAAAGAAAGAAACCGAAGTGAAAAAGAAAGAAAGAAAGAAGGAAGGAAACAAGAAAGAAAGAAAGAAAGAAAAAAGAAAGAAAACGACAAAAGCCGGTAAAAGATGAAGTAGCAGAAGAAAAAAGAAAGAAACCGAGTGAAAAAGAAAGGAAGAAAAAAGAAGGAAAGAATGAAAAAAGGAAGGAAAGAAAGAAAAAAAGAAAGAAAGAAAACGACAAAAGACGGTGAAAGATGAAGTAACAGAAGAAAAAAGAAAGAAGCCGAAGTGAAAAAGAAAGGTAGAAAGAAAAAGGAAGAAAAGAAAGAAAGAAAGAAAGAAAGAAAGAAACGGGGGAAAAAAGGCAAAATTAGAAGAAATAAAAGAGTCAGAAGAAAACAACGAGAAGAAAAAATAGAAAAGGAAGAAAAAGTAAAAAGAAAGAATAGTTGAGAAATAGAAAGAAGAAGAAAACAGAAGAGAAGAAGAAAGAAAGAGTGGCAAAGTAAAAAAGAGAAGAATGGACTGACGTTAAAAGAAGAAAGACTAAAAAAAAAAATTTAGAAAGAAAGAATCTCTTAAATACTAACAAAATAAAAATAAACCTGAACAGTAGTGATGGATGATTTTATCGATATTTTGGGAGGGAAGTGTTTGGAGAAAGAGAAAGAAAGAAAAGCAAGACAATTCGAAGGGAATTATACATTTATTTAATTAAATAACAGAAAAAAAAACGAGTAGAAATCTCCAAAATATACACGAAACATTGCATTGGAAATCGAAAATATTTTAGAAAATATTTCTTCCAATTCCTGAAAACGAAGAAATCGGTAAGGAAAAAAAAACAAAGAAACAGATTTTTGAAATGTAAAATTTAGTCTACCTAATATAGATTAGACGGCGAAACTTCAAAGGCTGAGTTGCATGATACTCCTGTGAATTTGAAAAATAATGTACGTACGAATATATATATATATATATATATATATATATATATATATATAAAGTCTATATGAAGTCGATATCAATTTTAAAGCAGGGAAATATTAAACAAACTCATGATTCAAGGAGAAGGGTAAAAAATTCATCTCTGAATTTTACAGACGGGAGGCAATTATGTTTTCTTTATTAAAAGTCTGATTGCCAAGGATTTGCATTAAAATCGTCAGGGAGACACGAAAAATGTTCTCTGATCAAAAGACCTAGAACTAAAGTTCTGAATTGTAGACTACAAGACCGTTTCAAATACCCTTAGTAAAAGGGTCTATTGGCCTTTACTAAGTGCAGTTTTTTTCTGTGACCAAGTTTCGGAATATCTAGTGAGTATCCAACCCGCTACAAAGGATGTAAGTTTGCTAACATATCTTTTAGGCCAGCACCTATCGTATATAACGCTTAGCAGGTAGACATTGAGGCATACAACAAACGGAATGAGCAACGACACAGAGGGAACGTTAATTGGTTGAAATTATATAAATTTAAACCCGTGCTCTGATTGTTACCGCACCTTCTCGGCAATTTAGCTCAAATTAGACAGAGTCGTGTGAATGAAGCATAACCTATGTAAAAAGAAAGAAACGGCGGAACAACTGGAATATTTTTATTGTCTACAATGTTTCATCGACATTTAAATGAAGCTTTAGCATTTTAGAAGAAAGAACTTAAGGATGAGTTGCGATAGTGAGTAGTTATTATCACGTACATTATTTCCATATTGACTTTTGTTATCAGAATATTTCAAGAGATTGCCGATTTAGTTAAAGGGCTTGTCGATTGATACAGGTACTTGTCAATTTCGTTCAATAAGTTCCGGTTTACACTCTCAGAAAAAGGAGTAAAGGTTTATCCCTTGTTTTTCTGTTTAGGGTTGAGTTTCCGTTTCTTTCTAAAGTCTACTTCAAAACTATACTTCTGACGTCTCCTCCCCGGTCTTTTGAACAGGAGTAGAGGTTTATCCCTTGTTTCCTGCTTAGGATTGGGTTTCCGCTTCCTTCTAAAGTCTACTTCAACACTATACTTTTAACGTCTCCTTGCCGGTCGTTTGAACTGTAGCTGAGGTTTATCCCTTGTTTCCTGTTTAGGATTGGGTTTCCGCTTCCTTCTAAAGTCTACTTCAACACTATACTTTTAACGTCTCCTTGCCGGTCGTTTGAACTGTAGCTGAGGTTTATCCCTTGTTTCCTGTTTAGGATTGGGTTTCCGCTTCCTTCTAAAGTCTACTTCAACACTATACTTTTAACGTCTCCTTGCCGGTCGTTTGAACTGTAGCTGAGGTTTATCCCTTGTTTCCTGTTTAGGATTGGGTTTCCGCTTCCTTCTAAAGTCTACTTCAACACTATACTTTTAACGTCTCCTTGCCGGTCTTTTGAACTGTAGCTGAGGTTTATCCCTTGTTTCCTGTTTAGGATTGGGTTTCCGCTTCCTTCTAAAGTCTACTTCAACACTATACTTTTAACGTCTCCTTGCCGGTCGTTTGAACTGTAGCTGAGGTTTATCCCTTGTTTCCTGTTTAGGATTGGGTTTCCGCTTCCTTCTAAAGTCTACTTCAACACTATACTTTTAACGTCTCCTTGCCGGTCGTTTGAACAGGAGTAAAGGTTTATCCTTTGATTCCTGTTTAGGATTAGGTTCCCCTTTCCTTCTAAAGTCTACTTTAACTCTATACTTCTAACGTCTTTTATTTGTTGTATATTTCTTTGTCTCAATAGGAGTAGATGGGTTCCCTTATCGTCCTGTTCACACACCTCCTAGGACTTTTGAACATGAGTAGAGTTTTTGGTTTTCAATTCCTTGTAATGTGTTCTCATTCTCTTTCACTTCTAGTAACCACTTGCGTCTTTTGGTCATTATCGCCCTTCTTGGGGTGAAACGATTAAAGAAGACTAAAACTTTCATTTCATAATCCACCAAAGCTGCAAATTATCGTTAAGTCGGTTTTTGAATTTTATTAATGTAAAAACAAATTGTCACTCTAGATAATTGTTGAAGACAATCAAACTGTCGGAAGAACAAATAGAAATTGTAGACAGTTTGTATTTAGTTTTTTAACCCCAAAATACAGAAATGAGTCAACCGACAAGAAAAACTGACTAAAACATACAATTGACATAATTTGTTGTTTTTTGTTTTTAACGAAATCTGTTTAAAGAAACATGCCTTAATACATACGGTATCGTCCTGCTTCTCATCTATACAGAGGTTTGCTCCAGGCCGACTTGAACATTGTAATAAACTACCTGAAAATATCTAAGAAAGTTGGCAACATGCTGCTCCTCTAAATGATAGCCTTGACTGCCACCATTGTTTTGTCGCACGCAGTAAAGTAGGCCTTGCTGTCCACTCGTGGATGTGAGAAATATATTCACATAGCTTAGCGCTTAAGCAGTGAAAGGAAATTATCAAACATAACAAGACATACCTGGTATAGGAAAAACAATTTATTTGTCTTGCAAAAATATGCTGAATTTTGCTGCTACAGTGTAGCTTGGTATAGTCTCTTTTCTCTGCTTAGCTTGGTATAGTATCCTCCGTCTAGGAGTGGGATGAAAAAGACACAAGGAACTGCGATCCGCGACGTACAGGAACTTTCTTCTGGGTCAGCTTCTTTCACAGTTTCTTATCTTGGTATAAGATGATAGTGCTTAGAGAATTTTTCTCTAGGAAGGCAAGGCTTTGCCCATAGGGTATCCTTTTTAAGGTAAGAAGGGTAACAAGAGATTTTCTCTGTTACAAAGTTGTGGCATTAGCCTAAAAGATTACAAAGAATTGGTAAGATGGTCTCGATATAGCGAGACAAGTGGGCGCCAATTTAGGCCCTGCTGCAACAAAAATCCGGAGCGGCACAAATACGTCCGATACTGTTCGTGCTAGCTGAAAAAAGGAGAGAACAAAACCATCAGAAAAAACATAAAACCTCTGGTAAAGCCCGCCTAAAGTTCCAAAACGAGGTTCGGGTTAAATCAGCCAATCAGGAGACCCGTTACATCTGTAAATTTCCGACATGGAATCATGTGGCAATTGATGCCCAACCACACGAGCAAAATGGTGGATCCACATGTTCCATCTGTCTAAAAAAAAATTACAAAACAACCTTCTCCTTATTATTAATAACTTAAATGTTCTATATTTACTGTGTGTTAATATTTATTCTTTGATAATGGCTTATGTGAGCCGAAAGCTTAGACCCGATAAAAAAAATCAACAATTACTGTGGTTTTTTATTGTCTTTCAACGATATCACCATCAAGTATATCAGACGGTACCAACGGATCCTACACAAAATTAATAGACAAAACTTGTCTATATCATTCAATGAAACCTGCATTAATATATATATATATATATATATATATATATATATATATATATATATCGGTGCAGGAGTAGTGACACTTGATCTGAAGATCTTGACGATTAATCTGTGATGTTGATTCTCATGTCCATACAGCCTATATTTATGAATCTAACTAGTTTTTTTTAAAAATAGAATATTAAAAACATTTTGCTTTTATTAGAAAGGAAAAACTTCCCACAAGTTTTCATGTACGAAAATTAATGGCCAAAATTAGTTTCTCGTATTTAATGTGTATGCGCCATTTTGCGTGCAGAAAATGTTAATAAAGTCTAAAAGAGAATTGACTTTCATCCCCACCATGTCTTCTATACGTAGGAATGAAACGGGTATTTATTAGGTTGTCCTAAAAGTTCGTAAACACTTGCAAAATATTTGGGTTCAGAAAGGGCAAGAGACACCCTCAGTTCCAAAACAAGATTGATTCGGCAAGAAAGTCATGTTGTGCGTTTGGTGGAACTTTGAAGGAATCGTGCGTTTTGAGTTTGTTCCGAGTGGTCGTGCCATCAGTGCCGAACTTTACTGTCTGCAACTTGAGCGGGTCTACGAAAAGTTGAAGCAAAAGTGCCCGGCTCTGATCAACCGAAAGCGCGTTTTGATGCAGCAGGACAATGCCAAGCCACACACTGCCAGGACGACCAAAGACAAGTTTGAAGAGCTGGACGGCGTTGAAGTTCTGCCACATCCAGCCTACAGACCTGACTGTGCTCCATCAGATTACGACCTTTTCCGCTCAATGAAACACTTTCTAAAGAGCCGCCAATTCGACTTGTTTGATGAAGTCGAGGAAGCGTGTCAAGAATTCTTTGATTCGAAGCCGGCTGAATAGTACTTTGACCAGATCCGAAAGCTTGCAGATCGATGGCAGAAAGTCTTGGAAAATGATGATCTTTATTTTGAGCAATAATTTTTGTTGTTTTTGCTAGTAAAACTTCAATTTTTTGCAAGTGTTTTCTGGTAACCTTAGATTACTTGGCGAGTAAAATTTCAGTTTTTTGCAAGTGTTTACGAACTTTTGGGACAACCTAATATTTGCACACCCATTCGAAAGGAATATGGTACAAGGCCGTGCTTTAAATTGAGAATCCCACGGGTAAATGAGATTAGAAACCAAAATTGTTGCCTCCCTCGGCACTTCCCTTTTGGGACACCTCAGACATCAGAAACCGGCCTTGACCCTCCCTCGTTTAGTGCAACGCGAATGATGCAATCTGGGTTGATGATTCCCACGAACTGGGTCCATTAATCTTAGTTTTATTCTTTTTAATGAACATAATCTCTTAGCATTCAGTGTTTCTTGTAGTACAAATATTTTTTTCTTCTTTTCCGTTCCGTGCTCCTTCAGGTCGTGATAGATCAAGGTTCTCCACAATTTACTATTCCTATCAACTTATTATCCTTCCTAATCCCTGAACTGTTATCGTTTGTATAAACTGGTAAAGTATTTGATGTTTTTATCTACTCATTTTGCCTTCAATTATGTCATGTGAGTCTTAAATTCTTCAAGCCCACTTTCTTCTTCATGGGTTCTATCTTTTCTGATACAATGTTGAAGAGAATGTTTGTTACCATTTCTTTATTGCACAATTGCACCGTTCGTGTTATTCTCAGCATCCTTCTGCAGAACGATTTCTTTGTTGCCTCGTTTCCTTCTCATCTAGAAGGAATTTGTCCATCTTTCGCTGCCAAAAAGAGTGACTGATATTACCTCGTAGCTCGGCACGATTTTCTTTGTTTCTAACGAAAATTTCCTGCTTTTTGTTACATTGATTAGTTTTTGGAAAACATCATTCGTCATTCCAATACGCTTTCAAGTTTCTGTGTCACATATTCCGGCTTATCAGATCGTTAATCCGGCTTCTCAGATCGTTAAATGTATTGCACTTGCTTGATTTTGAGATTTTCAATTTATTTTTCGCATCATGGTCCGTTCCCTTGTTCAAAATTATACATCATCTTACACTTTGTCCTTTCTTCTCGCTTTCGTTTACTACCTTCTAGAGGAGTATCCATTCCCTATCTTTTATCAACACTGTATCATCTGCGTATCTTATATTGTCAAGATCGTATTCGTTTCCTTTTATTCAATACTAGCAGTATAGCCCGGCGTTACTCGGGTGTAATGAAAGCTTTAAAACGAATCCATGGTCCTGGAGCTCAGACTCAGCCTAAAGATTATTTGTGTGAAGTTTGGTGAGAATCGGATAAAAATTGTGGATTTGTATAAAGGACATACAGACAGATAAACAGACATACACACAAACATCTTGCCTTATATATATATATATATATATATATATATATATATATATATATATATATATATTATCGATTTTCTGCACTATTGTAAGAACAAAACCTTGAAACTTCTGAATATCGTTTCTTATATCTTTGTCTATGAGTGTATCAAATTTGATTAAAATCAGACCACTCCTTCTATAACCCGATTTTTTCGATTATCGATTTTCGATATTTATCGTTGGTACCTCGACACAAACCTAGCTAAGAACACTCGCAGACGCTTATATTACAACTGTGTAAATTTTCAAGAAAATCGTTTCAGCCGTTTCGGAGTCTATAGGTAACGGACACACACACACACACGCGCGCGCGCGCGCATGCACACACACACACACATACACGCACATGCACACACACACATACACACACAGACAAAGTTCCATTTATAAATAAGTTTAGGTTTTATTTTCTATGGCGACTGTACAGAAATCGCACACCATCCAGATTTTTATAAAAATACATATAAATATTAATTTTATTGATCATAATTATAACAGATGCACAAAATTGTTCGCCTTCTGCGTTAACACATGCATCAATTCTCGTTCTGTGTTTTAAGAATACGATGCACTGATGATTTGCTAATCGTTAGCTCCTGATTTATTTTCCTTACTGATTTCACGGGGCTTCTAGCAACATTCGCCAGAACCATGGTGGATGTTTCTTCATCTGTTGCACTCTTTCGTCGACCACATCTGTCACGGTCAGCAACTGATCCAGTTTCTTGGAAGCGTTTGATCAAACGACAGACAGTGGTATGGCTCAATGGTTTTTCTCGCTCTGGATGATTGCGGTTGAATTCTTGAGTTGCAGAGCGGTATGTTCCAAACATAAAAACAATTAAACTCTTTCTTGTACTGTTAGTTTCTCATCCATATCAGATCAAATCTGAAACATAGAAAAAATAAAAATTAGTGTATGGTGCGCGACTTCTGTGACACCCTGTAGAAACAAAGATTTGAATTATGTTTTTTTTTTTTGCAATTCTTAAATATTTAAGTTGGAATTTTATCCTGAAATTATTCGATTAAGTAATATTGACCGACAAAGTAATGTCTTCGCCGGTTGTCAACTGCTAAACTTGTAATTTCTCATTTATAACTTTGTAAATACGTCAAATGACATAAAAAAAACATTTTACCATCGTTATATTTAATGGTAGAAGCAAAAAAAAAAAAAAAGAAACTAGCAAGAATTATTGATTCAGGATCTTGATAATCATAATATTGCTATTTCTCTCCAAGAAATCAAAATAAAAAAAAGAAATTCTTTCTGAATTTCTGGGATGAAGAAATATAATTTAAACTATTGTCCTCATCTTTATTGTTCTTTTTGGCAACGTTTCCGTCTTTATACTGGCAGGCCTTCATCAGGTGTATCTTGATCCGTGTAACTTACTACTCGGTTAAAGTGTTGGTACGTGAAATTGGTGGTAGAAACATTGTGAGTCCTGGTCCAGACAGTGTGCACTTGAACTGAGTGGAAACAGGGCGATTAATAACCGAACAGAACTAGACGAGATATACCAGATATGGGCAGGGGGACGGGAACAGCCTATCCTTGTATATCATAGGTTCCCAACCAGTGGGCGGTCACGAAGCCTTGGCAGCGGGATCGCCATGCCTTGGCAGAGGAACGTAGCAGAAGAAGAAGTAGCTTGGGATAATATTAATTGTATTTCATCAATTACATTTTTCAAGCTCTTATATTTTTTTTTGTTTAGGTGCAAAGCCTTACGTGTCCTTGTTCCATTTGCTTCAACCTACTTGTGTGAGGTATGATTTTGCACTCTTGTCAATATAAAAACAAAGAATAGGAACAGATTGGATGTTGGAGATGACATGAGACTAGCTGTAACAAACACTCGGTCACAAATTTCAAAGCTTGCTGCTGAAATGCAACTAGCTGGGTTGGATAACTTTTTAACCCTATGATAATATTATTTTAAGAAATATATGTTCTTTTTGTGAATTCACCTTGGACCAATCTGCTTTAATTTGGTAATAAATAATTAGAGAAATTTAAAATATTTTTTTAGATGTTTCTTTCACTGTCCTTCACAGAAAATAAAAATAAAATTAAGCTGCTGTTAGTAAGCCCTAAGTAGGGGGTCGCATGGATTACAAACTTTTAGGGGTCGCGAGTGCCAAAAGGTTGGGAACCACTGTTGTAGATTAAATAAAAGCTTCGGTTCGGATGGGTGCTACTTAGAAAACACCTGATGAAAGCTGGGGAACACAGCGATCAAAATGTGGTAACAAAACAAAGATTGGACAATAGTTCGAGCGTAAATAATGTAAATAATTATAATTCCGCCTCCCAGAAATGAATTCGCTGTAGGTAACTCAGATCGAAATACACCTGAGAAAGTCCGGAGAAGAAAACAACCGAAACTTTGTAATAACAACTACAAAGATGAGGATAATAGTCCTAATGTAAATAGTGTAAATAATTTGGTTATTTGTCGATTGTTGTCAAGCCCTAAGCTGTCAGTGAAGTTGTGATCGAATTTTCGGCGCTCTACGTCATCAACCTGACGAGTCCGTATATATAAAAGGCAATCTGTGAGTCTGTGTGTGATTTTAAGCTATGCACGCCTACATTTTTTAAGCTACGTCATTCAAAACTTTCTAGGGACACATATCTACAGGGAAGCCAGGTCGTCGCATACTTTTTGAATTTAACTTCAGCAATATTCCCTTTCGCTCTTTTTGGCCAATGGAGCCGATTGTTTACATTTGCTCCGTAAAACATCTAAGATCTAAGATGGTTGCTGAATTACGTCACAGAAATCAAATCACACATGTCAAACGCGACTAAAAAAAAAAAAAAATGAGCTTTGCATTTAATTTTTATTCCGCCGTTTTAAAAATTCATTTGGTCAGCAAAAAAGGTGTGAATATTTTTCCCCGTAATTTTGAAACAAAAGAAATATTTAAAAAATAAATTCTGAAATGAGAAGGTAATAGTTTTTATATTTCTACATTTTTAAATATACTTTGAAAATTTCTGAACTGAGAGCGTAATAGTTTTTGTATTTCTAATTACAGTAAAACAAAATAAATAATGTTTATTTTTATGTTAAACTCATTTAGTAAAAAAAAATGTAAATTTTGAAACAAAAGCAAACGCAATGTTGTTTACAATGTCACACAAAACATCAAATCACATTTAAGCAAAACAAAAAAAAATAGATTTTTTTTAATGAAATTTTTTAACAATATTTAAACAACAATTTTTTATATAATTATTTATTTTATATAACGAAGTCCTACTACTAAAATGTTCTGAGTTGCACGGGCAACGTCGAGCTATGGTGCTAATAACTAAATAATGCAACAATGCTCCTCAATAATACGTTGAAGTGCAAATAATGATTTGATGTTAACATCGGAGAGAGCAAAAGCTAATAGGGTGAGCAGATAATATTAAGACTAGTTAGAGCTTATTTTTAGAAGAAATATTAGATTCTAAGTGCTAAAAAATTAAAAAAAGATTATTTTTAAAATCATTTAACTCAAAGGAAGGCGATGAAGCGACTAAGATGCAAAAGTTTATGCAGAGTTAAGGAAACTGAAAAATGTTATTGAGGAGAGAAGATAATAAAAGAAAGCATTTCAAGAAGGCAGAAAATAATTGACTTTCCATTGAAATTTTCGACGACTGTGGCGATGAGAAAGCAAAGAAACTGGTAGAAATTTCCAAACGAGATAAAAGCGGGAGAAGACAATATTAGAAATCAAAAGGAATTGTAAATTATTACTTCGTAATATTTGAGAAGTTGCCCAGTCGCAACTGTATATTTCTCACTGAGTCCGTTCATATCTATCTATCTATCTATCTATCTATCTATCTATCTATCTATCTATCTATCTATCTATCTGTGTCAGTCTGTTCATATCTATCCCAGTCCATTCATCTATCGCTTATTCTCTCTCTCTCTCTCTCTCTCTCTCTCTCTTTATATATATATATATATATATATATATATATATATATATATATAAATATCGCTTGGTTAGACACTCCACCCTCGTCTATTGAACAGGTGTAGTGGCTCATCACTTGTTCCCTGTTTAGGATGTGGTTTCCGGCTTTCTCTTTTCCAATCTTTTCCCTCTTACGTAGCCCCCCTGCACATCAGTGGCGTTAACGCCTTGCTCGGGGTGATACGATTAAAAAAAAAATATATATATATATATATATATATATATATATATATATACCAGTTTGTTCATTATCTATCTATCTATCTATCTATCTATCTATCTATCTATCTATCTATCTCAGTTTGTTCATATCTATCTATCTATCTATCTATCTATCTATCTATCTATCTCAGTCTGTTTATCTATCTATCTATCTATCTATCTATCTATCTATCTATCTATCTATCTATCTCAGTTTGTTCATATCTATCTATCTATCTATCTATCTATCTATCTATCTATGTGTCGCTTTTTATCGGCTTCTATCTATTCATATATCTATCTATCTATTTGTGTGACGGCTTTCGTGTGGAGAGAGAGACAGAAAGAGAGAGAGAGTGGGAGAGAGAGGGGGAAAAGAGAGAGATAAATTAGTAAAACTGGAAGTCTAAATCGACGTAATGCTGGCTTCAGATAGATTGCTGTCGCCAATATGTCTGTTTGTCATGAAGTTCCTGTCACTATTATTATTAATTCTCCAATTATGTTTATTTAAAATAAATTTATTTACACTCATCGAGAACCGAATTTATGACGAACGGCTTGCGAGATCATTTTCAACATTTTGTTCTTTTTCTTCTTTTTGTAAGTTTTTTGGCTTTTTCTCAATTCCTTCCTAAATATTCCCCAAAGAATAATAACAGAATTCCAAGCCGAATCAATCAATCATTTGGCCAATACAAAGAAGAAATACTGCGAAAAGTGATCAATAAAATCAATATGTAGACGAAATTAATGATCGGTTTCAAAAATATTGATCGATCAGATAAAAGATAAAACATTTCAGGATCCAGAGACGCCAACCCCGTCGTCGCTTAAATATTTCGAATGAATATACTAATAAATAAGATACTTCAATCATACATATATATATATAGTGTATCGAGGCAGCAGATAATTTCTAAACTTATACTGTTAAATATAAGAGACAATGAATGTCTATTATGTTTAATCATGAGCCGTTCTAAACGTCGTATATTTGCTTTAATTTCAGTTGAAAATAAAGACAAAAATTCTCCAACATTCGATAATTTTTTATTAGGTTGATTTCTAAGCCATCAGTTTGATTGTGTTACACACAAAAGTCTATCTATCTATCTATCTATCTATCTATCTATCTATCTATCTAAGCTTGTTCATATCTATCTATCTATCTATCTATCTATCTATCTATCTATCTATCTCTGTCTGTTCATATCTATCTATCTATCTATCTATCTATCTATCTATCTATCTCTGTCTGTTCATATCTATCTATCTATCTATCTATCTATCTATCTATCTATCTATCTATTCATATTTTTTTATCAAGTTCACCCTAATAAAGGCCGTAAACTCACTAAGACACAAGAAGTTGGTGTGGAAGAATTAGGAACAGAAAAATTACTACGGAGCGAGAACAAAAGAAGAGTAATCGGGAGAACCGTAGATATCGATTGACTCTGCATTTAAAATTTTGAAACTTAAAGTTGAATGGAAAGTATGGAATTTCACACAGCGAAAGATGACAGAAACTGCTATCATAGAACCTACGGTTACATATTTGCCAACTGAACGATAAACTGGTGAGACTTCATCGCCAATTTGGTGCTACGATTTAATGAAAAAAGTCTAGGTATTATATTGAAAAGCTCATCCGAACAATGACCATGAATATATTTATAGAAAAGGCACGAGAAAGAAATACTACGGCGGTGGCAAAGTCAATTAAGCCGAGACGACAGATCAGGACCACTAATATATATTACTGATTCTTCTTGGGATTTTATCATGTAGCACTAGATAAACAACAAGAAAACATTGCTATATACTGAAACAATTTGTTACGTGTTATTTGAACAAAAGAAAAAAAAGTTTAACCAAAACTCAGAGATAAAAATCACATACAAATATTTAATTTACAGAACACACC
The DNA here is from genome assembly GCA_037127315.1 of Ascarosepion bandense. Lineage (NCBI taxonomy): Eukaryota > Metazoa > Mollusca > Cephalopoda > Sepiida > Sepiidae > Ascarosepion > Ascarosepion bandense. The sequence goes on along the minus strand of JBBBDQ010001055.1, from coordinate 1,077,101 downwards.
AAATAAAATATTTACGCACATTCAGTTTTCGCATTCAAAAAGAAAAACAGAGTTTACTACTGACATCTTTGTTGCCATTTTTACGACGTTTAATAATACATCATTCTATTTGTCTATATTTCTGAGAAGGGGCAGTATTTGCAGTATATACATTATTCGAAATATTGTGCTCATTTGTGTTGCTAGCACCTGAAGAAGGCCAGAGCGTACAACGGCCGAAACGTCGTACAAATGGCAACAAAGATGAGGACAATAGTCCAAATAATGTAAATACTGTAAATACTACCTCATCTCAGAAATATAGACAAATAGAATGATCTATTATTAAACGTCGTACAAATAGCAACAAAGATGAGGACAATAGTCCAAATAATGTAAATACTGTAAATACTACCTCATCTCAGAAATATAAACAAATAGAATGATCTATTATTAAACGTCGTACAAATAACAACAATGATGAGGACAATAGACCAAATAATGTAAATACTGTAAAAACAGTTTCATATTAAAAAAAACAAATCCTTTATTATAATGCGCAGTAGTGTTGAATAAAAAAATATTCTAATCAAAACAAAATGCTTGTTGTATTTACTCTCATTTTTGATGTTATTATTCAGGAGTCGTTTAATTTTTTTGTTAGTCATTCGAAGTCTTCAATTCTTTCATATTCTCCCAAGATTTATTTTAGGTATAATTCCATTATTCAAACCGAGTTCAACTCAACCTTGCAGCGAAACCTGTTAAATCCGAAATACGTTATAACGTTTAACCAAATGATTTAATTGAATAATGCAGATTTTACGATGCCGGCCTTCAAAATTGCAAAGGGTTTCGAATTACGACAGTTAACCGATCAAACAAATTTATTTTAGATTTTTCAGGTGGCTTTAGCTTTCTTCAGTTTTTACTACAAATTGTTTCTAATATTAAGTGATATATTTCCGTTTTGGGCCAAACTAGCTTTATTTTAGTAACATACTTTTCTTTTTTTCCCACCTCTACTCTTACAATTTGTTTCTTTCTATATGGTTTTGTTACTTCTTTTTCTTTCTCCAATTTTTCTTTCATCCTTTTTTCCTTCAGTTCCCAAACATTTCTTTCAGTTTGTTTCCTTACCCACAACTGAGTCACCATTCCTGTTCACCCGCATTTCCTACTTCCTTCGCTCAGTCGTTCCATCTCATAACTTCCTTTGGGATTTAGAGTTTTGTGACGTGATCAGCAAAAGTCTCTCTGCCGTAAAACAGCTGCTGCGTGACGTCATCAGGCGGCAGGTGCGTGCCAGACGTTAACCGGCTGACCGCCAATCCAACAGTCGGCCATTGCACTATTGCTACCAGGGTTTACTTGTCTTTACTAAAACCACGAAAAGATAGAAGAGCGGAAATGGCGACTGATAAAGATAAGAATATTTTTCGACGTTTTTTTTTTATTCTTAAATCAAATTATGCTTTTTAGGCTAAAACTGAAAGAAAGCGTTTCTTCCTGAGACAAAAAAAAAAAAAACAATGTTGATGGGGGTTTGAATCCTGCTAAAAAAAAAAAAAAAAAATCAAGATTTCCAATGTTTATTTTCAAGACAGGCCTTGAAACTTGGGAAACTGAAGTTACACACTCTTCGATTTTCTACCCTATTTGTGGATGTGTTTTGTCGTGCAGTGGATATCGGCTCGGAATGAGAAATTGCTTTAATTGTAAAAACATTAATTGATATGTGTATTTTTTTTTTTTAGTTATATCACCGCGAACAAGGCGGTAACGCCACTGATGTGCAGGGGGCTACGTAAGAGTGAAAAGATTGGAAAAGAGAAAGCCGGAAACCACATCCTGAACAGGGAACAAGGGATGAGCCTCTACACCTGTACAATAGACGTGGGTGGAGTGTGAACCGGGCGATAATTTAGTCTATCTACTCCAATTGAGAAAAAAAAATGAAAAAGAAAAAAAGAAAAGTGAAAAGATTGGAAAAAGAGAAAGCCGGAAACCACATCCTGATCAGGGAACAAGGGATGAGCCTCTACACCTGTACAATAGACGTGGGTGGAGTGTGAGCCGGGCGATAGTTTCGTCTATCTACTCCAATTATTTTCAACTCAATTTGCTCCCTTTGATACCTGGGAGTATGGCTCATGAATTGTAGCGTAAAAAAAAAAAGCAATACGTATTTTTGATACCTGGTTTCAATCCTTTGGACCGAATTGTTAGAAAGGTGACTTTTCGAGGTTATCCAAGTTACACTCAGACTAGTTACAGTGTAAATGAAATTATTAAATTGCAAAATTATTTTAAAAGAAAGTTTTTATATTATTTTTATTTTTCATAAACAACTTCAAACGTAAGGCTATAAATCTAAACTAAAATTTTATAAACTATTAGATATTTGTTGAAAAGATTATGCTAAATTTTAAATTTTACTATATAGTTAAAAAACAAAAAAGACAAGTGTACGATTAAGCTGTATACATTTATGCCAATTTTGGTTATCATACTTAGCATTTTTTTGACGGCTTCTGTTTGTCAGCTGTCTTTCGTCACTTAAGATAAAGGAGGATAACATAAATAGAACTACTACCGAGATTAAGAAACGCTTTTATATTACATTTCAGGCAGTAAGCAAGTAATTCTTGTTTCAAATCAGATTAAGGTAAGTTTAAATTTGCTAATTTGACTAAATTAACGTGTCAGCGAAGTATATTTCATTTTTGCAACATTTTTTAAAACCTAGAATTGGATCCTGTTTGCAAAATGTGCTGATCGATCAAAAATGGCGGAAAAATTGAAGACTATTTTAAAATCTGAAAAATTTTAAATTCCAGTCAATATAATTTACGTTTAAAATGCACCAGAGTATTTTGCTTACTGGAATTAGTAAATTTAATCTCTGAGCTTTCAATTAAAACTAAATTGGAAGCTTCAAAAAAACTTTTTTAAGTACCTCCAAAAACTCGCTGAAAAAACAGCATAGTATGAAGGAAAAAGGCGCCAAACTAAATAAAAACAAAGTTTTACCGTCAAAATGTTTACGTTATCATTAAGAAGATAGATCAAAGAATTTTTAAATTATTTTAAATTTTTTAATTCTTTCTAATGCGTTCGAAATTTTGATAGAAAATCTAGTTTTTCTTTCGTCAGTGCGAGACCTAAATTGTCCGAGTGTTTATAATGGCAAAACATAACACACAAGGCACTTTTTTTTACTGTGAAAGACGCATTAATTTTGAAATTCTTGCAAAAATCAAATAATGGTCGGATTTTGATGAAAATCTCAGGACATATTTATAATTGACGTATATAAGTTTTGAAATAATTATTTTTAGAAAATATTGGTAAAATATTTTTTTACTTATGTTACCCTCCTCCACTAATTAATTTCCAGAAATGTCTAAAAATTCGCCATCGTTCGCCCATAGACCTAATATCAATAAAATGCAGGGGTCATTAGGGAATGCTAATCAAATGTCTTTTTGCTTCAATATTTGCTACTTTTTAGAACATCTACTCCGAATTGCGAAAACAAAAATGCAATAAAACTATGCTATTTTTTTTTTTTTTTGATAAACTTTTAATTGCTTTTATAAGCAAAATAAATTAATGATATCATAGTCTGAATAGAAAAAAGACTTTCCATAAATAATGAATTTTTAATAGAATTGTTTTCATTTTTATTATTTTTTAATTATTTTTATTATAATAATTTATAGTTTCAAATTTTTAAAAAATTTACTCCATCATCGTTTACGCTCGGTTGCGAAATGAATGCAATGAAGACTACATTTACTAACCGAAAATCTCTAAAAGCTTAATACAAATCATTTGGCCTTTGGATTTTTAAAACATTTTAATTGTGTGCATGCTGATTACTCGAATTTTCTTGTTACAGGTGGCCGTAGATGATATATATCATTAAAGATCACGTGTTTCAAAGTTCGCGCTCCATACATGAAAAAAAAAAAAAATTAAAAAAAGACTATATTTTCGACAGGAAACAATTCTTTCATCTCGCTTCAGTGTTTCCTATGCTGTCGTTTCAACATTTGCTTTGAATATAATCTCTTTAAAATGTTAAGCAACTTATTTTAATTCCTAATTTGGTGAAAAAGAATTCCTGATTTGATGAAAAAGAAAATTGTGAAATTCACAATTTGTGGAGGCAACTAAAAAGAATATGAAAAATAGATATTAAATATAAAAATTAATAAATGGCATCACATTTCATAAATTATTGAGTTACCTCTGCCGTTATATATTTTCATTCTGTTATTAAATTTTAAATTTTTTTAAAAGAAGGTTTTATATTATTTATTAATTTTTATTTTTCATAAAACATCTTCAAACGTAAGGCTACAAAACTAAACTAACTAAATGTCCATAAATGTTTGGATACTTGCTGAAAATATTGTGTTAAATTTTTAATTTTAATATATAGTTAAAAAAAAAAGATTTGTACGAATAAGATTTATGCCGAATTCGACTTCCATGCTTGGCATTTTTTGACGGCTATTGTATATCATGTCATTTATCGCCTCTGATAAGGCGATGATAGCTGCGATAACAAGGAAACGCTTTTATAGTATATTTCAGGTTGTAAGCAAGTTTCAAGTCAGCTTAAGGTAAGTTTAAACTCGGTAATTTGAATAAAATAATGTGTCAGCGAGGTGTATTTCATTTTTGCAAGATTTTTAAACCTGAGAATTGGCTTTTGTTTACACTTGTTCAAAAATGGCCAAAAAATTCAAATCTTTCTGAAATAAAAAAAGATTTAGATTCCGATCAATATAATTTCGGTTTGAAATACTTCAGAGTATTTTGCTTACTGGAATTAGTAAAACTTTTTTTTATTTCTAAAAATTCAATTTAAATTTAGGTATCGAAAATGCGTGGAGATATCTAATCAAAATTTATTTAAAATTTAATTTAGTCATCGAAAACAGGTAGCGGTAACTACTTTTATGTTTTCATACTTTTTACACAATTATGGTGGCATTTACGTTTTGGCCTGAACTCGGGAGTAAATCCTGAATCTCTTCCCAGTAGGGGGTGCTGATTAAAATTTTGATGTATAGTAGCTTAAATGCATTCATTTTTAGTTATTATCCCCTTTAATCCACGTAACGGACAAAATGTTACAATGAGGAAATAAGACAAATGAAAATAAAACACACACACACACACACAAAAAAAAAAAAAAAAAAAACGAAAACATTATATGACTTAATTTATTCAGTTTACAAGCGGATCAGATGAAAAATATAGAATCCGGAACCTTTTAAAACTTAACATGAAAGAAGTGTCGTCAGTTCCAAAGCTTTGATGTCGTATCAGAAGGGGTGAAGAGAGGTAAGGCAATCAAAATTATTCATGTCTCGTCTGGGGGTTTCACGCGAGCCTCCTACGTCTTCAAGTTCAAAAACATGCATCACGTGTCCCGACTTTGATTAATATTGTCGCGTTCAAGTTTTAACAAATAGAAATGTATAGGGGAAGGGACCAAAGAGTGTTACTAAGACCCGAAGACAGGAAACCCGCCTAGGAATGTCGTAACTGTGTTTACAGGTTCCGAACCTCAAAAACAGCTGATGGCAAAATCAGCATCACCAGTAATCAATGGCGACATAGGGAATTTGAAAAGATGTCTACATTCTAAAGAAGTGTGTTTTTTTTTTTGTAGTTCTTATATCAGAAACCAATTTTTATTGCACTTAACTAAAAAATAGAGAAACCTAAGAATTAAAATGCATTTAAAAAATTAAAACTCTTTCTTCTGGGGTTATATTTTAATTTTAATTCCAAACTCATCGATTTACTTAAATATTTCTAATAAGCAAAATACATTACTGTATTTCAAACCGAGCTTAAATTGATTTGAATATACTTTTCTAAAATGTTATTTGAGGAAAATAGCTGACTTAAAGTAGGTACTTTCACTCATTTTCGATACCTAAGTTTAAAAGTGAATTTTAATAAATGAGAAAAGCTTTCTTGAAGCTTTCATTTTAGCTTTTATCGAAAGATAACCGATTGAATTTACTATTTCCAGTAAGCAAACTACTTTCTTGTATTTCAAATAGAAATTCTGTTGATTGTAATCCAAGCTTTGCGAGAGTTTTCAGTTTATCAGTCATTTTTAACCAAGTGACACATTCGTAAAAGCTAATTCTCGGTTTAAAAAATCTTGTAAAAATTTAGGTACCTCCACTTTTTCACGAAAAAAAAAAAACAAAAACAAACACACAGCATAGCGTAATGCAAAACGCCACAAACTAAACGAAAATAAAGTTTTATAGTCAAAATGTTGATATTATTATTAAGAGGAAAGATGAAATAATTTTTTTAATTATTTAAAAAACAATTTCAATCCTTTCTAACACGTTCGAAATTTTGGTTAGAATGCTTGTTTTGTTTACGTCATCGCCTTTTACAAAGTTTAATATTGATTTTTTTTTGCGCACGCGCGTTTTTTTCCGTACAAAACATATTTATTTGAAAGTTCTTGTAAAAATCAAATAATTGTCCGATTTTAATGAAATTTTCAGGATGAAATGTGAATTTTAATAAATAGGTAGCCGGGTTCCAATTTCTGTTCAGTTCTTATTTTCACTTACGCACAAGGTCGGAATGTGTGAAGCGAATTAAAAAGAAGACAAGAGAAGACAAGAAAAGTCAACGCGCGTGACTAACTGCCGAAGCAAAACACCAACATCGTCCTTAAGTCAAACTTACCAAACAGCCAAAAATGCTTCACTAAATCTGCAAGCTAAACGTTACTAGCTTAACCAAGTGCGGCGTTTGATTTAGGAACGAATTAGATCGAAAAAAAAACACCTGCATACTAACAACTACTAATGATTCATTGTACAGAATACTCGATATATAAATAGTTATATATTTTTTACTAGCAGTATAGCCCGGCGTTGCTCGGGTGTAATGAAAGCTTTAAAACTAATCCATGGTCCTAGAGCTCAGACTTTTTGGACGTTGGCACGAGAGACTAAAAAGCAATAGTTGTTTCCAGTTAAAGCGAAACCGTAGACTGAAAGAAAAATGAATGAATGTAAGTCAAATTTTGATTTCCTGGTATCGATATCAAATTTTCTGCACTATTGTAAGAACTGTAACCTTGAAACTTCTGAATATCGTTTCTTATATCTTTGTCTATGAGTGTATGAAATTTGATTAAAATCGGACCACTCCTTCTATAACCCGATTTTTTCGATTATCGATTTTAGATATTTAACGGGGGTACCTCGACACAAAACCTAGCTAAGAACACTCGCAGACACTTATAGTACAACTGTGTAAATTTTCAAGAAAATCGGTTCAGCCGTTTTGGAGTCTATAGGTAACGGAAAAAATTTCGCGGAAAAAAACAGCATACCATAATGAAAAAAAAAAAACAAAAAACAAAAAAAAAAAAGAAAACATAAATTTAACGAAAATAAAGTTTTATCGTCAAAATGTTCATGTTATTATTAAGATGAAAGACCAAAGTATCTTTTAATTATTTTTTGAAATTTTTTAATCCTTTCTATCACGTTCGAAATTTTGGTTAAATTCTTGTTTTGTTTACGTCATCGCCTCTTTTTGCGCGTTTTTTTCCGTAGAAAACATATTAATATATATAATTAATATATATAATTGTCCGATTTTAATAAAATTTTCAGGATGTATTCACAAATTAAATTGTTTTTGAAATGTTGTTTTTAGAAAATACTGGTAATTTTTTTAAAATGTGTTACCGCCCCCCCCCCCCCCCAACTTACTTAATTTCATGAAATTTCGCACATAACCTCATGTGTTCGATGACATTTTTTAAAAATTATAAGTACGAGTCTTTGGAGATTGTAAATCACCTACTTTTTTTCTTCTAATTAGTGCCAACTAAATGCAAATCTCTTCTGAATTGAAAAATAATCAATCTAATAAAACTATGACATTACTTAATTAGAAAAGCTTCTAATTGCTTTTGTAAATAAGTAATACTAAGGACATTATTGTCTAAAGAAATACATTTTTTATGAATAATGAATTTTTACAACAATTTTTCAATTTTTTTACATTTTAATTATACTAATTTATAATAGTTTAAAATCTGTATTGCGGTGTTCTCTCGAGGTTATATAATAATTAAGTGGAAACGAAATTTACGAGTCCAAAATTGCAAAGTTTATTAAACGTAGTGGTGCTATCTATTTTAAAAATAAATTTTATTTTCTAAATACGTTCCTTATTCTCATGTATGGTTGACCGACGCTGCCATTATTATGAAAAGGTTACGTAATTTAAGAGTTTTATCCCTTCCCTTAGATTTATGAAAATTGCATTCATGGTCATGTGAAGAAAGCTGTCATCGCTTCATCATTCAACAGTTTGTCAAACGTTCGATCAAATGAACAGTATTATTCGTTAATAATTGGATGGATATTATTTTTCTATACTATAAGTAACATTTCCTTAAAATCAGATTAGTTAAACTTTCAGTTTTTTAATTTTACTAATAATGTGTCAAAATCCTTTTGAAATATTTTAAAAATCGATTAATTTTTGTTTGTTTACAAATTTCTTAAAATTAAGAAAATGGCCGCTTTTAAGAAAATTTTAAGAAATCAAATTTAAATGTGACATTCCAATCTATATAATTTCTATCTAAAATAGACCAGACTTTTTACTTGGTGCAAATAATATATTTAATCATTAAACTTTTAATCTAAAATTATTTAATTTAATTAAATCTAAAATGAAATTTTCAAGAATGTTTTTTCATTTTAAAAATTTTATTTTAAACTTAGTTATCGAAAACTTATGTCGAAATATTGGACGTACCTAGATCAATGGATAATAAGGGATTGCGATAAGTTGGTCAGGATTCGTTAATGGACATTATCAGAAGCACTGTATACAAACCTTTGTTTATTGCCGCTGAAAATACAAAGCCTACATGATTGGCTTGTGCTATCCAACAGTGTTTTATTGTTTTTCCTCTTCTCAGTTGTAGTTTCCGTTTCCGTTTCTGTTTGCGCTTGCGTGAAAACAATATCTGAGGAATTTGTAGATTTTATTTCTAATCCGACATTATTTCTGATTAATTCAAAGCTATATTTTAGTCAATGCACATCTTTGAGAAGAGATTTCACATTTTTATGAAGTATAAATATTTCTTTAACGGCCTGTACATTCGAGATTCTTAATATAGCAAATTAGGTTTTCTGAAAATCTCATGAATGTACGGGGTTTTCCCCTAAAAGGGGGACACGAATTCGGACTCTGCCGGACTGTACAGTCTCTTTATTTAATTCTTGAATTCCCAGGTTGGGAGATAGTTTAATAAACAGGTATGTCTACTGAATCACATGTATCAACGAAATATAACATTATATATATATATATATATATATATATATATATATATATATTCCGAAATTTACATTCGTTGAATGGCCATTTCGTTAAGATAATACTCACTTCTTCAGCAACGATCGAAAGCAAACAATTATGAATTCAAATATGGTACAAAATTTCTATATTTCTAATTTAACATGTTTAATTTTTATCAAAGTTTCTTCAGAGACCATGACTCTCTCTCTCTCTCTCTCTCTCTCTCTCTCTCTCTCTCTCAATATATATATATATATATATATAGTATGTCAAAATATTTCCAAATTTACATTCGTTGGATGGCCATTTCAGTGAGAAAATTCTCGCTTCATCAGCAACGATCGGAAACAAAAATTTATGAATTCTAATATGCAACAAAATTTCTATACAGGAAGAGGCCCCAAAACATATCCATACACAGGAAGTTAAAAAACTTTGTTTATTATTTAAATTTGTCGACCAGACATAAGAAAACGGAAAGCAGAAACAGAGATTCATGACTCGATATTCGAATATTCGAATATCGAGTCATGAACTCTGTTTCGCTTTATTTTCTTATGTCTGGTCGACAAATTTATAAATTAAAAAAAAAAAGAATTTGCACGAAGCACTTCAAGACACTACTTGATTTTTTACACGATTGATGTTTTCCTCAGATGTCTACTCCTCTTTTTATCAAACAATGTTCCTGTCTCCATAAATTTCTAATATTTTATTGAATTCAAATTACGACAGAAGATGCTTTCTGAAGAAATGAAATTTAAAATAATAATATCTTAAATTTAATTTAAAAAATTAATAACTGAGACAATAATGAAATACCATGATAGAGGTAACTCAATATTTTATGACATGTTGTAACGTTTTGTTTATTAACTAGCAGAATAGCCCGGCGTTGCTCGGGTGTAATGAAAGCTTTAAAACTAATCCATGGTCCTGGAGCTCAGACTCTTTGGACGTTGGCACGAAAGACGGAAAAGTAATAGTTGTTTCCAGTTAAAGCGAAAACGTAGACTGAAAGAAAAATGAATGGATGTAAGTCAAATTTTGATTTCCTGGTATCGATATCAAATAAGTTTTTTCGTCGTAAACTGAATTTTGAAGGCTAAATAAGTCCTCTGAGTAAATGGCATCATGGCTGATACTGAGAACTACAATTATACCTACTTAGAGCCAAACCCAAAGCAAAAACTAAAATAAAAGGGCTGAAAAAAAATATAGACTTACAGGTAGATAAATTGACACACAAACATCTTGTCTTATATATATATATATATATATATATATATATATATATATATATATATATTTTCGATTTTTTGCACTATTGTAAGAACTGCAACCTTGAAACTTCTGAATATCGTTTCTGATGTCTTTGTCTATGAGTGTGTCAAATTTGATTAAAATCGGACCAATCCTTCTATAACCCAATTTTTTCAATTATGGATTTTCGATATTTATCGGGGGTACCTCGACACAAAACCTAGCTAAGAACACTCGCAGACACTTATAGTACAACTGTGTAAATTTTAAAGAAAATCGGTTCAGCAGTTTCGGAGTCTATAGGTAAGGGACACACACACACACACACAGGCACACACACAGACACACATACACAGGCACAGAGACAAAGTTTCATTTATAAATAAGTTTAGATTAGAAAATTTATGTTTTTAATATCCTATTTTTCTGCTGAATATGTTACCTGTCCGTATACAAGCGGTTTGTTGCCAGTAAAGATTCTTGATTTCTCTTAAGTCTTCCCAAATATGTTAAGGCTGCGGAGCATCTCCATCAATTTTTTATTATTAGGTAGTTAAAAAACAAAACGTTAATTTATGTTTCGTAAATTTATGTGAATTCTGAGTAACCATACGAAACTTTTCAACACATCTGGCTGTCTGTAATCAATCAACACATCAAAAACAACACCTCTACGGTTAAGAAATGCTTGTATACTACATTTCTTGCTATAAGCAAGTAATACTTGTATCAAATCAGATTAATTTAGCTTTAGACTTGCTAATTTTTCTAAAATAACGTGTCGCCGATCTATATTTTATTTTTTCATTAACTTTCGTTTGAAAATGTTTCCATGTGTCGAAAATAGCCGATTTAAATGAATTATCCGAAAACGCTCAAAAAGTTAAGATTCTAATCAATACAATTTCTATTTGTTTGCTGGAAATAATGAATTTAATCACTTAGCTTTCAAGATAGCTTGTTCATATATAAAAAATTCATTTTAAAACTTAGGTATCAAAAATAGTGGAGGTACCTACAATAAGCCATGACACACATTATACCATTTCTTGAGAAGCAACCATTCATTAGGAGTTCATTTAACAGTACCCCTTTCATCAACAAGGGTACGTGTAATGCGCAAATAGAACGGGAATAAAAACTTTGAGTACTACTGAGAATGTAGAACAAATCTGATTAAGATATCTCATCAGTTCCTTTTGTAATATATTCTTTAAATTGTAAAGAGACTTTATGAACACACTAACCGTTAAGGAGATATTTGCACGGTTCACGAACGAACTCGAAACAAGCTCTCCTACAATTCTGAAGATGAGATTATGATCTTGAAATATAAATGAATAATAAATAAGTAATACCCAACAACTTCTTTACCTTCCTTTATTTTACTAAATGCATTGTGACAGCCTTCAAGACCTAACCATACACCTAATATACACAATGCTTCAAGCAAATTACAAAACTTTCCTATCCCTACACCTGAGCCAGGATGAATTTGCAACCGTTAGGGAGCTATTTGCACGGTTCACGGACGAACATGAAAACAAGCTCTCCTACCATTCTGAAGATGAGATTATGATCTCGAAATATTAATGTATAATAAATAGGTAATACCCAACAACTTCTTTACCTTCCTTTATTTTACTAAACGCACCGTGATAGCCTTCAAGACCTAACCATACACCTAATATACACAATGCTTCAAGCAAATTACAAAACTTTCCTATATATATATATATATATATATATATATATATATATATATATATATATATATATATAATAAATTATAGCTTAGAACATGTACATTATTTTAACTAACCTTACAATGATGCTAAACATATGACAAAAACGAAAGTTAGGACTCCTTAGAGACGATAAACCTTTATAGTATTAACAACACTCTTACATCAAAATTTACCTATTACACACCACAAACTGTGATCTAATTAAAAGTTTTATAGAAAAAAGGGGTTTCCTAAATTCAAAATTAAGGTTAAATATACAAAATTAGATTAATTATAAAATGTGTGTTTAAATAAAAAAATATTCTATAATTGTACAAATAAATATTAAAGATAGGTTCAATCCCATTCCTCCCAACCCATACACTTTTTTACTCAACACTTCTACTAAATCTAAAGAATAAAGTCTATCCAGGGGGCCATAAACCTATACCCCATCTTCTAATGTTAAATCTGTTGACAAAATTCCCGACACTCTCATTAATCAACGATATTCCGTGCCCACCCACTTTTTACAAAATTCTAACGGACAATTTACAGGACTTATTCCCTTGTCACTAACTCCCACCAACATCCCACACACAGTTCGCCAAATATAAGAAAAGGGGCTTTTATTTCCTTTCCATACCACATGAGACATTGTAATTTCAATGTCGAAACAAAATGTACACTTTGTAGTAGTTTAAAAAAAAATTAAAAATATAATTTGTACATATTATAAACTATAATTTGTAATAAATATTCACTGCTCTATATTATATATTGTTTTAAATTAATGTTTTGAACGTTGTGAATTTTTCTTCGTTCCTTATTCACTCGGATATATATATATATATATATATATATATATATATATATCCGAGTTCAAAACATTAATTTAAAACAATATATATATATATATATATATATATATATATATATCGTCATCCTCTGACAGATCTGTGTCACTGTATCACAGCCCATCAGTACGATTAGACTCCGATTGCTTTTAACGCAGGACTGAAACCCGACCGAATTGGCGTCAGTCGGTGATTCTACCTCTGGGCTATGGGCGCTCGGTAGAAGAAGGCAGACTTTTTAGCGTGTATATTATCCTTATACACGCCATTATAAATATATATATAGATATATATAAGAAAAATTAAGACAGACGCGTTATTTCATGGTAATTCGGAAGTATATGCCTATTTCAGGCGAGCCATCTTCAGCTTCCGTCTTTATTCAACGAAGGATTCTACATGAAGGATTCCTCTAAAATAACGTATCGCCGGAAAATTGGATTCTTCTATGCCCACAAGGCATGCTGATATATATATATATATATATATATATATATATAAATTCACCCCCTTTCTTTCTTTCTTTCTTTCTTTCTTTCTTTCACAATTATTACTATTAATAATTCTGAATTACGACCCTTAGATTTCATCTCCCTGCATTTTAATAGTTTTTAATTTTCAAATTTTAATTTTATAATTTTACTTTGAAAAATTCAATATTAATTTTTTTACTTTATGTTGTCTTTGTGCATTCCAATTTTGCTCTTGTCATTAAAAGACAGTAACCTAACATTACAAGATTTGACTTCCATCAACATCGAATGAAATTAAATTCAAATCTATTAAACTATCAGTTTGTAATATGCACCTGATGATTGCATAATTACGTTTACAAATAAAGAATATTTAAATGTTCTACAACATAATTGCATTGAATACTTTTTAATATAAATGTGCACTGGTCTAATTTTATTATGACCAACCGGGTAGGCGTCCACAGAATTACAGCTGCATTCGTTTAGAATTCCGGACCTAGATTCAGCAATGCGCAAGTTCACCAGAATACTCCATATTCGGGGTGCAAGAATAACTAATTTTAAGGGTGTACCTATTAAAAATCTTCCGTAGAGGGTTACTGTTATACCGTTTCAACACCCTGTAACCCCGCGACTACCAGCTCGTTCCTGTTGTACTTTGTGGCCCTTGTTAACCAAAAACCCTTCCACACTCTACCCCAGAGCCTTCGCCATTTGGAAAAAAAAAAACAATGTCGCTGACGTAATGTAGAGTCTCTGTTAGAGATCCTATGTCGAAATGTACATCCGACACCTTTGAATTTTGAAAATTTTCTCTAATTTATATTGGCTCTGTATTCTTAATACATTGCGCTCTCTGCCTGCATCACTTTTTAATGTTAAAATTTTTTAATATTGATTAGGATCAGGTTCTTGGAATTTACCTTCCTACTCTTCCACTTCTGATTAAAAAAAAACAATATATATATATATATATATGTGTGTGTGTGTGTGTGTGTGTGTGTGTGTGTTTTCTGTTTGTTGCTATATGTTTTTACGTATTTTCTTTTAACAATTTTAAATTATTATATCTGAAATATTGAAACTTATTGTTTTAACCCTCTAGGGCCGTTCGTATCATATTTGATACAGTATTTCCCTATAAGGAAACATTTGGTATTTCCCTATAAGGAAACATTTGGTATTCATTGACTGATCAGTCAGTACTGCTTTAATTTGAAATTTATAAAATATTTCTCTTAAAAAATTTTTCAGGAAAATATTTCTTTCAAGGCTTGTTTTCATACTGTATCAAATATGATACGAATGGCCCTAGAGGGTTAATATTTATTATTTATTTTTTCTTAAATGCCAAATATTAAATACCAAATATTTTCGGAAAACATTTAATTAAAATCTGTCGTTTCTTCGATTAGGAAGAAATAGGTTAATCTTCAACAGTCTTTGAGCCAAAAAATGTGTATGGCTTGCGATGGATAAATTGTCATCTACATTACGTCAAAATGAAAATAACACTGAGCGCTCATTTTAACTGATATATTTACCAAAAATACGCAAAAATATCTTGAAATACTAAAGAGTAAATTTATTCAATAAAATCGCCACGGCCTCCGGCATCTCTTCTGGACGGTCTCCTTTGGTGAGTTTATGAATACTGCCAATATTCTTGCTTTCAGTTCATCTTTGATGATACAATGAGTTTTTTTTTTTTTTTTTTTTTTTTTTTTGGTCTCTCGCTCCAGACATAAAAAAGGGGGTAACAGGCTGCTAATTTAGGTACGGTTTAAACCTCTGTGTTGAGTGTGAATCTCTGTGAGAAGATGAATGGAGGCATAATATCACCATTATTAATGATCATTTTAATCACCTTCGTAATCACCATAAGACTCATCCAACCCTTTCCGAATCTTCTGCACTGTCCTCTGATTGATCCCTAAATGTTCGTATTGGTGCGAATTCCATGAAGTACAGAATGCAGTTTCCAAATTTCTGGCGGAGTGAGTTGCTCCATTGTGAGCTGTTTCTCCAACGGTGCCCAACTGACCCTATTATTCTGTGCAAATGACAAAATCAAAGAAAAATAACGAAAATTGAAAATATAAAATGGCGGCAATTTGCCCAACGCATCCTGACGCCTGAAACAGCGACGCGCACGGCAAGATTGACTCTGAAAAGAAAAAGGTTGACAATCTTGTGCGAGGTTCTGTTGTTGGTCATATTTATTTTGACGTTTGTTTGAGTTTGAGTTTTTTTTTTCAAACAACTGTTTCAAAATTATAAACGTTGCACCTTTGTCATTTTGTTCCAAAATTCTTGAATCTCTTTTGATTTCTAGACGGCAACAAGTTGGTTTGCAAGCAAAATGATCTTCTTTATTCGTTAAAAAAGTATCAAGTCTTTTTTGTAAGTGAGCCCACTGTCTTAATTTGTTTTGTTTTTAATTGGATAACAAATAAAGATTACTCCCAAAACGGTTTTATATTTCCATCTTTTACATTGTTCGGACTGTTGTTCCCATCTTTATTGACAAATTCATATTCACATTCACGACGTTTCGACCGTTATACATACCTACCTTTCTTCAGATGATTGAAATTTTGAACCGAACCTTTTATTTCGTTCACGGGGTATATTGTTCTTGTTACATGAGTCATACCACTCCAGGTTGTCTTAGTTACCTCCCTTTAACTCAACTCACTTTTTTGTTCATTACTGCTGTAGCCAGGTATTGAACTCACAACTTTTAGGTCAAGTCACTGGATCTAACCAACGCTTTTACCCACGGAGGCTGTGTCGTGAGAGAGAATATATCCCAGTGGTCGAAATAAAGGGTCCGGTTCGAAATTCTAATCATCTGAAGAAGGCCGGAACGTACAAAGGGCGAAACGTCATAAATATGAATATTGTAATAAAGATGAGGATAACAATCCGAACAATATAAATAATGTAATACTTCATCTGATCTCGGGTTTTTATCTCGTTTTTATTGCTCATTTCGTTTGATATTATCTTGATTTGAAATTTTCCAAAGATCCTTCGTGATAAGCGATGTGTCGCAAAGGTGACCGCCGCTTAATTTTCACGTAGACAGTGATTTGGTTTTCGTTAAACTTTCATTTATCATTTTAACATCACTTTCCAAAGAAAATTCTAATGGAAAATAGAATTATTCTAAGATTTGTTCAAAATGATAATACAGGATATACGATTGGGTGATCATGTCTTTTTCGAGACATGACTGATTGGGCAAAAGATTTTATTTATTTCGTAAATAAAACTATAAAAGTATAATGCTTAAGATTCGTGAAATATTAGAATGCTTAAAATATTTCTTTTCTTTTTAAGATTCAGTCAAATGCCATAGGTGATACATGATGTCTCTCGAAAGAGACATGTCTGACTGGACAGAAGATTATCCCGCAGTAGGTTGCCGTTGCTTACTGCAGTAGACTGGTTGCCAGCCAAGGCTATAGAACACAATCTGTTCTATTATTTAACCCATAGATAGAGGGGAAGACATGTATTATATTCTTAAGCAGTAATTTGTGGGGGATCAGTTTATTACTTCATAACAATATAAAACTGATCCTCCACTTTATGCCCAATAGAAGCCTTAGTCATGTTTTCTGCTAATATATTCAATCAGTCAGTTAAGTGCCATACGTGATACACGCTTTGGGCGATCATGTCTCGAAAGAAACATTACTGACTGGGCAGAAGATTATCCCAATAGGTTGCCATTGCTTTCTGCAGTAGACTGGTTGCCAGCCAAGGCTATAGAACCCAATCTGTCCTATTATTTGACTCATAACTGGAGGGAAGAGACCTTTCCCAAGGTTATTTGTGCGTAAGTAAATGCAAGGATTTTAACTGGAATTCGAACTCGGCATCCCGATTTGTCGTTCCGAGTCGATATCCACTGCACCACAATGCACCTAACTGTTTACGTTGTGTTCTTCATTTAAGTTTATTAAAATTATCTCGTTTTTACTTAAATTTCCCAAACATTAAGCTGTCGGAAAATGTATCAATACTTTTGTGCTGAAAAGTACTTTTCTGCAATATTTTAAACAAAACCCGTATTTGTTTCAATTCAAATAAATTAAACATTAAATAAGGTAATTGTTCTCGAATAACATTTGAGAAAAGTATATTTTATTTTTTAAAAATTTCTATTAAAGCGAATTATTTTGTGTTGACAGATTAGCTAATATGGACGACTTTATAGATAGAACATTATTCAAATCATTTTAACTTCCGTTTGAAATGCAGAAATTTATTTTGACTTTTGGAAATTTAATCTAGTAGCATTGGGTGAAAACTAAAATAATATTTGCAAGAAAGATTGTTAATGCATTCCAAATCTTAGGTATCATTTCTTTACTTTTTTTTTTCACCCATGCTTATCACCATCTTTTTTTTTTTTTGGTACCTCGCTTATAAACATTCTGTTGCCTAAGTAGCCAAGTTCTACAGGCGACATGAAGAATTTTGATAATAAATGTTCAGGACAGTTCTTTGTTTTGATAAAACGGCGAAAGTCGCTCGTGTAATTGCTTATATTGCAACGGTAGGGAGGTGGTTAATGCTTCTATGATTCGGCCTTGTGTCATATATAACCGAACTCCCTACTGCTTACAAGTTTTATGCAGAATTATCATCATTAGAAGGTTGGTTGTCGGCAGGTTGGAATATGTGGAATTGTGTGGAATAGTGCAACAATAAAATATACAGTTTGCATTTTAAAATAGAAATTTATTAAAAGGAAAGAATAACACAAGTTGTAGAAGTTAATGTGCAATTAGAAACATTATTAAGAAGTTAAGAGTAGAGTTCGTGTTCACTGATAAAATTATGCGTATCAAGATTTGTAGAAAATGTTCGTAGTAGTAATACTTGAAAGAGTATATGCGTCCGTACGTATGTATTCAGTAGGAATATCTTTAGACCAAAAATAAGGAGAAAGAGAACAAGATGTGGCCTGATCTTATCTCGATTTGAAGTTGAAGTTACATTTTAGATCTCTGTCTCTCTCTCTCTCTCTCTCTCTCTCTCTCTCTCTCTCTCTCTCTCTCACACACACACACACACTCTGACTCTATCTCTCTCTCTCTCTCTCTCTCTCTGGTTCCATCTGAGTCTCTGACGCTGCGAAGTCATTTTGGATTTCGCACTGGATCGCTAAGTCATTTCAAGTCTTGCAAGTCGCTCCCATTGGACAAAAACCAATTTAACACCTACTTGCGAAATCTGATTTCGACTTTTTCTTTAAGCACAGGGTCAACCTGTTTTCTATTTCGCAAAAACCAGGATTTCACACGTCATTGTGAATTTTTGTAAAAGTGAAGAAGAAGGTTGATTTTAATTCTTAATTTCCTATTCAATACAATATTACTTATGAGAAGTGCTTGGAGAGTTTAAACCATCAATTTCCAAAAATAGAACCCCCAGTTATCAAAGATCTGCCCTGAATCGTAAAATAAAAGATGCAATTAAATTAGCAAAGGTTTTGTTTTAATGAATACAATATACTGGGTTGTCTGGAATGTTCATGCGAATATTAAGTCAAATTAAAAAACAAAACAAAATTATGATATTTAATATTTATTCCACTAAATATGAACACTTTTGTTGTACAGCCTTTTTCCATTTTTCCTTTAATTTAAAGATTCCATCTTCCCTGAATTTCCGGTGCTTTCTCGGCAAAGAACTCATTAAGATAGCATTTTATATATATTTTTTTTTAATAAGTGTTTCACCCCAAGCAAGGCATGTCACTGCCACTACTGCGCAGGGGGCTACGTAGAGTAGAGAAAGGATGATTAAATATAGGAAATGTCAGAGGGTGGGTGATAGGCGGGTAAGGATACCGAGAATGAGGGTTGGGTAGATGAGTGTTCTGAGAACAATTGGGAGTTAGAGTGATAGGAGGTGTCTATTGACCCTACATTTAAACACCTGGAGATTGTAGCTGTCGGGAAAGCAGAGTTGTGGAAGGGAGTTCCACAGGCGGGAAGCGCGAGAAAAGAAGCTGTTGGAGTAGAATTTACGGTTACATCTTATTTGTTTAACTGTAAAAGGGTGGGACCGAGTTGCTAATCTAGTATCTCGTGTAAATTCGTGCTTAGGCGGCACTAGTGATCTAAGCTCATCGGAGCAGTAGCCATGAAAGTACTTGTAGAAGAGGCACAGGGAAGCCACATCACGCCGGTGAGAGAGCGGCTGCAGCCGGTCTGCCAAGTCAGTATCAACCACGTTACAGATCCTCCTTTGTATTTTGTCAAGAAGCCCAAGGAGAGCAGCAGGGGCACCCGACCAGATATGGCAGCAATATTCAATACACGGGCGGATGGTAGATTTGTATATGTGCAGAATAGATTCAGGTGGGAAAAACTTCCGGGCCCTGCACAGGGAGCCGACTTTCATAGCAGCAGATTTGGCAATGGATTCAATATAGTCATTCCATTTGAGGTCCGCCGAAAGTGTAAGGCCAAGGAGGCGTAGTATTTTACTCTCTGGGAGGCTAGCCTGTCCCATGCTAATGGGAGGTAGATGCGATTGTCTATGGTGGTTAGTTGATAACAGCTTCGTTTTAGAGGCATTGAAATATACCAGCCATTTCCTACCCCAGGCCACTACGGGTTGGAGTTCCCTTTCAAGTACGGCAGCGAGGTTCACTTTGTCGTCCACACCTGATTTCTGATCGATGCGAGAGTAGATTGTTGTGTCATCGGCATACATGCCAACTTGGGATTTAATGGTGTCGGGGAGATCATTAATGTACATCAGAAAGAGTATGGGACCTAGGATAGAACCTTGAGGGACGCCCGCGTTCGTATGGTAGTTTTGGGAGGCATGCCCATTTAATACCACCTTCAATGTGCGGTTAGAGAAGGAAGGACTGGATGAGGTCAAACAGATGTCCAGTTATCCCATAGCTTCGCAGTTTGCACAAGAGGCCAGCATGCCAGACCCTGTCGAATGCTTTGGAGATATCCAAGGCAACGGTTCGGGCTTCACCATTCTTGTCGAGTGCCCGGTATATGTACTCGGTAATCATCCAAGGAATTAAATGTTTTACCATTGATATTATTTTGCAAGGACCTTAGTCAACGAAAATCCGAAGAACTATTGTCAGATGAATATAGCGGGTAAAACAACCCAGCCAAGATGCAACAAGTTTTGCCAGGTTGCCAAAAAACGTGTGGGGTCAGGCATTATCCCGATTGAAGACAACGCCTTTTCTGTTCACCAATTACGGGCGTTTGTCTTGAACTGCTGCCTTCATTTCGTCCAGTTGCAAGCAGTACGTCTCAGAATCAGTTGACTGGTTTCTTGGCAGAAGCTCATAGTACAGGATTCCTTTCCAATCTCACTAAATGCATAGCATGACTTTCTTAGAGTGAAGGTCTGCTTTTGGGGTGGTTAAAGTTGGCTCATATTGCTTACGCCAGGATCTTTTTCGCTGAACGTTGTTGTAAAGAGAAGCTTTCTTATTATCCTTCGTAATTTGCTTAAAAATGGTTGTATTTTCATTGTGTTTATACAGCAAATAGAAATGCGATTCAAAAGATTTTTTTTTCACTCAGATTATGTGGTACTGTCGTGTACCCGGTTAAGAGTCCAGCAAGAAATAATACAAACACTAAAATAGGAAATAATGATATATATATTAAACACAGCAAAACACAAATACGTGGAACTCTGTTATTAGAACAAATCAATACGTGTTAGGAAGTAATAATATGTTTGGGACCCGTAATGGTCGTACGGTAGCAGTCTTGGCTGTCTATGCCTATCGCTCTCCGCTGATCGGCTTACTGTAGATCTCTCACTCCCTGAGCTCTCAGTCTGATCTCCTCTACTTTTGTGAGGGGAAGTATATGTAGTTGTAGGAAGAGTTCAATCCGTTGTAATGGGTGATGCCACCATGACACCCACCTTCCAAGTTTTTTTTTCTTTATGTAGGGAGCCTTGATATTTCTTTCTTTCATGATTTATCATCAACGATTCGCTGAACTTCCTTTTCCTACCAGATTTTCTAGTTTCCGTTACTGTTTGGAGGTCTTTGTAACTCGAATGTACCAAAGAGCGTGACCATTGTTTCTTCTTCTTGCGTTGGCGTGTTGATTTCTGCCAACCGCCTTTTCCTTATTTGATTTATGTGACGTCTGTGCGTGTCTTCTGGACCTTGAATTATGTCTAGCATATTTCCGATCCGATTAGTTATTGTACCGGCTTCCCAGTAGGACGTATTGTTTTAAACATTTTATAATATCCTCTTTCACCTGGTCTGAAGGTCCTCTTTGGTACGAATGACGTTAGCTGTTTTTTTTGTTTTTTTTGCTTAGGTAGTAATTAGTTGAATACAGATTTTATTTTTCTTGCAAACATCACCTCCGCCGGTGACAGTCCTGATGGTGTGTAGTTGTTTGGGGTAATGCCATGCACCTGTAAAAACTGTTGCAGTGCTTTCTCTGTTTGTAACCCGTATGCCTTTTTTAACGCTCCGTTTAGGGTGTCAATGAATCTCTCAGCTTCACCATTCGAACGTAGGTGATACGGTGGAGTTTTTATGTGGTTAACTTGGAACATTTCACAGAACTCCTGGAAGCCTGCGAACGTGAATTGCGTTCCGTTGTCTATTACCAAAGAAACCACTACCCCGAACCTTGCGAACAGTTCATGTCGGCAGTTAATAATGTTTCTGCCGTTAGATTCTTGTAGCGAAAAACTTCCGGCCACTTGCATTTCTACTTGAGTTTGCCTACATCGGACTGGGGATGCATTATCTATAGCTCATAGGTTTCTATTCACTCTGCGCATGTCTATTTGCTCTTCTTTTTTTTTTTATACTTTCACGGCTTCTGCTTCGATGAACTTAGCTCACTGGTGCCCATTATATATGAATTTAGTCGAGCCACAAGATTAGCAACTAGGTCTCAGGCTTTTATTG
This sequence comes from Ascarosepion bandense, assembly GCA_037127315.1. Taxonomy (NCBI): domain Eukaryota; kingdom Metazoa; phylum Mollusca; class Cephalopoda; order Sepiida; family Sepiidae; genus Ascarosepion; species Ascarosepion bandense. The sequence goes on along the minus strand of JBBBDQ010001055.1, from coordinate 1,054,447 downwards.
TGAAACCAATAAATTGTAAACGCAAATTCTACTCCAGTAGCTTCTTTTCTCGTACTTCCCGCTTGAGAAGTTTTCTTCCGTTTACTTGCTTCCCCGACCGCTACAAACTCCAATAATTTAAATGTAAAGTCAGTACTCATCTCCTATTTAACTGACATTCATCCTCTCTCTCATGCTCCTTTCTACATCCACTCCACTCTCATCAGTATTCTCATCTTTCTCTTATCCACTTCCTGACACCCCTATGACTTGTCGCTCTTTCTCATAACTCTTCTCCTATGTAAGCCCCTGCAAAACAGTGGCAGTAAAATGCCTTGCTTGGGGTGATATGATTATTAAAAAAAAATGATTACACCAGAATCGTACTTAACGGCAAACACTGAGCTGGAAATGACTCTTCTCCTATGTAACCCCCTGCAAAACAGTAGCAGTAAAATGCCTTGCTTGGGGTGATATGATTATAAAAAAAAAAAAATAATTACACCAGAATCGTACTTAACGGCAAACACTGACCTGGAAATTTTTCGCTGATGGTATTGCTTCAGATTTGTTAAAATTTTTCCATCTTTCGAATCTAAAATATTTCAGTTCCTTCTTTCTCTCATAGTTTCCTCTTCAACATCATCAGCTTCCAGAACCCCAAGATATTTATAACCTTCATTCATAATAATTTCCGTCAATATGCGATCATTAGAAAGTTGGATGTCTTCACATCTCGCGTACTTTCCTTTCTACAAGTTCAATGCACCACAATTTTGAATCACAAATTTCATCCTTATGTCATTGCTAAATACTTTCAATTTGGTAACAAGATTATTCATCTCTCTTGCAGAGACATGCATGAATAATAAATGCTTTATTAATTGAAGGCCTTTCTCCAAATTATATCAGTTTTTTTCAGATTCAGAACCTAAGAATGACAAATCATTCAGTTTGCAATTTCCCATTCTCGACGGAATCAATCTATTGATATATCGTCATCAATTCTGAGCATATTGTGTATCTTCTCAGTCGAAGAGTGAGGAAACCATATCGTAAAATTCCATCCTATTGCATGACCAGTTTGTCTTTTTTTTATTATAATTGCTTATATTGTTAATTAACACCTGACATTTTGATCACTTCCCAAATGCATCTTGTTCAAACGATGCTGTTTTTCAAAAGAAGTTTCTAAAATAGTGGTAGACAGGTTATGGGTCTATAGTTGGAAACCACTTCCCCATTGTTTTCGTCCTTCGTCACTTGCATTCTTCTGTCCTTCCTAATTCAACATTGTTGAACGTTAGACACGTGTAAGCCCAATTTCTTGAAATATGTAATCACCGAGTGCCTTCCACTTATCGTTTTCGTTTTATTAAATATCCTTGACATAGACTCACGCGAGGTAGTAAATACATGCCTTCTGTTTCTTGTAAACGGTGATGTTAAGTGTTACTTAACATTTACAGTACTCTTTATTTTTCTTAACCTCTTGTAAAACTCTTTTCTTAACCTTCTTGTTTCTATCTATTTTTATCGTCAGTCAGTTAAGTGCCATACGTCATACACGCCTGGGCGATCATGTTTGAAAGAGTCATGAGTGACTGGGCAGAAACTTTTCCCGCAGTAGGTTGCCAACAAAGGCTATAGAACTCAATCTATCCTGTTATTCAACCCATAGCTGGAGGGAAGAGACAGATTAGAGGTATTTGCGCGTAAGTGAATGCAATGAATTCAACTGGAATTCGAACTCGGTTCTCCGATTTCTCGTTTCTAGCCGATGTCAACTGCACCACAACCACATCGTAACGTAATCAATAATTATTTTTGCTATAACACTAGTTTTATGGTACTATATTTTTTTAGAATTTCAATTTCAAGATGTTTATATTAACTTATTTTGTCATAATTTTTAACAGGTAGATTGTTATCTGATGACATGGCCATATCGATAAAAAGAATGTTTTTATTGTACTCTTTAATCACTATTATCTATTAGTCCCTATATATCTGTTAGTGTTAATGATGATAGCATTCTATGAGTGGTTCAGGATGATGGTCATACCATTTTTCAGTATATGGTGTACTTTAAAACTTACTTATTTATCGGGGGTACCTCGACACAAAACCTAGCTAAGAACACTCGCAGATGCTTATATTATAACTGTGTAAATTTTCAAGGAAATCGGTTCAGCCGTTTCGGAGTCTATAGGTAACGGACGGACACACACACACACACAGACACACACACACATGTTCCATTTATAAAATAAGTTTAGATTATTGCGTGACCATGTTTCTTCTTGGGTCTGTGAGTCAAAAGAACCGTAGGGACGTTACATATACTTATTTAGGGCGTTTGGTTTAAATGGAATGGGTTTTGTGGATGATATGTGCAGTACTTTTGTACCTCTGAGATGAATTTTACTTACAGCATTTTCGATAACTACCTTTAACATGGCCAATGCCTTTCTTACAACATATATAAACTGCAGTTTTAAGCAACCCTGGTATTATGTAATTAACAGTTTCATTAAGTCTGTAGCATAAGTTATTGGCTGGATTTGAGTCATCTTTGTTGATTTTAGGTTTGTAAGAATTTGGTGGAAGATATTTGTCTTATATTGCCATTTGTTTCCTCCTCCCCTTAAGACCATTAAGGCATTGAACAGTTTGGCGAATATCAATGTGTGGCTTATCCAGACTCTTTGGATATAATTCTTTTTTTCCTTTGATTTCTAGTGTATACTCGTTTCTTTTCGAGTCCCAATAACCTGAGGTCAGAAATGGCGTCATGTCATTTTCCAATGAACATTAAAAATGCAAAACAAACACCACTTCACAAAAAAAAAACAAAAAAAAAACTGTTACCACACAAATTTTACATAGATAAAAACTTTGTAAGGTGTGAGCTATATTTGTGAGTAAGTTTTTTGTACTTTCTTTAAGGCTTAGTATATTAGGAACCCCTTTAATAAGATCTTTTTAGGGTTCATTATTAGAGACCCACGGGTAAATAAATGAGGACAGCAACTCAAAGTTTCTGATGTTAAGTTATACTTACCAAGCACAGTGTTTATATTTGCTTTACATTAACGATACTCTCCCGTGTAGATGCAGAACACATGGATAGATGAGCAGACCCACCAAATGTGGAACTCCTGGCTAGATGAGCAGATAAACCCAATGCGGAACTCCTGGGTAGATTAGCACATCCGCTCAATGTGGTACTCCACCCAACCAGGAACTCCTGGGGAGATGAACATATCCAGTCATTGTGAAAATCCTGTATAGATGAGCAGATTCACCCAATATGAATCTCCAGGGTAAATGAGCAGACCCACCGAATGTCGAACTCCTTGGTCGTTGAGTAAATGCACCCAATGAAATATCTTTGTAATTCCCGTTATAAGGAAAAGAGAAAACCGGAAACCACATCCTAAGCAGAGAACAAGAGATGAGCCTCTTCACCTTTTCAATAGACGTGGGCCCGGTTCACACTCCACGCACGTCTATTGAACAGGTGAAGAGGCTCATCCCTTGTTCCCTGCTTAGGATGCGGTTTCCGGCTTTCTCTTTTCCAATCTTTTCACTATTCTTTATTTTTTTTCAATTGGATTAGATAAGCTAAACTATCGCCCGGTTCACACTCCACCCACGTCTATCGAACAGGTGAAGAGGCTCATCCCTTGTTCCCTGCTTTCCGGTTTTCTCTTTTCCAATCTATTCTCTATTACGTAGCCCCCTGCACATCAGTGGCGTTAGCGCCTTGCTCGGGGTGATACGATTAAAAAAAAGCAATTTTGTTAATTTTGTTCTTTTTATTATGACGCATGGTAATTTTTGTATTTCTAAAATATATTAAAAAAATCTGTATATGTAATAATGATTTTAATTTATAATATAATGAATAACTTCAAAATGGCTTAATAAAGACTGATATTATCAAATAAGATTGTGAAAACATTTCTCCTAAAAACAGATATTATAGGCTGAAATTCACCTACCATATTTACCTTATAAATCAAATAAATTTTTACAAATATCAATTGGTATTATTTAAATTAATCTTTGACAAGATGATATCTCATACGTTAATACTATTAACTGGGGAGTACCTTGTTCTGTAATGGATAGTAGCTGGGAAAGTAAAATCAAGAAGCCGAGTTCGAATTCAAGTTGGGTTTGTCACATTCACAAATCCCCTAAGGAAATGTATTAATCTATCCGTTTTACCTACACCACCAATGGCAGAAGAGACTGGGTGTTCTATAGTGCCTTGGTTTATTGCAGAAAGAAACGGCAACCTACTGGGGAAAGATTTCTGCCTTGTCAGTCATGAATCTAGAGGGTCTGTATTGCCCAATCGTAGATATATATATAAACTTATTTATAAATGGAACTTTGTCCGTGTGTGTTGTGTGTGTGTGTGTCTGTGAGCGTGTGTGTCCGTTACCTATAGACTCCAAAACGGCTAAACCGATTTTCTTGAAAATTTACACACTTGTACTATAAGCGTCTGCGAGTGTTCTTAGTTAGGTTTTGTGTCGAGGTACCCCCAATAAATATTGAAAATCGATAATCGAAAAATCGGGTAATAGAAGGAGTGGTCCTATTTTAATCAAATTTGATACACTCATAGACAATGACATAAGAAACGATATTCAGAAGTTACAATAGTGCAGAAAATAGATAATATATATATATATATAAAAGGCAAGATTTTTGTGTGTGTGTCTGTTTATCTGTCTGTATGCCCTTTATACAAACCCACAATTTTTATCCGATTCTCACCAAACTTCACACAAATATTCTTTAGGCTGAGTCTGAGCTCCAGGACCATGGATTAGTTTTAAAGCTTTCATTACACCCCAGCAACGCCGGGCTATACTGCATATATATATATATATATATATATATATATATATATATCGCTCATTCAGTAAAAATGAATTTGAGCACTCTAGCTATTGGTCGCGTAATATGATATGCGCTAAAAAGTCTACTTGTGGCCCAGGGGTAGAGTCGCCGACTGACGTCAAATCGGTCGGGTTTGTAGCAATCGGAGTCTAACCGTACCGATGAGCTGTGATGCAGCGAAACAGATCCGTCTGCGGATGACTATATATATGTGTGTGTATCTATCAATATATATATATATATATATATAGATAGATAGATATCTGACCTTTGTCATATTTTTGGCCCAATTATTGTTTGTATATTGAATATACAAAATGACTTTGAAAGAAAAAAATATTAAATAAAACCAACAAGCAAATAAAAAAGTGGGGGGGAAACTCGAATCTGCCTCCATAAGCAGACGACCGGAGTTTTTTCATTATTCACTAACGATAAGAGGGAGCGTCTATTTATTATTATTTATTTATTTAGCACTTTTTCTTCGGCTTCCCCCAAGACAACATATATATATATATATATATATATATATATATATATATATATATATATATATAGGATTGTGTTTGAGAGAGACGGATGAAAGGATGGTAGGGAGGATGATGTGGATAATTTGGAAAATAGATGCTGAGGCTGGGAAATTCAAAGCGATTGCCAAAGCGTGAATTCTCTCGCCTTTTCTTATTGAAGTGGGAATTTAAAACGATCTTGAATTATGAGTTCTTGCCATGATGCTGCAAGATCGTCAAATTCCACTCCTCTCTTGCCCTTCTGTTATTTTTATTTATTTATTTTCTTCAGATCTTCCGCAATCCTAAAGCACCGCTGTGCTCGAAGCCCGCGAAAAAAATAAATTAATAAAGCGAAAAAGGTAAAAAAGAACAATGACAAAGAAAATGTTTAAAAAAAGAAAAAAAAAAGATTAAAAAAAAAACGAAAACGCGTGTTTGTCGTGAGGGAATCGAGTTGGAAAGCCCCTATCTCTTTATTGCCATATACCCTCGTCACCATTTACCCTTGAGTTATAATAATTTTCCCGCCACTAACGTTTTTCACTTCTTATCTCCTTGCACCTTTCCGACTCCTTTTACTGCCTCGAATTGTCCCTTTCCTGCAAAATAAAAAATTGCTGAACACTTTTCTCCGTCAAAACGGATCTCACTTCCGCCCGATTATTCACTTTCTCTTTTGTGGCGTCGGATTTCTTTCCAGTTTCTTCATTTCATTTCTTGGCTTCTTAATTCTAAGTGCATTCATGGCAGTTATCTTGGAGAATTGGAGTGAAAAGCGGCGCAAGTTTCGAAATGTTCGCCGTTTCAAATCAGCTCACTGCTCGGTCTCAACATTCGCTCACCTGCTGTTAACATTAATATAAAGGTTATGTTTTCACGAAAACTCGCCATTAGACGCGACATGGATTGTAAGGTCCAATAGTTTCGGAACGTAAAAGAAAAGACCTCTGTTCTATTTTTGCTGATTTCCTCGGAGATGTTTAAAGTTCATTTAAGTCTTGAAGCTTCGATGATTTGATTGTCCAAGAAACGTTATTTTTGCTTGAATGCAAGATGGAGACAAGTTGCCGGTTGCCTTTATAGGATACAAATCCTATAAAAACCATCAACCAACTAAAACACACAAAATAAATTGCACACCCGCAAAATCGGACTCCAACGACTGCAACATATGAGAAAAAGCCAAACTAAAATTGCACACCCGCAGAAAGGCGATTCAAACGACTTTGGAAAAACCCAACTGAGAAAAATTCACAAGTCAGTGCGAAAAGCAAATTCTGAATCCTGATTGGATTAAAAACAGCAAATTCATAAATGACGTATTTTCACGCCTAGATGTGAAAAGGTCGCTGGAGTCTGTATCATGAGAAGTTTTACTATTTAAACTACGTCACTTCACATCAAAAGAGGCTGAGATGGTAGCAGTTGGCTAAGGACCACGTGGCAATATAACGAAAGAAAATTCAAAGGGCGGCCCGGACGCAGGGCACGTCACAGTTTTATTCGACCTCTTCTTCCAATTTTTTTTCGTATTGGTATGATATACATTTGAGACTAATAACTTTTATTTGGTTGTAATGAAATTCAGTGTGTGTGTGTGTTTTCTCTCTCAGCCTTAAATTCGCCCCCCACCTAAACAAAATTCCAAAGATAGAATGAAAGAAAACTAAATTCCGTTTTCTCTTTTCAGTTCGTCTTCCAGAGATTTTTTTCGACAAAAACATTTCGTCGAGAATGTCCTCGTGGTTTGATGTGATTACATATACGTATGAAGGAAACAGGACTCGAAATTTAAAATTTAAATTGTTATTTTTAAAAAATGTGATTGGTTATATAGCCTCGCTGGTTTTATTTATTTTCTTATACTTTTTTTCATATCTTTATCACTTCTGTTATTAAATGTTGCACATTGTTGTAATAGAAGACATGCTAAGAAAGATAAAATGTAAGAAGCTGGATGTAAAGATGATTTATCGATTAATACACTTTCATACACTTTCTATACACTTTCATCTAAGCAAATTGCTTTCACTTTTAATCAAAGTAGCACTTTTTAAATGAAAATTATATTCAGAGTGATTACAGTGAGCTACTAATGAATTTATTTCTTGTTTTGAAAAGTTCACTTTTAAGTTCGTATCACCTTTTATTTAAAATTCTTTATACAACCTGGTTGAAAAACTAAGGGAAATAAATATGGTTAATGAACTCATGGCTAGTTTAGATGTCAAACCACTTTACAACAACATTCCTGTTATACTCTTCCTTTGTATATGATAATGGAATCGACTGAGTATACATATACTCCTGCCATAGAAAGAACAGGAGTAGCTGCCATAGAGTAGAGAGTATTCGTAGAGATCCTTTAAAGTTATCGGAGTGTACCGGAACTGATACGTAAGTTACCGAGAGATACCGAAGTTACCCAGAGGTTACCGCATCAGAAGTCAGACTAGCTCTGAGCTCCACTCAGCTAGAATAATATCCACGGATATACTATTTCCAATGACTTCACTTCAAGACTTGTATATATTTATTTCTACTAATAGTATTCCTGAATTGACTAACCAGCGTTCCCGTTTGTATATTACGTTCAATATAACCTACTTTTCGATCTCCATATTTGTTTTTGTTGTTTATTATTTGGTGCGGTTTCTCACACGGAACCCGTAACATATACAATGCTTACATCTGTTAAAAAACATTTAGCACAATAACAGACAACCTCCTCCCTCAGTTAAGTGCCATAGGTGATACACGCTTGGACGATCATGTCTCGAAAGAGACATGACTGACTGGGCAAAAGATTTTCCCACAGTAGGTTGCCATTACTTTATGCAGTAGATTGGTTGCCAACCAAGGCTATAGAACCCAATTTGCTCAGCTATTTAACCCATGGCTGGAGGGAGAAAAGCTAGATCAATATCATTCCCAGTGGTATTTGCGCGTAAGTGAATTCAACGTATTTAACTGAAATTCGAAACCGGCTCTCTTCCTATCAATAGCTAAATTCATAAAAATTTTTCGACTCATCACCAATCAACGCTGTTTCTATTAAACAATAATTCATCAACAAACATTTGGATTACCAATAGATTCGCCTCTAAGTGGATTTTTAGCGTATATATTCTTAATTTTTTAAAAACCTGTTCCTTTCCAAAATATTTTACCGAAATAATCTACGTATTTCTTATATATTAATGACGCTCTATTAATATATCCTAGCAAAACCAATTTTCTAGACATTATAGATAAACTTAACAAAGCCGAACAAACGATGGAATTCACTTTCAAAACAGATGGAATTCATTTTCAAAGACTCGCATAAGTCCATTCTCTTTGGTAAATTCTACAAATGCCGGATTTTGCATGAAAGAAATCGACATGAATTTTAACCTGTTTTTTGTCCACAAGAGCTAAAAAAAAGCAACGTCATTTTTAAAAAAATTTTTTTTTTACCTCGGATAAATGAACGTTTAATAAAGAAGCAAAGAAGCGATTGTGAACGTCAGCGTTAAAGGGCGTTCGATTGCGTTCCGTTGCAGTTGAAGATGAAGCAAAGTTTTTGCTTAATCTTATCTCGCGGTCTCCAGTCTAATGATCAAAACGACGAAACCCTCCTCCAGCTCACCATTACCGAAAAACATAATCTAATTTATTCAACGGATGATGTTTGTTTCGAGAAACGAGTCGGTTGGCGTTGAGTGTTTCAAGTTCTCTCCGGAGAATAGCGTGATCTAATTTCTTAGTGCGCGTCTATATGTGGGCACGCGCGTCCGCACGAACACACACGCACACACAGTGAGACTAATATTCATACATTATATACAGTGTATATGCATATATAAGCTATACATACACATGAATTGTTAATAGTATAATTTTTTTGCAGACGTATCTCTCATACTGTTTAGCGTCTATCTATCAAGCTATCCATGTCGGCACGCACACACACACACACACACACACACACATATATATATATATATATATATATATATATATATGTTACCATGTTTTATATATATATATATATATGTTACCATTATATATATATATATATATATATATATATGTGTGTGTGTGTGTGTGTGTTATCATGTTATACCATGGTACATTTGTCTATATACGTATAATACGTAAATATGTAGGTGTAACATATGTAAAGGGTTACTCATGGAAAGTGTTTCTACATTATTTTTATATTAAAAAACATATAGACTTATATGTCAAAATGGATGTGTAAGAAATATGCTTAGATTTACATATACACACATAAGCACGCGCGTGCGCATACTAGTGTGTATTTGAACTGAATGTAGCGTTAAAATTCACAAGTCGGCAATATGTCTGCTCGTTGCATGAAAATGTAAACTACATTCTCCATTTTCTTTCTCTCTCTTTTACACACATACACAGACATGAATACACACGCGCAAAAACATATACACACAGGCACATATACATATAGTGCATAAATGTGTTTTCGCATGCGTATAAATATTAATACAAGCATATATCTTCATCTGCATGCCATGTCCCTTCAGGACGTAGGCAATCATGGTCTTCCACATCTCCTGCTTTCACTTGTTACCCCACCTAAACCCCGCTCTGCCATCCACTAGCTCAAACCCATAAATCTAGAATATAAATGTATAGAAACTAGCATGGCCACAAAATGAGGGATCAGTTTATCTAATGAGTATAATATGTAATTGATCACCCACTTTATATCCGCCTTATAATTTCTTATTAGTTTCTTTTGTTATTCTGATTAAGTATGAATCCACTTCTTAAAACTGATCAGTTATTTATAACCCCTCTTCTTCTTCTATGTGCCGTGTCCCTTCAGGACGTAGGCGATCATGACCATCCACATCTCCCTATCCCTAGTGGTTAGTCGCACGCTTTCTCCTGTTACCCCACCCAAACTCTGCTCTAACATCCACTTGCTTAACCCCATCAAATATGTTACGCGTTGCATTCCCTCTGTCTCTCTTTCCCTCCATTTGACCTGTGAGTATCAGATTTTCCAAGCACTTCTTTATTAGATTTCCCAGGAACTTAGGTTGTCTTTTCCTCATGTTAAATATTATTTTCCCTTTTCGTTTCCATCTTCTCGAAAACTGCATCATTGCACACTTTCAGTCCATGGTATCCTCAGCATCCTTCTGTAGAACCATATTTCGGCTGCTTCAAGTCTCTTCATCTTTGATGAGATTGTCCAGCGGTCAGTGCCATATTGAAGAACAGACATCACATATTATTCTAGTACTCTATTCTTTGTTTCCAGTGAAATTTTTCCTGTCTCTCAACGTTCTACTCAGCTTCTGAAATGCATCCTTGGCCTAGCCAATTCGCCTTCAGATCTCTGTGTCGCACTTTCCATCTTCTATTAGAACACTTCCCAGTTATTTAAATTTATGTACCTGCTTTGATTTTAGTATCCTTTACCTGTAGTTGGCATTTTTGGTCCTCCTTCTAAACATGCATTCAGTTTCCTTGTAGTTTATTTGTAGTGTTTTCTTTCCGCTTTCTTAGCTACCTACTGCTGTTTCCTTTCCGTGTCTGCTATCAGCACTGTATCATCTGCGTATCTTATATTGTTCAGATTGTGGCAGCCAATGATGAATCCTGACATGACTTCTAGGATTCTCAAGATTGTCTCGCTGTATAGGTTGAATAGATCCGGTAAGAAGACACATCCTTGTCTTACACCTCTTTCTATATTTATAGAGTCTGGCATGCTGGCCTTCAATGCAAGCTGCAGGGCTATGGTATAACTGGAGAATTGTTTAACCTAATCCATCCTTCCTTTCAAACCGTACAATGAGAGTGGTCTTGAACGGACAAGCCTCCCAATACTATTACATGAATGCGAGTGTCCCTCTAGGCTCTATTCTAGGTCCTACGCTTTTCCTTATCTATATTAACGATCTCCCTGATGTAATAAGATCCCAAGTGGGCACCACGGTTTACTCTCGTCTCTATTAAAAATCTACCGAGGCTGAAAAAGCAAACCTCTCTGCCGACCTTGAAAAGAACCTCCAATCCGTGGTGGATTAGGGTAAGAAATGGCTCGTAAATTTTAATGCTTCCAAAACGAAGCTGCTATCTAATAACCACCACAGACAATCGTTCCTCCCGCCCATTAACATGGATCAGGCTTCTCTCCTGGAAAGCGAAACACTGCGCCTCCTCGGGTTAACTCTCACACCAAACCTCAAGTGGAATAACTATATAGAATCCATAGCTAAATCCACTGCTAAGAAAGTCGGTTCTCTGTGTTGGACCAAGAAGTTTTTCCCGTCCCAAACAATCCTGCACATATACAAGTCTACCATCCGCCCGTGCATTGAGTATTGCTGCCATATCTGGTCCGGTGCTCCTGCTATCCATTTAGATGTCCTCGATCGAATCCAACAGAGAATCTGTAATATGATTGATCCCGACTTGGCAGCTAGGATACAGTCGCTTTCTCACCGGCGTAACGTGGCTTCCCTGTGCCTCTTCGACAAATACTTCCACGGCTTCTGCTCCGATGACATTAGCTCACTGGTACCCCCTATATACGAATTTCCTCGGGCCACAAGATTAGCAACTAGGTTCCACCCTTTTACTGCGAAACCAATAAATTGTAAACGCAAATTCTACTCCAACAGCTTCTTTTCTCGCACTTCCCGCCTGTGGAATTCTCTTCCGCATACTTACTTTCCCGACAGTTAAAATCTCCAAGAATTTAAATGTAAAGTCAATAGTCATCTCCTGTCTCACTAACTTGCATCCTCTCTCTCATGCTTCTTCTCCGTCTACCGCACTCTCATCAGTATTCTCTTCCTTCTCCTACTCTCTTCATGACACCTCCTGCAACCTCTCACTCCTCATAACATGCTTCTTATGTAACCCCCTGCATAACGGTGGCAGTAAAATGCCTTGCTTGGGGCGACACGATTATAAAAAAAAATATATCTACTGAACTCGATTCCTCTCCGTATGCAGGCGGTTTGCTGCCAGTAGAGGTTCTTGGTGACTATAATATCTTCCCCAAATATGTCGAGGCTACCGAGCATTTCTATCTTTGTGGCCTACTTTAGCTAATGTCATTGCCTTTACTGTATTGACAAACGGCTATGTGTTTGCGAAGAACAAAACTGGACATCAACACACACACACACACACACACACACACACACACACACACACACACACACACACACACGAATTGTATATATTTTTCGTATATACATGCGTATACGTGGATATTTCTCTACTAATGTGCGTTGGATCATTTTATGAATGTTATTTTCTCTAATTGGCATTATTTTTTTAAACTTTGAAACTATTATTATATATATATATATACACTACCGGCCATAATTATTAGGCAACTCCAGTTTTCTTTTAAAGAAATTATGTATTTCATACTATTTTGAGTATTTATTACTAAATGAAAATAGAATAGTTCTTTTGTTATTACTTTGCAAAATTTTGCAAGGCAAGGAAGAAAAGATGAACTTATCCGAGTCACCCTAAATTTTTTTCATCTTTTCATTGATGAGACTGCAATACAGAAAATTATTAAATATTTATAAATTCATTTGATGCACATGTTATTGTGCAATATTAACAAAAGAATCATTCTATTTTCATTTATAGTTATTCACTTGGCAATAAATACTAAAAAATAGTCTGAAACACATCATTTTTTAAACACTGGGGTGGCCTAATAATTATGGCCGATAGTGTATATAAAATTCATAATTTCGCGCTTTGTCTAATTACAAATCCTTCGTGGTCGAGCAGTCAAAGCGTTAGACAGTTTCCTCTAGGGGACGCAGGTTCGAATCCTGCTGGAAAACGCACATTTTTCTAACAAGATGTCTTGATTATTCAGGCCATAAATAAATATACTGTTTAATTATAAAAAAAACAAAACAGAGTATCTACTGAAATTCGAGTTTCCATTAAAAATAATGTTCAAACAAGTGCACACACACACACACACACACATATATATATATATATGTTCTTTTCCTCGTCCACTCTACTCTCATACAGATTTCTTCACACCAGAGTTTTCATCCTTCTCTTACCCATTCCCTGACACCCCCTATAACTTGTTTGTTCCGTTTTCTCATCACTCTCTTATGTAACCCCCTGCGCACCAGTAGCAGTAAAACTACCTTGCTTTGGGTGAAATTATTAGTAGGCCTCCGTTGGTCAGGTTTGACCATGGGTAGCATCATAGTTGTCTGCTTGGCTAGAGCATCGGCGTCTTTGACTGTAGAAACGATGCGGGAGTGACAGTCTTTGTTGCAGAGGCTGCATTTATGTTTTGTTTCTGGTCTGTCGGAGCTGTCATTTCGCTTCCAGTGAACCCACCTCTCCAGTGCGACTTCTCTCAGTTGCTCCTCTCTTGATTTGAGTTGTTGGACGAAGGTTTCTCTCTATTTGGTCCGGTTGACTGCTACGTTCTCCCATGACTTCGTGGTGCTGCCCACAGCTTTCATATCGCGTTTTATGATGTCACGATACCGCTGCTGTGACCGCTCTGTGGGTCTTCTTCCAGAGTCCAGCTCTCCTTATAGGAGTTATTTTGGAATACGAACGTCTGGCATGCGTTGGACATGGTCTAGCCAGCGGAGTCTGCTCTGTTTAAGGCGTGTGAATATGGTAGGCAGACCTGCGCGAGACACAACCTCATTGTTGGGAATCGTGTCTTGTCATGGGATTCCCAATATACATCGGATACTTCTCACGTGGAAAGTGTTCAGACGCCTCTCTTGCCTGGCGCACGTGGTCCATGTCTCCCTGCTGTATAGCAGTGTACTAATAACACAGGCGCTGTACACTGCCATCTTTGTCTTCACTCTCAGCTTGGAGTTCATCCAAACACGTTGTGAAGCGCGCAAGGATTGTGGCTGTCTTCCCAATTCTCTTGTCGAGCTCTATGTCCAGGGAGAGGTTTCCAGTGATGGTAGAGTCAAGGTAGGTAAACTGATGGACCACATCCAGCTCATAGTCATTGATGGTGATGACCAGTGGTACTGTGGTACCTTGACCCAGGAGGCTTTGTTTTTCAAGCTACTGGTCAACCCAAAGTCACTGAATGTCTGATAGAAATGATCTATCAGTGTTTGAAGTTCACGCTGGGTGTGGGATGCTAATGCTATTTATCAGAAAACAACACGTCTCTGATAAGAACTTTTCGTACCTTAGTTTTGGCTCTGAGACGGGCGAGATTGAAAAGCCTGCCATCTGATCTCGTATGCAGGTAAATCCCTTCCTATGATGTCCCTAATGCGTGCTTCAGAAGTAGTTCGAAGAAGACTGGGAGCGAGGACACAACCCTGTTTGACCCCCGCTGTTGAAGGGCTCTGGGGTGTTACCGTTGAACTGCAGTGAATCCCTCAAGAATACATCATTCAGATTGTTGTCCTCATTTTTGCTGCGATTTGTATGATCTTCGGCAGTTGTACACTCCGGCCTTTTTCAGGAGCTAGGAATTTCGAAACGAACCCTTTATTACGATCACTAATTTACAATCTCTAAGTTACTTGCTCATTACTGCTGTAGCCTGGTACTGAACTCACAACTCTATGGGTTAAGTCACTGGATTTATATCCAACTGAACATTGTTCTTGTCCTTAAGGAGACATGGTCCAATGTATATAGACGTTGATTAGTTCCAGTGATTAGCGATTTCGGTCAGAGGGAGATAATTCATGACTAATAAAAGAGGTTTCGCACAAGGGATGAGAATTATATACCCCACGTGATTAAATACCCCACGTGATTAAATACCCCACGTGATTAAATACCCCACGTGATTAAAAGGTTCGCTTCGAAATTCCTAGCATCTGAAGAAGGCTGAATTATCCGATTAATGGATTAATGGAAGTGTAAATACTACCTCATCTCAGTATATATATATATATATATATATATATATATATATATATATATATATATATATGTATGTATATTTATATTTCTGACGTATATATATCACATATGTCTGCCGTAATTAGTAATATAAAATTTCTGTCGTTATTTCTCAAAAACATGTAAAATTTATATGTTATGGAAAATGGAAGGCTGTACATCTTGTTGTTTCTAATCAAAATAACCCGATTAAACCTAAATTAGCGATTCTTGTCATAAATCAATTACCTCTATTGGCTATACTACCACTTCTTTGACATTACATCCAACCTATCTAATAATAAGGGTGCAATTTACAAGAACACTTCAGAAAGAGTTTGGTTGAAGGTCAGTTAGTTATGTGCCGTACGTGATACACGCTTTGGGCGATCATGTCTCGAATTATTTAACCCATAACTGGAAGGAAGAGACGGCTTAATACCTTTCCCAAGGGTATTTGTGCGTCAGTGAATGCAAGGAGTCGAGTTTGAATTCCAGTTTAATATTCCATGCTTTCACTTACAAGCAAATATCCTTGGAAAAGGTATTAATCCGTCTCTTCCTTCCAATTATGGGTTAAATAACAGGACCGATCGGGTTCTATAGCCTTGACTGACACCCAGTCTACCGCAGAAAGCAATGGCAACTTACTGCGGGATAATCTTCTGCCCAGTCAGTAAGATCTCGAAAGAGACATGATCGCCCAAGCCTGTTTCAAGTATGGCACTTAACTGACTGAAAATACAAAGGTGCCATTTAAATCACAATAACAAAGGCATCTCGCTGTAAAAGAGGCAGAACACTATATGTCAAACAATATTATTTTAACATCAATCTGACATAATCTAATAGTGGAAATACAGTTTTTTCTTTTAAATACACGGACGCTCACGCGATCTCCAGTCGTGATAGCTTTTAAAGAACGCTCTTTTTTTAAGAACAGAAAAATTACGTTACAGTCAAAACATGAGAATAAAATAAGAACATCGGAAAAATAACGTTCTTGAAAATGGCCACTGAAGTGGTTGAAAGCACTTGGAAAATTAAAAAATATGGAACATTTTTACATTCCTTATTTCCAGCAAAAAGTAAACATGTAGGTCGTTTTTAACAAAAATGCAGAAACAAAGGCAATTGTACACTAGGTGCACTTGTAAATCTAAAGGAGTTGAGTATAAAGCTGAGAAATAAGAGCAGAATATTGTTTCTGTGAGATGCACGTGTTATGGGGAAATACACCTATTCCTCAGATAATGGACTCTCCCTTCTATATTAATAGGAGTTAACAGGGAGTTCTAGAGAAATTCTTAGGAGTTCTTGGGAAGTTCATAGGAGATCTTTAGAGTTCTATTGGAGTTCAGTAGAACTACTAGGTAGTTGACATTAGTCGGCAGTTAGCCGAATACTAAGGAGACAGCTTTCAGTGGAGGATTACCAAGTTCCTAACATTTTGGGTGCGTTAAGTCGGTTAGCAACCGACATAGCACGATTATAACCTTCAGTGCGAAAGTACTCCACAACAGCACGGAAATAGATTTAAACAAAAATAGTATAATCATAGGTCTTCATTCAGGTTAAAAAGACACAGTACTGTGCCAGACTCGCCAGCCACGTGTAGAAGTTGAAGGAAAGAAACAATAGAAGCCCTTAAGAAAGTCCGGCCGTACAGTGTTGGTGACAAAGTTTGCAGGTTGTGCCAGGTGCTAGATTGAATGAAAAATCTAATGTTATGATGGGGTGTAGACATTTAGGAAAATATCTTCTGGTACTATACGATCCTAGCTGAGGGCATTAGCGTGTGTTTTTCTTCTCTTCTTTCATCAGGCGTAGGCGTAAGGAGGCTCCCCTTCCCTTGAGACGGTGTTCTGGCTATCGTGTGTAAAAGCAAAAGCCTTGACATACAAGCTACTACCTCGCTTGAAGAGATTTGTCTTGATTCGAAGATTAGTAACTGGCGGATCAAGATTTAAATTGACGCATTTTTGTTCTACGTGTAATTCTTTTTTTTTTTAGCAGAAGACCGAATTTTCAGAAGCCAAACGAATAAGTATGACCGACAAAAGTTGGTCTCTTATCCAGAAGAAGCTGATTAGATCTAAATTAGACCCACACGATAAAGACCAACTGAAAAATTCAACGGAAAATTCAAAGGAAATGAAAAGAACAAGTATAGAGGCCAAAACACTGATATGGAAAAACCGAGAAAACAAATGAAAAAAACAATGACAGCAGCAATGAGATTGGAATGACCGGGAAATCGCCTTCATGGTGGAAGACCCCCCCACCCCCGAGGTTTATAATCAACACGACGGAGTTCTTGGAAAAAGCCAAAAGTTACGCTCATCATATTAAAAAAGATGGACTTTTGGTGAATCCTTCAAGAATTACACAAGGTTGAAAAAAGAATTGTGTCCGTCTTTGTAGTCGACAAGTAAACATGCATGATTCGTCGCTCCACAAAATGCAGTAATCAAGGCTTTGACCTCTTTGGGGGTCAAACCAAAGAGCGGCTAAAGGAATAGGATAGTTTACGTGGGACGTACTGTTACCAACATCTGTTGACTGTGCGGATGCATGAAATCGTGACCCCATAACCAAAGAATATATCGTGAAGACCGAATTAGAAGGAAAGCGAAGGTTCAATGTGGCAGTATATGAAGTTCCCCCTCAGCTCTTAGGGGATCACTTAGCTGCATATTTCATAACGTTCTGACAGATACTCAGTGTTTCTTCCGACGACCTGACCATGAAATTAGGATAGACCGAAAACCTTCATCTACATCCCCAACTCTCTGGACGTGGAGGGTCAGAAAATGAAGGTAAAACGTAAACCAACTTGCTGGAAATGTGAGCAGACTAGTCACCTGCTCAGAGAAGGTCTCTAGAGTTCTGAGCCTCGCCGATCCAAATCCCACTCCAGTCGAGTCTATTATTTCCGTCTCGCCTGTAGTGGGCTTGTCAGCAACTGGGGCTTGTGCGGAAAAACGCCAATTCTGATAGCAACAAGAATGTAATTCTTTAACAAATCGACTGTGGTGAGACTCAAACCCGGTTTTGTGGTGGGAAAGCGAACGAGTTAAACACTCGGCCTTGCGGTCATAAAAAAATACACCTTCCTAATAAATATGTCATAGATTTTTAAGTGCGTTAGACTTAAAAGAGATTCGTGGTTAAAATCAATCAGTCACAACCTGAAGTTCGGTATAATTGCCTGCTGCTAGAAACGTCTTCCATTCGTCTGAAATGCGCTCTCTTCGCGAAGACGAAAGATTATTATGAAGAGAAAATGGGTCAAATCCTATGTCTAAAAAATCATCTTGGAAAGAAAAAGCCATTGTTGTATGGAAGAGTCGAACTGAGCTGAATAAAAAATATTCACTTTAATCTTTCGGTTTGTGGATAGACCATGAGAAGAAATTAATGTGAGGTGACAACGCAGGAAGTAAATCAACTTTATTTGCACAAAAGATGTTGCCTGTGGGGGTTTAGGTTCGTTAATGACGGTGTAACTAAGGGATTAAATATTGTATTCCAAACGCTGGCGTTTTGGTCACACTTTCTGGTTCAACGTGTTGAACACATTGGTTTATATGCTGGTTTACATAGTACAAGGTGGCAAGGAGCAATTAACGACCAAATTTGTTCGAAGAGAGATTCTTTTCTTTCGCAAAGACATTGGTTCGATGTGATAACAAACTCTGGTGAAATTCGAACCTGATTCCAATTCATTTTCGGACTCTTTCTATCTATCGTACCACTATTTATGGTGCAGTGGATGTCGGCTTGGAATGAGAAATCGAAGGGACGAGTTCAAATTTCAGTCGAATTCGTTGCATTCACTTACGCGCAAATACTCTTGGGAAAGGTATGAATCCATCTCTTCTCTCTTCAGCTATGGGTTGAACAGCAGGACAGATTGGGTTCTATAGGCTTAATTAGCAACCAGTGTACCGTAGAAAGAAATGGTAGCCTACTGCGGGAAAATCTTCTGCCTAGTTAGTGAAGATTTGAAAGAGACATGATCGCACAAGCACGTATAACGTATCCCACTTAACTGACTGACATCTACATAGAACGATATTCCAGTTCACGTTATTGGCCCATTTTTTTCTAATCTTTAAAACAAACTGATGAAAACATCCTGAAGATGTTGCCCCTATTAGGGTGCAAGATATTTTACATTTTATTAAAAATAATTTCACTAAAGCAAGGCGGCACCACCACCAGTGCGCAAGGGGGTAACACGGAGAGAAAATTAAATATCACTTTTCAAGCAGTTTTATGGGTTTCACATTACTAGCCAGGTAACTGAAACTAAAATGAATTAAGCAACAGTTAAGTAACTAATAGCGTAAACTACCTTCACATCAATTAAGAGTAGGTTGTTTGATGTTTAAGATATCATTACGGCTGGTGAAATCGCAAAACAAGTTTAAAATGACAGATCAGATACACATTGATTATTTGAAGGCAATTAGAGAGCCTTGGTTCAAGGAGAACCCAAAAACGTTTAGAAAGAAGATAGCTTTATGAACTGTTACATTCGGTGATGACAAAACCTGAATATTTGAATGAAATAAGCTGCAAAGACAATGAAAGGCTTGATTTTTTTCGTCTCGCCTTAATCCGATTGAAAATCATTAAACTAATTAGAAACTTGTTAGCAAAAATTGTATTTATTGTTAGAAGGAAAGAGAATTCTCGTCAATTATTAGGACATTCAGACAATATTTTTACGATCTTTGTGCAATTTCTCCTGGCATTTCGTGTGCCCGACTAGTGAGTTCAGCCAAGACACGGTCTTTACAAGGAAAAAGGCTGAATGACTGTTACAAGAATTACAATAATGACGTGTATGAAAGGGGCTTATTCGTATATGTCGTACAGGGTATTATAACTCACGTTAACAGAGAAATAATGAGAAGCAACACAGGACAATGGAGAAGAGAATTAAAGAGTTTGTGTCCGAAGTCTACCCAATTAATAGGAGATGGCATTGCATAGTAGTTAAAAAGAAAGACGACGCGGTATATATGTATGAGTATTGTCGCATAGTAGGAGATTTAGTAGGTTTTAATCGCGTAACTTCTCAGCTCCTGCAGTTAACATCAGACTCCTTTTACCTCTTTAGCTGTCTCCGGTCGTTGGGATCGCTTTTCTGTGGTTATGTGTCTTTGGCTGGGCACAGCCAAAATGGGCGAGAGACAAGCAAATGATCGTGATGGCTTGGATGAATCTTCTGCTACTGAGTCGAATTGATGACATTTTTTTTAACAGTAATGGCTTGAGATTTGTATCAGTGGAAGCTGTCGAGATAAGTACTTCTGTTTTCATTGAAAAGAGACACTTTTGACAGCTCTGATATATCATATTGTTTAGCGTGTATCGATTTAGCCCTATGTCAAACGTTGGTATGTTTACTAAATACTTGTTTCTGCTTCCTTCCTTTCCTTTCACTGGCTTTACCCATTTGACAAACTGAATGTGCGTTGTGGTACAGTGAATATCGGCTCGAGAAACCGGGGAGCCGAGTTCGAATTCCAGTTGAATCCATTGTATTCACTTACGCGCAAATACACTTGGGAAAGGTATTAATCCATCTCTTCCTTCCAGTTATGGGTTAAATAACAGGACAAATTGGGTTCTATAGCCTTGACTGTCAACCAGTCTACCGCAGAAAGCAATGGCAACCTACTGCGGGATAATTTTCTGCCCAGTCAGTCATGTCTCTTTCGAGACATGATCGCCCAAGCGTGTATCACGTATGGCACTTAACTGACTGACTGAGTTCAATTTGCCTGCCGTAATTTTTTGTCATCATAACAAACTGTGACTTGAATTCTTACTTATTTCATAATTTTTAAAACTTGTTTTAGAATTATTCTCATCCATCTTAGCCAGTTCTTATAATTTCTGAGATTTTAACTCGGTTATCTCCCTTTTGTACACACACCTGTCTCTGCAATATGGCAGAATCGATTTCCGCGGGTGTCTTGAGTATTTCAATTCCAAAATCCTACTTCAAGTTGTGACTCCCTATCATTCTTCCAACGTCTTTTGTCAAATCGCCATCTTGTACATTGAACCTTTGTGTTTATCATTCGTCGCTAACCCTTCAGCTGAGCCATAAAACACCCACCGTCAACCGTCATCCATTTAATTTCTACGCCCATTCTTCCTCTGTTACTACCTCTCTATTTGCCCATTTCTATCTCCTACTCTTTCTTCTTTTCTTTTTTCTCTCTTTCTCCCACTCTTTCTTCCTCTTTTTCTCCCACTCTTTCTTCCTCTTTTCACCCACCCTTTCTTACTCTCTTTTTCTCTCCTTCTCTCACTCATTCTCCTATTCTTTCTGCCTTTCTTTTTTCCTCTTTCTCACACTCTTTCTCCTACACATTCTACCACTCTTTATCTCTTTTTTTCTCTCTTTCACTCACCCATTCTTCAAGTATTCTTTCTTTCTTTCTTTCTCCTACACATTCTATCGCTCTTTCTCTCTCTTTTTTCTCTCTTTCTCTCACCCGTTCTCCAAGTATTTTTCCTTTCTTTCTTCCTCACTCTCTTCTACTCTTTCTCCTACACATTCTCCCACTATTTCTCCCTCTCTTTTCTTCTTTTATCCTCCCATTCATTCTCCCACTCTTTCTTCCTTTCTTTCCCGAGACCGCCACCGCATGTATTAAAGCGATCGTAAACTCGAGAATAAAATGAATGCTTTCTTCTTTTGACCCCCTTCCACCTCACCCACTCCCACTCCTTATTTTCATGTTTAAAACGAACATCCCCCCGCCACCTACACCTTCGGCTTTTTTTTTCTTTCTCGCCGCTCGTACCCTCACATTACTTTCTAACGTCCCCACAATCCCTATCCCCTGACTTGGAAACTTGGCAAAGTCATTCGGTACAGAATTATCGATTGCTTTTCCGAATCCGAGATTTTATGGCGTAAAAAAACACGTTCGGTTTCTCACTCTTACTCGACGACTACAGTGTTTACGACAACGCCAGGATATATATATATATATATATATATATATGGAACAACCCTATTTCCTTTTCTAATATATATATATATATATATATATATATATATATATATATATATATGGAACAACCCTATTTCATTTTCTAATATATATATATATATATATATATATATATATATATGAAAGACGTATTCGTCAAATATGGCGGATACTTTCTATGTGGATAAATTATACAAACATAGCATAAATTTATTTATTGGAATAATTCTTTGTTGAGAATAAGGTTACAACGATTTTATCCTGACCTTGAAAATTTTCCATGTGTATTTTCAAGATAGTCCGAGTCTTCGTCTTACTCAGGGCGACATGTAGTTGACCTTGGCTGGATACACAGGACATTTTATTCAAAGGTTGCCAACGGGATATTCTCCTTTCATGGAGAAGGGTAAAAATTTGTAACTTGGAGTTAGATCAATTATTAATTGGTGGAAAATATGAGATAAAGTAAAAAAAAAAAAAAAAAAAATGATTAAAACGATTTTGCAAGAAATCTTGATGTGACAATCGAATGACTACATGTTTTTCGTCCATCGTATTAGTATCCCACTGAGACATGCAAATATAGTCATTGTATTGTTTTATACAATTTTTCAGCTAATACAAGACCCAAGAGCCACTCAAATGGAAGAAAGAAGGGAAGAAAGAAAAAAAAAGGAATAGGAGAATGGATGGGAGAAAGAGGAAAAAAGAGGAAGAAAGATTGGGAGAATGGGTGGGAGAAAAAGAGGAAGAAAGAGTGTGAAACAGAATGAGCAAATGAGCGAGAGAAAGAGTGAAAGAAAGAGAGAACGAAACAAAGGAAAAATGGTCTTAGAAATGAGTAAGATTGATGTAAGTGCATACAAGGAGGGTGTATATTATGAGGATATGCAGGATAGACAAAGATTAACACTGGACTTGAAGATGTAAATTTTTGCCGTTCTGAGGAAGAGATTTTTGAATAACACTTCCGCTTTACCAATGGAACGTGTATATAAGTATAAACATTTCAGATAGAGTATATCTTTAAAAAGAAAATATTCACACACACGCGTATATATATATATATATATACTAGCAATATACCTCGGCGTTGCTCGGTTGTAATGAAAGCTTTAAAACTAATCCATGGTCCTGGAGCTCAGACTCTTTGGACGTTGGCACGAAGGACTAAAAAGCAATAGTTGTTTCCAGTTAAAGCGAAACCGTAGACTGAAAGAAAAATGAATGGATGAAAGTCAAATTTTGATTTCCTGGTATCGATATCAATTAAGTTTTTTTCATCGTAAACTGAATTTTGAAGGCTAAATAAGTCCTCTGAGTAAATGGTATCATGACTGAGACGAAGAACTACAATTATACCTACATAGAGCCAAACCGAAAGCAAAAACTAAAATAAAAGGGCTGAAAAAAAAAAAAAAAAGACATACAGGCAGATAAACACACACATACACAAACATCTTGCCTTTTATATATATATATATTATCGATTTTTGCACTATTATAAGAACTGCAACCTTGAAACTTCTGAATATCGTTTCTTATGTCTTTGTCTATGAGTGTATCAAATTTCATTAAAAACGGATCACTCTTTCTATAACCCGATTTTTTCGATTATCAATTTATCGGGTGTACCTCGACACTAAACCTAGCTAAGAACACTCGCAGACGCTTATAGTAGAACTGTGTAAATTTTCAAGAAAATCGGTTCGGCCGTTTCGGAGTCTATAGGTAACGGACACACACACACACACACAGACAAAGTTCCATTTATAAATAAGATTATATATATATATATATATATATATATATATATATATATATATATACTATAAAATCTGCCCTTCTTCGTCGTGCTTCCATAGCTTAAGAGTAAAATCTCCGAGTGATGTTAAATCGTTTGGATTTCAATCCCGGTTATATATATATATATTCGTCATGAATTTGAAAAAAAATGCGCATGGTGAACTTATTAAATATTAACAGTGATCCAAACAGAAGCATCAATGTAAATAAATGTATTTATTTACAGGGCCAATATTTATTACATATAAAAAAAAATAAAATTTTCTTAATTTGAATGGCTATTTTGACGGGTAAATTTAACACCGATCTCATCAACGAGATCACCCAAATGGCAGATCCAACAAGTTTCAATAGCAATGATCTGCCACTTTTTCTTTTCTTTTTTCCTACCCTTACTTCCGTTTTTCACACACACAGACACACACACACACACACACACACTCACACACACACACAAATTTATTTTTCCATAATCTTTTGATCTCATTTATAAGATAGATATTAAATTCACCCGTCAAAATGATCACCCGATTTTTTAAAAATTCCTGTTTTGTATATATATATATATATATATATATATATTCATTGTTTAATTTCTTAGTTTTTGGTCATAATAAAATTAGACCAGTAAAGTGTTGTATTAAAAAGGATTTAATAAGATTATATTGTAGCACTTTTGAATACTCTTCATTTGTCAACGAGTTATTACGCGACCTAGGTTTCTACCATCTGGTGTCTTCAGTCGATTTGCAATAACTGATTTTACCGTTTTTTTCTTTATTTTTATTTTTATTTTTTTAAGAACGCTCGCGTAACGGGGAATTTTTGAACGCGCAATCTTTAAAATTATAGAAATTATAACGTTTTTATCCATGGTTGTGTGAACCTGATAGGTATTTTTTAGTATGGCTACACTTAGTCATAATTTCTGTTCTTTCATTAGTAATTCATTTTAGCATAATACGTTATTCCCAAACAAAAATGAATTATTGAATTATTGAATGAAATTTTGGATAATTTTTGCGTTCTAATGAATGCTAAGCAATTTGTCAACCGTTATATTTGAAGGAAGAAGAAAATTCACAGTAATTTTTAGCAACACAATTTTGTGTTTTTTTTTTGTTTCTGCAACTCACATCTCTGAAGATGATCTCGAAAAGAAATTGAAAGTACTTGAAAAGATCGAGAAATGAATAATAAAATCATCTGTCAATGTTACCTCTCATTTCTGACATCTTTCAATTATAATACGCGAAAAATTATCAGTGAGTATGAACGGATTTTATTAAAAATAAGCAGACACACGTTTGAAATTTATTTAATCTGACATTTTTAAAAGAAAATTTGCTGCCTAAATATATATATATATATATATATATATATATATATATCAGCATGCAGTGTGGGTATAGAAGAATCCAAAGGAGTATCCTTTGCATAGAGTGATAGGATAACTCTCTAAGAGAGCTCTAAACATATATGCATATAAATACATATAGATCAAATATAACAAAGATTAAGACAGACACGTTATTTCATGGTGAATCGGAAGTATGGTCTATTTCAGGCGAACCATCGTCAGCTTCCGTCTTTATTTAACAAAGGATTCTACATGAATGAGATTCACAAGATTCTAAATAAAAATTATTCGTTATTCCGATTCACCATGAAACAATGTGTCTGTCTTAATCTTTCCTATATATATATATATATATATATATATATATATATATATATATTTTAGAACATGTACAATTTTTTTTTTATCCACTACAAAGTGTACATTTTGTTTCGACATTGAAATTACAATGTCTCATCAGGTGGTGTGGAAAGGAATGGAAAGCTTCTTATGTTTGGCGAATTGTGTGTGGGAAGTTGGTTGGGGTTAGCGTAAGGGAATAAGTCTTGTGAATTATCTGTTAGAATTTTGAAAGAAGTGGGGTGGGTAGGGAATATAGTTGGTTAATGAAAGTGTCGGAAATTTTGTAGACAGATTTAACATTAGAAAATGTGGTGTAGGTTATATGGCCTCATGACTAGACTTTATTCTTTGGGTGAGGAAGTGTAAAGGGGAGGGATGGGATTGGAACTACTTTTAATGTTTGTTTGTACAACTATAGAATATTTTTGTATTTAAGCACAGTTTTTATAATTAATCTAATTTTGTATATTTAACCTTAATTTGAATTTAGGAAATCACTTTTCGCGTTTCGAAGCTACCTTTAGGTGCTTCTCATCGGGTGACGAAGTTGAAATGGAAATTAAATGGTGAAAACGGTTTATTTATGGTGATATGATGTTTAAGTGAAAGTGGGGTTGGGAGCTTATTCTGATTCTGTCGGCCGTATAGTAGTCTTAGAGATATGGGTTAGGAGAGGTGGCTTAGTTTAAGGCATGTTTCTTATTTATCTTGTCTGGATATGGTGGAAATGGCGTCGTTGTTAATGAGAACGGTGTAAATATATGTGGTGTGAGATTTTAGAATGGTCTAGTCGTTCGTTCATGGTTCTTGAGGTGCTGCTATTTGGTTTGGAGAAGGGTATGGGGTAACTTAGTTTTGGGCAGGTCGTTTTTTCGTTTAGTTTAGGTTGTTTTATATTGGGATATATGGTTTTTGTTTTGTTTTTTGCAATGTCGATAGTTTTTTTATTTTACTACCATTTACAGGTAGATGGAATTAGCGTTGGTGTGGTGTGGGATTTATTTTCTTTTATTTCTACGCTTTTTGTTCTATTTATTTAGAGGGTTGATTATGTGCATTTATTGCATTTTTTGTGGGGTCGTGTGGGTGAAGTGTTTTTTTGTTTATTTAAATTTTAACGAGAAATATTTGCGATGTTTGCGTAATACTGTTAATTCGTCTCTACGGTTTAATAGTTCGCTACAATTGGGGTACTTTATATATATATATATATATATATATATATATATATATATATATATATATATATATATATATATATATATTAAATAGTTGCCGGCACGTTTCTGAACCGTCTGCTGAACAGCAAACTAATACACTTTTTGAACCTTCAATCTCTTTTACGGGATTTCCTGTTCCCGACTATTTTCCTCTCTTTCGAAAGGACTCTAATGTCTATAAGTGTCTTTGCTGATTTTCATCATCCACTGTCTAATGAGTTTCTGTATTGTTCTAATATGTTTCCGACTTCCACTAGAAAGTCAGTGTCTTGTATACGGAACCCCCACATAGTATATTAGCGTTTGTTTAACAAGTCGAATACTAGTGAAACAAGATTAACTAATGAAAATCAAAAAACAAAAAAAAACAAAAAAAAACAAATACCAGAATTTCTTTCTTTGTTT
Organism: Ascarosepion bandense; assembly: GCA_037127315.1. Lineage (NCBI taxonomy): Eukaryota > Metazoa > Mollusca > Cephalopoda > Sepiida > Sepiidae > Ascarosepion > Ascarosepion bandense. Next base: position 1,026,954 of record JBBBDQ010001055.1, on the reverse strand, counting down.
TCTCTATATATCATTCACTGATGAAGCTTTAATAAAAGGGAAACATGTTTGATTGATAAACGCTTTCATTGTTTAACATTTACAATATTCGCAAAATCGGAAATTTATGGATATAATACAGTATCGATATACGAATCAACAGTACATAGTGACTATCGGTTTCACTCTTCAATGCCATCTTCGGCACTTCTCGGTTTAGAAATCCTATTGAAAAGTTAAACAGTCACCATGCAGCGTTGATTCCTAATTCTTCACTGTCTATATCTATCTAATTAATGTTTAAGTTTAATAACTATATCCCGTGATTATAACCAGTATCGTGCAAAAAAACAAAAAACAAAAAAAACAAAAAACAATAATCAATTCAAGAGGGGAAGAATACGTTGCGTCAGTGTTTCATGTAAAAAAAACAGCTTGTAATTGAAATCCCGGCTTGCACCTGTGCTTCAAGAAGGATCGCTACGCAAATATTAATTTATTAACCACAGATTTCGATTTATCGTTACACCTATTTTTACCCCCCCGCCTCAACTCTCTCTCTCTCATCCTCTCTCTCCATCGCCTTTTCTCTCTATCTCATAATGCCAGTTTAATTAAAAAGAAAACTCTATAAGGAGAATTTATTTAGAAAATATGATAAGTGCATTACTACCAATTAAACACTGGCTTAAAACATTACTTCACCATCTTTCTACAGATCCATTCTTCATGAATCTAACTTATGTCTACCAATACATAAAGATAAATAAAATAATACTAATTCCTTCTTCAATGAAAAATTCTAGCAATAACATATTTATCACAACCAAACTGCGTTTCAACGACCGACAGTAGAAATAAGAATAGCATTTCCAAATAACCACATAAATCCTCGCTACATTTTCAACGATTTATTTGGAAACGTCTACAAACTTTTCACATACATACACATATACAATCATATTAATCAACGTTACCGTCCAACATACATTTAGACACACGCTTCTAGATATACACACACGTGCACCATCACACACTTTACCGTTCAAAATCTTTCTCACACATATACTTAAAAATTTGTTCATTATTAACGCCCAACATACACCTAAACAGACAATCGTTTCTATACATGCATACATATACACAGTCATATATAAAATATTCCACGCACATGAATTTAATAATCATTGATTACGCGCTGACACTTGCCGTCAAAAATGACGACAAATATTTCTATCGATATGGCATCTAAATAAGGCATTATAGATATAGATGTGCCTACTATTGAATATCTTAAATAAGACAATAGTGCCAAGCCCCGGAGCGTAACAGGAGGAAAATATATTATATATATGACAGGAGGGATATATATATATATATATATATATATATATATATATATATATATATATATATATATATAAAGTCTTTGTTTGCTCTACATTCGTATTGAGTGCTTTAGTGTTAGGGTATCCGTCTTGGGTGTTTTTTCTCTCTTACGAGTTCTTGAATTTGGTTCTTCGTTTGTTTATTTTTTTTTGCTTCCCCTTATTTTCCTTCCGAGTTTGTTCTCGGTGTGTTATACAAGACGATTTAAATTATAGCTTGATTAATACTAGTTTTGGTAGAGTTAGTTCTCTTACTATTGGGATTGTTGTTGCTATTATTATTATTATTATTATTATATATGAACTTAGCAGACAATACCTCGCTATTGTCTCGCTATTGAACTATTGTTTCACTCACAATGAGCGTTACCTGAAGGATATATATTTAGTCGTCGCACCTACGATTTACGCATTACTCTTCATGAATAGAGTTCTCTTAGGTGTTCGCGTGTGTATACACCGCGTGTATATAATACGTTAAAATCTTCCCCCATTCTCATCCAGGCATCGATAGGTAAGGGGGTAAGCTCTCTGATTGTTTTAAAATTTATTGAATTTCGATCCCGGATAGAAGAAGTCGGATGTCTATCCACACTGATGAGCTGTGTTACAGCGAAACAGGTTTGTAGATGGATGACTATATATATATATATATATATATATATATATATATATATATATATATCTTGAATCTTCGGCATCGTAAATTAAGGAATAACCCCATATATATATATATATATATATATATATATATATATATATAGGGTTATTCCTTAATTTACGATGCCGAAGATTCCATATATATATATATATATATATATATATATATATATATATATATATGGGGTTATTCCTTAATTTACGATGCCGAAGATTCATTTAAATCATCATATAGAAGCAGGTCGGTTCTGGCATAAATCGTATACCTTCTCTTAATATTTGTTTTTGTAAGAATAGTAAAATAACAAATAATAGTAAATAACAAATGACAGGTTACTTTTCCTGTTTTTATCATCGGCTGAAAGATATAATGTAAACCTAATCTATATATATAAAAGGCAATCTGTGAGTCTGTGTATGACTGTGCCCTATGCACGCCTACATTTTTTAATCTACGCCTTTCAAACTTTCTAGCGGCACATATCTACAGGGAAGCCAGGTCGACACATACTTTTTTTTTTTTCTGAACGCAAAGAAAACTTTACAAAGAGAGAAACCCCAGCTTCTCTGCTTTGCACACAATTTTTTTTTATAAGCGTTTCACCCCGAGCAAGGCATGTCACTGCCACTACTGTGCAGGGGGCTACATAGAGTGGAGAAAGGATGATTAAATATCGGAAATGTCAGAGGGTGGGTGATAGGCGGGTAAAGATGCCGAGAATGATGGTTGGGTAGATGAGAGTGTTCTGAGAATAATTGGGAGTTAGAGTGATAGGAGGTGTCTATTGACCCTACATTTAAACACCTGGAGATTGTAGCTGTCGGGAAAGCAGAGTTGTGGAAGGGAGTTCCACAGGCGGGAAGCGCGAGAAAAGAAGCTGTTGGAGTAGAATTTACGGTTACATCTTATCTGTTTAACTGTAAAATTGTGGGACCTAGTTGCTAATCTAGTATCTCTTGTAAATTCGTGCTTAGGCGGCACCAGTGCTCTAAGTTCATCGGAGCAGAAGCCATGAAAGTACTTGTAGAAGAGGCACAGGAAAGCCACATCACACCGGTGAGAGAGTGGTTGCAGCCGGTCTGCCAAGTCAGTATCAATCACGTTACAGATCCTCCTTTGTATTTTGTCAAGAAGCCCAAGGAGAGCAGCAGGGGCACCCGACCAGATATGGCAACAATATTCAATACACGGGCGGATGGTAGATTTGTATATGTGCAGAATAGATTCAGGTGGGAGAAACTTCCGGGCCCTGCACAGAGAGCCGACTTTCATAACGGCAGATTTGGCAATGAATTCGATAAAGTCATTCCATTTGAGGTCCGCCGAAAGTGTAAGGCCAAGGAGGCGTAGTTATTTTACTCTCTGGGAGGCAAGCCTGTCCCATGCTAATCGGAGATAGATGCGATTGTATATGGTGGTTAGTTGATAACAGCTACGCTTAAATGCGATTGACACAAATATTTATTTACAATTACATAAATTCCTGGCATTTTTTATCGGCACATGTAACACATTCTAAAAGTTGCACGGACGTACCTAATGTATTTTTATACTTTCAGAACTACCAAATATACAAATACAAAACATGACTACGAGCTATGAAATAAGTATTGTGTGTATTTGAGATAAGGCCGGAAATCCCCGATGTGCAGGTGAAATGACTTTACATTTATTAACGTGTAGCCAACCCATTACTAAGGCTTCCTTGGAACATATTTACTAGATTACCTCATGATGGTCGTCATTATGAGTCGTCGCTACTCGTATATGAAAATAGAAGTTTTTCTTTTATATAAGAACGTGGCCAATTATAATGGAATAATTATAATGCATCGGGCATGTTTAATTCTTATTCTTTCTTCTGTCTGCTCCTCATATCAATTCTTCTCAGACTGGCATTCATAAATTTTAGACAAACTTTTTGTTTTTTAATAATGCGATCATATGAAGAATGGCGATATATATTGAAATCTTATTAAGACATTTCTATTTACATTTTTAGTCTTGGTTCAAACTCCTCAACTTCTTTGATCCTTTCTTGAAGAAACCGGAAATTCTATGTGAAATTTGCTTGAATGTCTGTCTGTCTGTCTGTCTGTCTGTCTGTCTGTCTGTCTGTCTGTCTGTCTTATTGATTATATGAATGCAGGTGTTTTTAACACCATGGGCGGCATTGAAGACAACTGAAGAAACTTTTGGTCTGTTCCTCCGGAATTCTTCTTTTATGTGCCATGTCCTTTCAAGACGAAGGCGATCATGGCTTTCCACATCTCCCCGGAATCCGAAATGACCAGATTAAGACCGAATAAGGCCAATTTAAGACCAGTTTAGACCGGTTTTGAACCTATCCACCGCGGTGGATAGGTAATAATTGACCATGAACTGGGCGTATGCGCTCATGGTTCCCCACATTTAAAAAAAGACCTTGTGTCACATCTCTCTCAAGTGGGGGAGAAGAGTAAATATCCCCCCATCCCTGGTGGCTCTTAGCACGCTTTCTCCTGTTGCACCATGCAATCCTCGTTTCGTCATCCACCTGATCAGGTGCTTCAAATATGTTATCCGCTGCTTTCCTCTGTCTCTTTTTCCCTCTATCTGTCCTGTTAGCATCAGGTTCTCCAAGCCCACCTTCTTCATTGCATCTCCCAGGAACTTTAGTTGTCTTTTCCTGATGCTCAGTATTAATTTCTTTTTCGTCTCCATCCTTTCCAAAACCTCATCATTGCTCACATACTCGGTTCATGATATCCGCAGTATTTTTATTTCTTGATGGCACATCTGCCAATTTGAGCGTTATTTTCTTTTTTTAAGCTGCCATATAAGCTCGGTAAAAAAATAAAAAAAATTAAAAAAAAAAACAGGGCAGAAAAACGAAACAGCAACAAACGAGGAAACAGAATTTGCAAAGTCACGGAAAAGTGACATAACAATTTTTTGTTTCATTTACGAAAAACGCATCATTTTGTTTATTTTCTCTTCTTTTGATTTCCTAAAAGAATATCTTTTGAAAATACTTCAGAAATATATTATATTAGGTTTAGGTACCTCTACTTTTTTTCGATTCCTAAGTTTTAAAGTGAATTTTTTAAAATATAAAATAAAATTACTTGAAACTTTCATTTTTAGCTTTAATTAAAGGATAAATGATTAAATCTACAATTCCCAGTAAGCAAAATACTCTGGTGCATTTCAAACAGAAATTATATTGATTGGGATCTCAACTTTTATCAAAAATTTATCATTTTTTTATCCATTTTTGACAGATTAAAAGGTTTGTAAACAAAAATTAAATCTCGGTTTTTAAAATCTTGTAAAATAAAATATAGATCTGTGTCATGTTATTTAAGGAAAATTAGCAAATTTAAAGTTAAATTAATCTGATTTGGAACAAGTATTACTTGCGTATAATATGAAATTTAGAATAAAAGTATTTCTTAATCATGAAGCTCATATTTTCCTGACATGACTGATGACAGCCAGATGTGGTGACAAGCTAAGTATGGTTAACCAGAATTCTTATAATTGTTTAATTTATTTTTTCCTGTAAATGGAAGAAACAGTGAAACACGTGATCCTTTGATGTCACACAAGAAATACCATATTGAAAAAAAAAAACTTTCTACACACAAAACAAAAAATATTTAAAAAAATATTTTGGCTCGAAGAGCTGTATCAAGCTGTTCAATTTTAGAGTTATTAAACGAAGACTATATTTACAACTTAATAACCTAACCGCAACAAGGCTTTGAAGAATTTTAAAGATATTTTGAAACTTTATAAATTATTATAATTTAAAAAGAAAAAATGAAAACAATTCTTGTAAGAATTCATTATTCATGAAAACTTTTGTTCTTATTGCATTATTTTTTGTACTATTCAAAGCAGATTTTCGGAAAAAAAAGCTGTTTGAAAAAAATAAAAAATAGATGATTTACATTCCCTAAAGAATCCTGCGTTTAATTCATAAAACATCTATTCGCAACAGAATTTAATTTCTTAAAATTTCATGAAATTACGAGGAAAATAACAGATGTAAAAAAATGATTTTTACCACAATTTTCTAAAAATAATAATTCCAAAATTACTTTCATTCGTTTGTGAATAAGTCCTAAAAGTTTTGTTAAAATCCAACAATATATTATTTATATTGATCGAAATGTTGTTCACAGTTTTGATGCCATGTTTACGACGTTTTGGCCGCTGTACGCTCCGGTCATCTTCAGGTGTTAGGAATTTCGAACCAAACTCTTGATTTCGATCACTGGTTTATACAATTCTCATTCCATGTGCAATGCCATTTCCGGATACCATAGAGTTATCTCCCTTTAACTCTAAATTATTTATTCACTACTGCTGTAGCCAAGAACACATTGCACAAGGAATATAGGCTTTAGTTATTTCTAATTGTTCCAAACAGTTTTGAGTTCAATATTTGGCTTTACACACTTAAGATGTAAAAATCAACGTTAAGAAATACGTTAATTTTAATGTGTAATTTTAATAAACTGACCCTCAAGAATTAGTACAAATTAATATAATCGGAAACGAATACAATTAAATCTTTGGTTGATCTAAAGTGGGAGATAAGTTTTCTATTGTTATGAAGTAATAATCTGATCCCCCACTAATTACTACTTACCAATATAGTAATATAATATAATCCGTCTCTTCTTCTTCCAGTTTTGAATTAAACAACAAGACAGATTTGGTTCTACAGCCATGGTTGGCAACCAGTTTACAGGAGAAGTTAATGGCAATTTACTGCAGGAAAATACTCTGCCAAATCAGTCATTTCTCTTTCGAGACATGATCACCCAAGCGTGTATCATGTATGACACTTAACTGACTGATATAGCAGTGAATGTTGGACAATCTTATCGCTGACAAATAGAGTAGTGACAAAAAAAGAAGTGACTTTACCGATACTAAGTTACCTGGGAGAAATATGCTAGTAATTTAAGTTCTTGTAGTTTTTGAGACCCATTTTCAGTAAAGTACGAACTTATACCGAAGGATTATTGACTTTTATGATGAAAATGATGAAATACATTGTAACCCCTTCTGCCTCCCATAAGCATGGATTAAGCGAATCTCCCCGAAAGCAATATACTGCGCTTCCTCGGCCTCATCCTATCTTCCGATCTCATGTGGAACCACTACACTGAGTCAATAGCAAAATCCACTGCTAGAAAGGTTGAATCACTGTGTCGGGCCAGGATGTTTTTTCCGCCTGGACTCATCTTTCACATATACAAATCAACCATCCGTCAGTGCATGGACTACTGTTGTCATATATGGTGTTGCGGAGTAGATTTCTCACTGAAGGTTATAATATCCGTGCTATGTCGGTTGCTAATCGACTTAACCTACACTAAATATTAGGAACTTGGTAATCTTCCACTGGAAATGTAAAGAGAGAAACTTCAGGTCAACTCGAACATTTGTCCTTTTTCTCTTTCCTTTTCGTGTACCGATTCATTTTACTTCTTCTTCTTCTTCTTCTTATTCCTCTTCCTCTTCTTCTTCTTCTTCCTCTTCCTCTTCTTCCTCTTCTTCTTCCTCTTCTTCTTCTTCCTCTTCTTCTTTTTCCTCTTCTTTTCCTCTTCTTCTTCCTCTTCTTCTTCTTCTTCTTCTTCTTCTTCTTCTTCTTCTTCTTCTTCTTCCTTCCTTCTTCTTCCTTCCTTCTTCTTCTTCTTCTTCTTCCTTCTTCTTCCTCTTCCTCTTCTTCTTCCTTCTTCTTCTTCTTCCTTCTTCTTCCTCTTTCTCTTCTTCTTCTTCTTCTTCTTCTTCTTCTTCTTCTTCTTCTTCTTCTTCTTCTTCTTCTTCTTCTTCCAAAGGCATTCCTACTGAATACATACATACATACGTACGTACGTATATACTCTACGAATAATTTCTTCAACTTTTGATAGCTTTAACTTTCTCATTAAACATGAACTTTACCCTTAACTCCTTAATAAATTAATAATTAATTAAATTAATAAATTAATCTAATTGAACATTAACTTCTACAACTTGTGTTATTCTTTCCTTTTAATAAATTTCTATTTTAACATGAAAAATGTATATTTTATTCTTACTTAATTCCACACAATTCCACAGATTCCAGCCTGCCATCACCCAACCTTCTGATAACGATGAAAACCTTCTGATGATGATAATTCTGGATAAAACTTGTAAACTGTAGGGAGTTTGGTTAAGTATGACACAAGGCCGAATCAAATATACATTAACCATTTCCCAAGGTCTTCAAAATTATGTTGACTAATAATAATAATAAGGGTTCGACGTACTGTCCTTCTGCGCAAGCTCCATGGCTACGGTATTTCTAGACGATTGTTTGATTTGAAGCGCGAGAAAAGAAGCTGTTGGAGTAGAATTTACGGTTACATCGTATTTGTTTAACTGTAAAAGGGTGGGACCTAGTTGCTAATCTAGTATCTCGTGTAAATTCGTGCTTAGGCGGCACCAGTGCTCTAAGTTCATCGGAGCAGAAGCCATGAAATTACTTGTAGAAGAGGCACAGGGAAGCCACATCACGCCGGTGAGAGAGTGGTTGCAGCCGGTCTGCCAAGTCAGTATCAACCACGTTACAGATCCTTCTTTGTATTTTGTCAAGAAGCCCAAGGAAAGCAGCAGGGGCACCCGACCAGGTATGGCAGCAATAAGGTTGTTTTGAACGGGTAAATTTCCAAACTCTTTCACACTTACGCAGGAGTCTCTCAAGGCTTTATTCTTGGTTCTACGCATTTTCTGATCTTCATCAATGATCTTACTGGTGTAATCAGTTCCAAAGTATGCATCTATGCAGGTGATACCCCAATTTACTCCCGTCTCGACAAGAAATCTGCTAAGGCTGACAAAGTAAATTTACTGTCCTTGAGAAGGGCATCTAATCTGTGATGGATAGGAAGTGGATCTTAAATTTTAATGCCTCCAAAATGAATATGCTCTCCTTTAACCACCATAGAGAAACTTTTTTACCTTCCACCAGAATGGATGATGCTTCTTCTTCTATGTGCCTTCTCCCTTCAGGACGTAAGCGATCATGGCCTTCTACGTTTCCCTATCCCTGGTGGCTCTGAGCACGCCTTCTCCTGTAACACCATGCAATTCTCGTTCCGTCATCCACCTGATTAGGTCCTTCAAATATGTTATCCGTTGCTTTCCCCTTTCTCTTTTTCCCTCTATCTGGCTTGTTAGTATCAGATTCTCCAAGCCCTCTTTCCTCACTGCGTGCCCCAGGAACTTCATTTGTCTCTTCCTGATACTCAGTATTAGTTTCCTTTTCGTTTCCATCATTTCCAAGACCTCATCATTGCTCACATGCTCGATCCATGATATTCACAGCATCCTTCTGTAGAACCACATTTCAGTTGCTTCAAATTTTTCCTTCATCTTTGATGGTATTGCCCAGCACTTATTGCCATATTGAAGGACAGACAGCTCGTAGCAATCCAGTACTCTCTTCCCTTTTTCTAGCGAAATTTTCCTGTTTCTTAATACTTTACTCAACTTAGGAAATGCTTCCTTCGCCATGCCGATTAACCTTCGGATCTCAGTGTCGCACTTTCCGGCTTCTGTTAGAACACTTCCAAGGTATTTAAATTTTTGTACCTGCTTGATTCTGATATCTCCGACCTGTATTTGGCATTTTGGGCTGCCATTTTTTGCTGATGACCATGCAATCGGTTTTCGTGCAGTCTATTTCTAGTCCTTTCTTGTTACTTTCTTCTGCTACCTTCTGTAGGAGGTCTTGTAGTTTCCTTTCTGTGTCTGCTATCAGCGCTGTATCATCTGCGTACCTTAGGTTGTTTAAATTGTGGCATCCGATTACGAATCCAGGCATAATTTCTAGGGTCCTCAACGCTAGTCTCCTAGAAAGCAGCACTCCGAGCCTCCTTTGCCTCGCTCACTCCTCCGACCTCCAGTGGCACGACTACATCGAAACTATAGCTGCTTCTACAGTTATGAAGTTGGATTACTCTGTCGGGCCAAAAAGGTTTTTTTTTGTTTTGTTTTGTTTTTTTGTTTTTTTGTCAGCATCCATCTTGCACATTTAAAAATCTACCATTCGTCCGTGCATTGAATCCAATTGCCATATCGAGTCGGGTGCTCCAGCTATTCACCCCGAGGTTCTCAACAAAATCCAAAGGATTCTCTGCAATGTAATTTAATCCTGATATGACAGTCCGTCTTCAATCACTTTCTCACCGACGTAAAGTCTTTTCTGCAAATATTTTCAGGGCAACTGCTCTGACGAACTTCTATTCTTGATGCCCCGACCACATGAATTTGCGTGTGCTACTAGATTGTCATCTAGGTCCCACTGTTTTACCCTTGAAATAGTTAAATGCAACCGTCACTTCTACTCTACAGTTTCTCTTCTCACAATTCCCGCCTGTGGAACTCCCTTCCGTTTACTTGCTGCCCTGATAGTTACAATCTCCAAAACTTTAAATGCAAAATCAATTACCATATTCTATCTTCTTGAATTCCATATCTATCTGTTATCTTTTCTTCAATACCCCCTCTCACTGTAACCCCTTGCGAACCAGTGGCGATCCTGACTTGCTTGGGATAAAATGATTAAAACAAATTATCAATATTCATTTTGCAAGAAATTTTATAAATATTTTCACAGTCCAAATGAACGCTTTAAACAGATTTACATCAGAAGACAAATTTGGCCCTGTGAGGATTGTTTTACTGAACCTCTCCCCATTTTTACAGATTATGCGGTCGCACACGGAGATGTTTTAGTCGGAATATCGTCGATGAACATTAGAATTTCTCTCTCTTGCATAATGGATTTTTTCTGAAGTATAACTGCTAAAAATACTCGAAACGAAAATCTTCCATGCTTTAAGAGTAGATAGCCTATCAGTTGCGACATATCTGGAAAGAGGACAATGACAACACAATCCTTTTTCTTTTCTATCTCTATTGAATTGATTAGAAAAATTGCTTTCTTTTGGTTGCCCCTTCACCATTCACGCGCCCTTCTTAATCTAATTCGAAACAAAATTTGTTACATCTTAAATGGCTTCAAATGGTATGACTACATTGAATCTATAGCTGCATCTACTGATAGGAAGGTTGGTTCACTGTGTCGGGCCAGGAAGTCTTTCTCGTCAGAATCAATTTTGCAAATTTTTAAATCTACCATTCGTTAATGTATTGAATACTGTTGGCATATCTGGTTGGGTGCTCCTGCTATGCATCTTGAGGTTCTGGACAAATTCTAAAACAGGCCGAGAGATTGAACTCACTATTATAAGGTCAACGAACCAACGCATTCAACCTCCATGTTATCAGCGAATCGAGAACAATCTAGCCCCGTAGATTAAATAAAGTGTTCAGTTCGAAATTCTCTGAAAGTTAGTCAGATTTACAAACATGGAGGATTTAATGGCCGGCCAAAGTTGGGAACATAAGAAGTAAATAATATAAATAGTAATTCCTCGTCGCCAAAAGTAGTGCAAAAAACGCCATATTTCCGTTCTCAATGTTCTAATTACCAGAGGTTTTTGGTGGATAACCTCAATATGTAGGCACATCGCCCGGTTCACACTCCACCCGCGTCTATTGAACAGGTGAAGAGGCTCATCCCTTGTTCCTTGTTTAGGATGCGGTTTCCGGTTTTCTCTTTTCCAATCTTTTCACTCTTTTCTCTCTTTATTTTTTTTTTCAATTGGGGTAGATAGACTAAACTATCGCCCGGTTCACACTCCACCCACATCTATTGAACAGGTGAAGAGGCTCATGCCTTGTTTCCTGTTTAGAATGTGGTTTCCGGCTTTCTCTTTTCCAATCTTTTTACCCTTACGTAGCCCCCTGCGCATCAGTGGCGTTATTGCCTTGCTTGGACTGATATGATTAAAAAAAATGTAACACATAGCATAATATTAGCAAAACAGTGGAATCTGCCGTGTGAAGCCTTCTTCGTCAGCGGCCACCTGTTGTTAACGACCTCTTTTTCTATGCACGGACGATTTGCTAATGTAAATTGACCCTTAGTGAGCGACCACCTCCAGAACGCGACCAGCGACTAACATCAATGAGTGAAAATCACTGATCAAGCGACTGCTTTAAAAAAAAACCATCTTGGTCGTATACTGCGAACTTCTAAATTAGGAGGAACTAAATGAGTAATCTATTTCATTTTGATTTGATTTAAGCCAGGAACACTTACTCATTGTTTTGTTATTGTGTTGCATCAAACTGTTATTTCTTGTTCAAATGCCCATTGCCTGATTTCAGCTCACGGTCAAACATCGGCTGCTTTGTACAACATGCATTGCATTTGACATGTTCAAGGGATTTATCGCAGTCTCTGTAATGACTTGGAGCAATTCAGAGATTGGGAAAATCACAATTATGTCCGTTTCTTAATTGTCTATCTCTTTTGTTCCTTTATTTTTTTGTGTATCTATCTACTCTATTTCTATCTAAGTATATCTATCTCTATCTCTCTGTTTCTCTACCCCACCCACGATCGCTGTCAGTTTTTTGTATGTTTTTTCGTGTATTATCGCAGATTCTCTCTTGCTATCACTCACTTCTAAGAAAAAATAATGAAACCGTCTACTTTTTTAAAGTCCACTTAATAAATATTTTTTTGTGGATAAATATTATGGTCTCTTGTTGACCGTTGTAAATACGTTTTTTTAATTTTAATATGAATTATGCTTGATAAATTTCTTTAAAGTTCTTTAAAGTTAGGCCATTTTCTTATGCTCTCATTTATTTATTACCAGATTACATGGTAAAATTCTGATATGTACATTCTGGTGAGTGGAATATACGTTCCTGGCGTAAATAGGTCATGACTATGAGCCTTTAGCGAGCGGCTACCACCTGCTGTATGCGACCAGTTTCTGATGGCAGTAGGAGTGGTTGCATACGACAGGTTCTACTGTACTTTTTAAGTTCTTCAGTTAGTCAGTCAATCAGTTAAGTGTCAGACGTGATACACGCTTTGGGCGATCATGTCTCGAAAGAGACATATGTGAGTAGGCAAAATATTTTCCCGCAGTAGGTTTGCATTACTTTCTGGGGTTTACAAACAAGGCTATAGAACCCAATCTGTCCTGTTATTTAACCCGTAGCTCGAGGAAAGTGTATTTGCACGTATGTGAATGGAACGAATTGAAATGTAAATCGAACTCGGCTCACTGATTTCTCGTTCCAAGCGGATATCCACTGCACCGCAACGCACATTCTTTCTTCATAAAATAAAAATTGTATAAAACATGACTTTCGGAATTAATTTTAGTTTTCCATGTATAGTATTTTTTAAAAAATTTGTGTAAAGTACATAAACGTTTCATTCAAATCAGTGACTCATCATTAAATACCACATATAGATATATAGTCATCCGCAGACAGTTCTGTTTCGCTGTATCACAGCTCATCAGTACGGTTAGACTCCGATTGCTTCTAACCCAGGATTGAAACCCGACCGAATTGGCGTCAGTCGGCGATTCTACCTCTGGGCTATGGGCATTCGGTAGAAGATGGTAGATTTTTTAGCATGTATATTGTCATTATACACGCCCAATAGCCAGAGTGCTCTAATTCATTAGTGAATGAGCGATGCGTGTATGCGAGAGTGGCTACTGTTTTTCAAAATTTACCATTCTTCCAGAGTGCTCAATCCGGGTGTGAGAGCGTAAACAGTATATATATATATATATATATATATATATATATTTAATCTTATCACCCCGAGCAAGGCGGTAACGCCATTGATGTGCAGGGAGCTACGTAAGAGTGAAAAGATTGGAAAAGAGAAAGCCAGAAACCACATCCTGAACAGGGAACAAGGGATGAGCCTCTGCACCTGTACAATAGACGTGGGTGGGTGTGAACCGGGCGATAGTTTAGTCTATCTACTCCAATTGAAAAAAAAAAAACTAAATAAATAAAAAAATAAAAATAAAAGTAGGGGCGTTGAGTTAACTAAGTTTTAACCTAATAAAATTCCAGTAAAAAAAAAATTTCTTTGAAAAAAACAAAAAACAAAAAAAAAACGCACTCGTTCAAATAACTATGAAAATTAATATTAGCCAAACAAAACATTAAAATCAAATAAAATCAAAGCAAAATTATTACTTACTAGTAAAGTTGTTCCCGACCCCCCCCAAAAAAACACGTGCTCAACAGAAGAATTATTTTATTGATTGAGTGCTTGATTGTTTAATACTTGGTCTTTGGTCCTAATAGGGTTAGACCTGTACACATTTGTATTAAAAAGTTTTCTATACAAATATATTGGAGAACTTTTGAATATTTTTCATCTTTAAACGAGTTATTTCGCTACCTTGGTTTCCACCATGAGTGGTGTCTTCAGCCGATTTTTAATAACTGATTTTACCTTTTATCGTTTTTCTTTTTAAAGAACGCTCTTGTAACGGTGTTTTATTTGAACGTTCACGTGGTAGAGAATTTATGAAATTCAAAAATCTCTGCCACCTGAACAATTAAAACAGTAGCCGAGAGTGTTCAAATTCATTACTGAATAATCGAAGCGTAGATGCGCGAGTAGTTACTGTTTTTTCAAAGTCTACCCTCCCTCCATAGTGCTCAATCGGGGTGTGAGAGCGTATATATATATATATATATATATATATATATATATATATATATATTCATCGTTCATTCAGCAATGAATTAGAACACTCTCAGCTATTGGGCGTGTATAATGATAATATGGACGCTAAAAAGTCTGCCTCCTTCTGCCGAGCGCCAATAGCTTAGAAGTAGAATCGTCGACTGACGCCAATTTGGTCGGGTTTCAATCCTGGGTAAAAAGCAATCGGATGTCTAACCGTACTGATGAACTGTGATACAGCTAAACAGATCTGTCTGCGGATGACTATATATATATATATATATATATATATATATATACACTCATTCGCAGACAGATCTGTTTCGCTGTATCATGTCTGCCTGTAAAGCATTTCGATTTGAGAGTACAATTAAACCATATTCCGTTGTAGGTGAGGCTTATGCTTCTAAACGACCAGCGCAAATACACAGGCATCAATCATTTAGCATTTAAAGAAACAACAGACTATCGATCAACCGATGAACAACACTCCTCAATTCAATAAAGGAAGACAGATTAAAAAAAATTGCAAGACAAATGACTGGAGAATAAATGAATTTATAAGGCAGCGTGAAATTTAACAAATGAAGATTATTTTTCAAAATATCGTCTTCTTGTCAAACAACTGATCGGTCACAGAGGCGGGAGGATATTTTTAGCTGTTTTAATTCGTGTTCAACGTATTTACTTTTTGAATTATAGGAAATGATTTTTGTTTTGTGCTTTCCATGGAAGTTTAGCGCATCTTCAGGAGATTAAATGATGATTAGAATCCGTGGCAGAAGCATTGTTATTTTCATTGGTTAAATTCAAATGTCGATCACCACCAGTGTGAAATTATTTCCTTTAATACTTTTGTTAATCAGATCAGCTGCAAGAAATTTTTTTCTGAAAATTAGAAGTAGCGGAGATGGAAGACATTAATGTTTAAAAAGTCGTT
Organism: Ascarosepion bandense; assembly: GCA_037127315.1. Taxonomy (NCBI): domain Eukaryota; kingdom Metazoa; phylum Mollusca; class Cephalopoda; order Sepiida; family Sepiidae; genus Ascarosepion; species Ascarosepion bandense. Next base: position 1,011,370 of record JBBBDQ010001055.1, on the reverse strand, counting down.
GGCATTCTTTCGATATCAATCAACAAAATAATGTTTTGATCTTTCGAAAAATTGAAATATTGAAACGGTTCACTTTTCACATTACAAGAAAGTAAAATAAAGTATTCGTCATTTTTATCATTGTAAAAATATGCTATAAAATAAACCAGAGTGAAGGCTGAAAACTGAAGCTATACTGACTTTGTTTTTAATCATTTCACCCCAAGCAAGTCTTTACTGACACTGTTTCGCAGGGGGTTACATAGGGGAAAGTGATGAGAAAGAGGGGTAGGTTATAGAGGTGCCAGGAGGAGGGTAATAGAAGGATGAGAAGGAAAGGGAATTCCACCGACGGGAAAAGTGCGGTTTCATTGTGAAAGCGTGAGACCTAGTTGCTACCCTAGTAGCTCGTGTAAATTCATACACAGGGGGTACCAGTGAGCTAAGTTCATCGGAGCAGAAGCCGTGAAAGTATTTGTAGAAGAGGCACGGAGAACTATGAAAGAGTAATTCTAGAGTTGTGAAATCTTGGATGAATTAATTTTAACACTACTTATTAATAATTTTATTGATTCTTTTCGGGTAAAATGACATCTGACTGTTCAAAGATGACTTCACGGGTAACTTGTTGCGACTTCTCTTGAAAATGGACAACATTTGATATCAAGTACCTGCAGGAAAATGTTTTTAACATCTAAGGATATTCATGCTGACATGGCTGCATCATTAAACGATGGCCTTTCTGTTTTATCAACAGTGTAAAATTGGGCAGCTGAATTTAAAAAGGGAAGTAAAAGTCTTGAAGATGACGTTCAGGAACTGCTTCCATGGAGGAAAACATAGTGTTGTGGATTCCGGTTGAGAAACGACACAAAATAATAAAAAACAAGAATGGATATAGAGATAGAAAATGTAAGATATATTGAACAAAAAAATACAAACTGGAACACGGGTTATTCAATTCAGGAATACTATTAGTAGAAATAATTATATACAGTCTTGAAGTGAAATAGTATGTCCGGGTAATGAGTCTATATCCAAACAACTCCAACTAACTCTGCACCAACTTACAAAACAATTAACTCCTTACTAAACTCTCCCTTCTCTCTAGGCAGGATCATATGTACACATCAGGCGAGTCTATTCTTGTCTACAAAAATGGGTGATCCCCAAGAGATCGTTTTTTCGCATAGAGATATCTGACAGGCAAGTGCTAAAACTCAACTTGGCAATGCTATTAACATATCACGTGAGAGAGTTCAGAATATTCTGCACAATGAGTTTGGCATGACATATGATTCTGTTCGGTAAGTATCACGTCTTCTGACATCTGATCAAAGACGCACTGAGCTGAGCAGATCGAGGGGAAAATCTGATATTGAATTAGATCCAGCTGGTTTCTGTGAACGTTTACTAACCCAGGATGAGTGTTGGTTTCATCCCTATGAGCCAGAGACAAAGAAACAATTCAGGCAATAGAAACAACCCTCCTCAAGTTCTCCAAAAATGCCGTTCCATCTGCAAAGAAGGTGATGGCTTCATTTTTAGAAGACAAAAGACATTGTGTTTATTGACTATTTTAAAAACGGTCACGTTATGATGTCCACCAGGCGGCCAGTCTGTACTCAAGCTTGCTCTCTCGGGTATTCATGGAGTTGATTGTTTCGGCCCAGTTCTTGTCTCGCCCTACGTTGTGTCAATTGATTGCAAGACTGGCTTGGTCTGAATGGTCAACTGGAATCAATGACTTTGTCTGGTTCGGTCAGAGTAAAGTATTTTTTTTAATCGTGTCACCCCCAGCAAGGCATTCCACTGCCACTATAGCGCATGGTGTTACATAGAGGGATTGGGTATGGGAAATGTTAGAAGGAGGGTGATAGACGACTTAGGATGTACATAGGGAGAGAGTTAAAGAGAGTGGGTGTGAGTTAGTGTGTTAGGAGGTGTCTATTGACCTTACATTTAAACTCCTGGAGGTTGTAGCCGTCGGGGAAGCAAGCATGCGGTAGGGAATTCCACAGGCGGGAAGTGCGAGGAAAGAAGCTGTTGGAGTAGAAATTGCGGTTGCATTTCATTGGTTTCACTGTAAAAGGGTGGGACCTAGTTGCCAATCTAGTATCTCGTGCAAATTCACATCTAGGGGGCACCAGTGATTTAAGTTCGTCAGAGCAGAAGTCATGAAAGTATTTATAGAAGAGGCACAGGGCAGCCACGTCACGCCGGTGAAAGAGATACTCCAGGCGGTCAGCCAAGTCGGTATCAATCACATTATAGATTCTTCGCTGTATTTTGTCAAGAACCCCGAGGAGAATAGAAGGGGCACCCGACCAGATGTGGCAGCAGCACTCAATACACGGGCGGATGGTGGATTTATATAATTGCAGGATAGATTCAGGTGGAAAGAATTTCCGAGCCCTGCACAGAGAGCCGACTTTCATAGCTGCGGATTTAGCAATGGATTCGACGTAGTCATTCCACTTGAGGTCCGCTGAGAGTGTCAGGCCAAGCAGGCGTAGTGATTTACTCTCTGGGAGGCAAGCCTGTTTCATGCTAGTGGGAGGGAGGTGCGTTTTCTGTGGTGGTTAATTGACAGCAGCTTCGTTTTGGAAGAATTGAATTTTACGAGCCATTTCTTACCCCAATCCACCACGGATTGGAAGTCCTTCTCAAGCTCGGCAGCGAGGTTCGCCTTGTCACCAACACCAGATTTTTGATCGAGGCGAGAGTAAATTGTGGTATCATCGGCGTAAATGCCTACTTGTGACCTTATGGCATCGGGGAGATCATTGATATAGATTAGAAAGAGCGTCGGACCTAAGATAGAGCCTTGGGGTACACCCGCATTTGTAGGGTAGTTCTGGGAGGCATGTCCGTTTAATACCATCTTCAGTGTACGGTTAGAGAGGAATGACCGGATTAAGTTCAACAAAAGTCCAGTTACGCTGTAGCTTCGCAGTTTCCGTAGAAGGCCGGCATGTCATACTCTGTCGAATGTTTTAGAGATATCCAAGGCGACGGTTCGGGCTTCACCATTCTTATCGAGAGCCTGGTATATATACTCGGTGATGGTCGTTAGCATATCAGCAGTGGACCTGGTGAAGCGGAAGCCATACTGTTTGTCTGAGAGGAGCCCGTGGGCTGTGAGATGCTGAACGACCTCGGCATTGATAATGGCTTCGAACACTTTGCCGAAGATCGGAAGAAGACTGATGGGGCGGTAATTTGCGGGATCCGATGGTTCACCAGTGTTCTTGAATATTGGAACCACAGAAGAAGACTTCCAACAAGTTAGGGAAGCAAGAGGAAGATCGGCAGAGGTAGTAGAGCTTAGAAAGGCTAGAGGAGAGTTCAGGGGCACAATTCTTCAAAACTATGATTGGATTCCATCCCCACCACTCGCTTTGTGAGGGTCCAGTTTTGAGATTATGCTAGAAATCAGCGAGGGCGTGATAATTGCTAGATACAAAGTTGTTAGTACAGTTTTAATACTTCCACTCCACGAGCCTATTCTGGACAACGTGCACCAGATTTAACTCTTTCACCCTGGCCCCTCAACCTCCGGCGTCTTCCTCTTCTGGTTGAGGTGTCTATTCAGTCCTAACCAAACTTAAGGGGTTGGCCGTAGGTCCCCTGAACATCCAAGATTATTCGACCGGTCTGATGCTTTACACTTGCTTCCTACCCACGTTGTGATTATTTTATCCAGAAAGCAGAAGAGTTGTTTGTTCACGGTCAACTGAAGATACAGTCACGGCTGGGGTGCATGTGTTAAACAATTTCGAATGCAATAAAAAGAAAAAAAAATAATATCCGCAGAATGTCGGACAAACAACTGTTCAATGGTTGCACTGTTAATGTCTTTTATATATAAAAAATTAGTACAAAAAAAAAAAGGTTCCAGAAAGTAAATTGTTTTTAGCATAACAACTCACACACTAGATTCTAGACACAGAGAGAGTGTGTGTATGCTTAAATTGTTGTTAAATCGTCTCAGAAGATATATAACTCTTTTCAAAGATGTTCTCTTTGACAGGGACAATTCTTCTCAAGTAAAACGCTGAGACCCAGGTGCCTTTCAAAAAGTGTGGGTACAAACGACGGATGATGCAATTCTGATGTTATCGGGCGGGTGACGAAACTTAAGTTTCATATACTCAGCGGTTTTTCCATGATGATGATACTTCTCAAAGTCCTTGGCAACTATTAAATTTAACAAATCCGCAACAAATTAGGCGGGGACTATTAAACTTTTAAAATCATAAATCACTTTTTCGGGAACCACTCAATCCAACTTCTTCACAAAAATTAGTTTCACATAATCATTTTATAATCTTCTTCCTCTTCTTTGTCCTTTCGTCGTCACCGTCACAACAAATATAAAATATATTTTACTTTCCTTTTTCATACAAAGACATTTTCAGTTAGAAGGTTGTTTGGTCAGTGTTGTCTGCAAGTTCACTCCATCGGAGAAACCCGATTTTACTCAACCGCACGCTGACTCCCTTTTTCAGCATAACTACGTGTTTATATAGAAAACCCAGCTGGTTATAACTGACCTTTGGCCATGCATGGGATTATCAAGAGGTTCTAGCTGCTTCAGCCAAAATCATGTGAACTCCAAAGGTCCTTCTAGCTTACTCAGCTTTATTTCAATTTTCACTTGCTAAAATTAATTCGTTCATTTCCATTGTCTTCTAATGACCCAGAAACAATGGGCACAACTTATGCCCCAGATCAGATTTTGCCACCGGTAGACAAGACGTGCTGGTTTAAATTCACTGTTCAATTTACTCCAATTTTAATAATAAAAAAAATCAAATATTGCCACGTTTACGACGTTTCGGTCTTCTTCAGGTGCTAAGAATTTTGAACCATTTAAACGTGTGTGTGTGTGTATGTGTGTGTGTATGTGGGTGCGTGTTAGACTTCCTTCTCTCTCTCTGTTACACAATGATGGCTCAGACCTATAATCTTCTTGCAATACCTATCGATTCTACTCGATTATCGTGACACAGTGTTTATTGCCTTGGTTTTTTACGAAACTGCTGGAACAAGTATTTAAGTTGAAGATTTTCTTCCTGATGGCAAATTATATCAGATCAGGCGAAGCAGTGTTCTCGTCTCTTTTCTCCGGTCTGCCTCTGTCCTCTGGTCAGCACCAGTTTCTGTCTTGAATGCGTTCCCTCTCGCCTTTCTGGTCTCTGGTCCCCAGTGTCTATCTTTTCAAGTCTACCGTCGAATCACTGTCTTCGTCACTGCTCACACGTTCAGTCCGTGATATCCTCAGTATTCTTTTAATGTTTAACTTGATAAAGTCGTGTTTCGTCTGGCACAAAATCACAGATGTAGGGCACACAATGGGGATGGAACACACACAGTACACTATAAACGAAAAGTCAAGTAAGACGGCTAACCATCGGCCTATACAATTTTTATCAACGAACTTCCTGGCATCCTAGATTCTCAACTCGTCATCTATGTTTCATGACACAACTATTTACTCCTGTTTTAACAGTAAATCTTATAGGTTCTATAAAATCAAATTGACACTTTCACATGAAATTGGTGCATGCACATGAAACTTTAAGTAGCGGGAAAGCAGCAAAATTGCGTATCGCTTTATATATATATATATATATATATATATATATATATATATATATATATATATATATTGTCATCCGCAGACAGGTCTGTTTCGCTGTATCACAGCTCATCAGTACGGTTAGACTCCGATTGCTTTTTAACCCAGGATTGAAACCCGACCGAATTGGCGTGAGTCGGCGATTCTATCTCTGGGCTATGGGCGTTTGGTGGAAGAAGGCAGACTTTTTAGCGCGTATATTATTTTTATACACACCCAATAGCCAGAGTGCTCTAATTCATTTTACTGAATGAGCGATGTGTACATGCCAGAGTAGCTACTGTTTTTCAAAGTTTACCATTCTTCCAGAGTACTCAATCAGGGTGTGATTATCATCCGCAGACAGATCTGTTTCGCTGTATCACAGCTCATCAGTACCGTTAGACTCCGATTATATATCATATGATTATATGGCGGACCTGAAGGAGACTACCACCACCTTTTCACGGACCTGAACGAGACTGCCACCACCTTTAAATTTGTTGTTTTTCATTTTTTTCTTTTTTTTTTCAGTGGAATCTTATCAAATACACCCTAAACTTTCCGAGTGACAAAAAATTAGAAAAATTAGAAAAATTTCAATATTTAAACAATTTGGTGGGGGAGAGCTCAGTTTTTCATACAACGTTATACTAAATCGATCCTCCATTTTTGAACCACTCGCTGTTAGGACCACCACCTGTAAATTTGTTGATTATCAATGTTTTAAAATTTTTAAGTGCAATCTTATCGATTTAAACTTAAACTTTCCGATTGACAAAAAAATTTGTAAAAATTTCAACATTTAAACAATTTTTGGGAGTTGGGGGAGTTAAGATTTTCATACAACCGTAAAAGTAAATCGATCCAGTGAAATTAACTTTTTTGCTTGCGCATATTCAACTACTGAATCTTTTGCGAAATTTTTGAATAAATCCATTCTGACAGATTCCGAGGAAGATACCAATGTAAGAACTGAAGAAAACTTGAAAAAGATAAAAACAAGAGCAACAACTCGTCCTCCCCCCCCAAAAAAAGCGACCCCAACGCGAGTGGTTCCAAAATGGATGATCGATTTACTATAACGTTGTATGAGAAACTGAGCACCCTTCTAAAATTGTTTGAATATTGAATTTTTTTCAAGTTTTCGATTATCAAAATAGATAATCGAAAACTTTATGTAATAATCGATAAGTCAGTTAAGTGCCATACATGATACACACTTGGGCGATCATGTCTCGAAAGAGATATGACTGACTGGGCAGAAGATTATCCCGCAGTAAGTTGCCATTGCTTTCTGCGGTAGACTGGTTGCCGACCAAGGCTATAGAACCCAATCTGTCCTGTTATTTAACCCATAACTGGAAGGAAGAGACGGATTAATACTTTTCCCAAGGGTATTTGCGCGCAAATGAATGCAATGAATCTGGCTAGAATTCGAACTCGGCTCCCCGATTTCTCGTTCCGAGCCGATATCCAATGCACTACAACGCACATCCTAATAACCGATAAGAAAAATGAAAAACAGCAAATTTAAAGTTGGTGGTAATCTCCTTCGGGTCCACCTGTTATACACACACACACACACACACACACACACACACACACACACACACACACACATATATATATATATATATATATATATATTACCAAAATATGTTGGTAATATAGGTTGATTGACAACAGGAATTCGGTGTATCATTGACAGTCTGAGGAGATCGACCGCGTGCGTCAGTCGTTCACTTTGTCGGACTCTCTGCCTCAAGCGAAGAGAAACCCAGTCGAGGGTTCGCCGCAGGGTAAAATCTCGTCTGGAGGAAAAAAAAAAAAAAAAAAACTTTTTCCGAGTTTACGAGCTCGGTTTTACCCACGGTAATTGGCCTTGTGCCACATCTATCTCGGGTTTCTGCCCACGTGAGGAGGTCGTAAATAATTCGGAGTGTCATTGACGACTTATAGCGTACTGTTGTCTCTGCGACTTTAATTACTTAACCTCTCCTCTCTTCTAATTATTGTTGTTCTTGTCTTATTTGTGTTTCTCACCTGGTATCGTACTGCTAGCTTGGGGATACAACACAAGGTGCGCCCAAGTTTTTCACCCTAATCCAAGAATTCAACAACAAATAATGATAACAAAGTGTCAAATTTTATTAAAATTAGAATAATTTGCTGTAGAATGCTTGGATTCGCGTAAAAAACTGAGATCCACCTTATGTAAAAAAAATAAATTGGCCAAAAATCAAGACTCAACCTATCCATCCAGACATATGACGTTTGTTTGTTTTTTGTTTTTTACGTTGTTTCATTTGTTTAACGGACATGCGTAAGTGAGTGAGTAATGTGTGTGCAAATTGAAATATATTGTATATTTCTGTGAGAATGGCGAATACTTAAGCATATGGATTTTCTTTGAAGTCGTCTTTTGATGCCGAAGAAGAGAGAAGCTTGGAGGGAGTGTACAAGACAAGTATTAAAACGGTCTGGCTGTAAATCAACTCTCCAAGCAGGTCTCTTTTCGTTTCTCTCTGTCCGTTCGTCTGTGTCTCTTCATATATATATATATATATATATATATATATAAGTGTGTGTGTGTGTGTCTCTCTCTCTCTCTATATATATATATATATATAAATATATATATATTGTTGTGGATCACCCCTTTTTTGCACATGAGAATGGACTCGCCTGATGTGTACATATAATCCTGCCTATACAGAGAACAGTCGTGGTTGCCAAAGAGTTTTCTCTCTGCGACTACATATCTCACTGTCAGTCCTCTGCCTTCGGGTGGAGGGCGCTCTATGCTTCCGAGAAGAGAGCAATAACCCAGTCGTGGTTCCGCTGAAGGGTAGAAGCACGACTGGGGAAAATAGACAGGTATTTTTTGGCCGGGCCATATAGCCCGGAAATCCCACTCATAACTGACCATGTGTCATATGTTGCCCTTGACAACTAAATATAGTGGTTGTCAAAGCGTTTTCTCGCTGCGAAGGCATTTCTCACTGTCAGGGCTCGGCCTTCCAGTACAGGGCGCTCTATGCGTCCGAGCAGAGAGCAATGACCCAGTCGTGGTTCCGCCGAAGGGTAGAAGCACGACTGGGCAAAGATAGACAGGTATTTTTGGCCGGGCCATATAGCCCGGAAATTCACACTCATAAACTGACCATGTGTCACATGTTGCCCTTAGTGGGAGGGACAGCTAAATATAATGGTTGTCAAGGCGTTTTCTCGCTGCGACGGCATTTCTCACTGTCAGTTCTCTGTCTTCGGGCAGAAGGCGCTCTCTGCTTCCGAGCAGAGAGCAATAACCCAGTCATTGTTCCGCCGAAGGGTAGAAGCACGACTGGGGAAAAATAGACAGGTATTTTTTGGCCGGGCCATATAGCCCGGAAATCCCACTCATAATTGACCATGTGTCTCATGTTGCCCTTAGTGGGAGGGACAGCTAAATATAGTGGTTGTCAAAGAGAGTTAGTAAGAAGTCAGTTGGCCCATATTAAGTTGGAGTTGTTTTGCATATAAACTCATTAACCGGACATACTTCTTGTATATATTGTTTTCTGCTAACAGTATTCCTAGTATTCCTGAATTAACTAACCCGTGCTCCAATTTGTATATTTTTGTTCAATATAACTTACATTTTTTATCTCCATATCTGTTTTTGTTATTTATTATTTTGTGTGGTTGCTCAACAAGAATGCACAACACACACACACACACACACACACACACACACACACACACACACACACACACACACATATATATATATATGGCAGTGTAACCGTTTCACGATGACACGCTATAAATTTTCAGACTTATTAAAGGCTACATATGTATCATTGACTTTATTTCATCACTGGCATAGAAAACGTCTGGATCCCAAGTCATTTCAAATCTCTACCTTTCCCCTTACACTTACAATCAAATTTCTTTTATTCATCATGACCAGGTTTTCTATTGGTTTATTGAGATAAGCCCTCCGAAAATCGCTCCTTTCCTTAATTGAATGGATATGGTAAAAATGTGTTGTTTTTAAGATTCTATGTATAATGATTTTGTTATGGAGCCCTCCTACGAGAAATGGACTCTTCATCGTACTATATATAACTATCTGAGTGACTTCCGCGATGCAGTTATCGAAGGCAGTTAAATAATCAGTTAAAACTAGCTACTGGTCAGGCAATAAGCAGCGTAACTGTACCGTTCGGACTAACTTACTATTTACTGATTATTAATTTTTACCTTGTACATATGTTCTTGTTATACTAATACACTGTTTTGAACCTATCTTCTGTTTTCCGTGCCGTATCGGTCACTACAACTTTGCGGCGAAGTATCGCCAAAACAACTCCTCGACAAATTGGAGACGAAGATCCACAACCAATTAATAGCAGAAAATAATATTTCACTGCCTGACGAAGTGCTAAGATAGTATCGAAACAGAACGGCTCTTGTGTTGCAGTAACCTATGTTTTATTATAAACTTACAGTAAAAATATTACCATATTTAATGCTTAACTATGTATCGAGCACTCTTTATAAAGTAAATCGCTGCAAACAATGAACTGCTAACCTATTAGTTTGTACTACGTCTATGAGATATATATATATATATATATATATATATATATATATATATATATATGAAAACGTTGATGCCTGTCCATTCTTTTTAGGCTTGTCATTATTTTAACAATTCCAAATGTTTTTATAATTATAAAGTGTTGACCATATCTGTCATAGTTTATGCATATAGAGTACAACGCAGCACGTAACCTGTTCAATGAAACAACATCAAAGATTAACACTCCCCAATCAGACACTCTACTGAACCGGATTAGATCGGCAATACTCGGTAAAATATCGCCGCTTTTTATACACGTCGTATTGAATATTTTGAGCTTCCTGATTTGTTAAGCCTTCCATTGGTGAACTAAAAAATGGGTTAGCCCATGGCTGTCTGCCCAGTATATATGTACACAAAAAGTCTAACATAAAGTAACCCTAAAATTGATGTTTTCCCCCGAAATGAAAGCAAAATTATAGCGCAACCCTTTCTTTTAAAATATTTACCAAAAATCAGGAAATAATTCGATTCAGATGAGTTTCAATTCTTATTCAATAATTCATTCATTCATTCTTCTTCTTCTTCTTTTTGTGCCAAGTCTCTTCAGGACGTAGGCGATCATGGACATTCACTTGGCTCAGTCTCTTGTCGCTCTCAAAATTTTTCTTCTTACTATCTCTCCCAAACCCCGCTTTGCCATCCATTTGCACAAGCCTATCAAATATGTCTCACGTTTCTTTCCCCTGTCTCTCTTTCCTTTTGTCCATCCTGTGAGTATTAGATTCTCCAGGCCTTCCTCCTCATTACATGTCCGAGGAACTTCACCTATGTCTTCCTGATGTTAATTATGAGTTTTTTTTCTTGGCTGCACCCTCTCCAACACCTCATCGTTGCTCACGTGTTTAACATTCACTGCCATACAGAACGCCAGATATCACATAGCTCTCCAGTACTCTTTGCTTTGTTTCCAGTGAGACGTTCTTATCTCAGTATTCTGGTTAGTTTTTGAAATGCGTCCTTGGTCTTGCCAATGCATCTTCGGATCTCAATGTCACGCTTTCCATCTTCTGTCAGAACGCTTCTCAGGTATTTAAATTTCTTTACATGTTCCATTTTAGTCTCCACAACCTGTAGTTTTCATTTTGGGGTCTTATTTTTGCTGATAACCATACATTCAGTTTTCTAATTCTATGCTGAATGGAGTTTGTTATTAAAAAAAAATTTGGACATATTTTAGGGTATCTGTTTCATCCCCCACCCGTGTTTTGATATCTTGTATGAACTTTTTAATTTGTTGTGTGTTTGTATCTTTTTTTTAAGATTGTGTATTGTGGTGCAGTAGATATCGGAGCAGAACGAGAAACCGAAATGCCGATTTCGAATTCCATTAGCATTCTTCTTGGGAAAGGTATTCATTATCCCTTCCTCCTCCAGCTACGGGTTAAATAGCAAGACAGATTGTTATCTATTTCATTGGTTGGCAACAAGTCTAACGCAGAAAGTAATGGCAACCTGCTCCTGAAAAATCCTCTGTCCAGTCAGTCATGTCGCTTTCGAGACATGATCGCCCAAGCGTGTATCAGGCACTTAACTGACTCGAATAAAACCCCATGAAAATGTTATTTCGGTAAGTAAATGATGCAGTTTCAAAATGTCGAAAATTCATCAAGAACTTTATAAAAAAAAATCAAAATAACTCAGCAAATACTTTTTATTTTTATTTTTTAAATTGGTGAATGCGTAATTTAATAAAACATTATTTTCTTTCAGACAAGACAGAAAAAATCACACTTAATATGATTTTTGAAAAAATTACTTGTAACTTTTAGTGCAATTTTGAAATTCATGCCGTTCCTATTTGCAGCCAAAGTTCTTTGTTTTTTTTTTATTTTTGTTAAATAAAAATATTTGAAGAATCGAAAAACGGAAAATTTAATGCCATTTTTGAGTGTGAACTTTTCCTAACAGAATTAAATATTTTAAATTTATTTAGTGGTATATTATTTTTGTATGGAAGTTTAAATATAAATAATTTTAAATGCTTTTCATTTATTTCTTTTGCCGATCGGAAGTGTAATGTATGATTATTTAATTACTTTTAAATTTAGAAAATGGGTGCAATTAAGTACTTCATGTCATCAAACGCAAGAAAATTATTAGAAAATAAGGGCAAATGCATTCAACTAAAAAGTTATTATTTTTCTAATGGAGTAGATAGATAGATAGATAGATAGATAGATAGATAGATAGATAGATATGAACAAACATATAGATATGAACAGAATAAGATAGATAGATAGATAGATAGATAGATAGATAGATATGAACAAACATATAGATATGAACAGAATAAGATAGATAGATAGATAGATAGATAGATAGATAGATAGATAGATAGATAGATAGATAGATATGAACAAACATATAGATATGAACAGAATAAGATAGATAGATAGATAGATAGATAGATAGATAGATAGATAGATATGAACAAACATATAGATATGAACAGAATAAGATAGATAGATAGATAGATAGATAGATAGATAGATAGATAGATAGATAGATATGAACAAACTGAGACACATATCAACTGACTAAGATAGATATACAAAGATAGATTTGAAGATAGATAGATAGATAGATAGATAGATAGATAGATAGATAGATAGATAGATAGATAGATAGATCTTGCTTGATATTCATATTTGTTGTTGGATCGCCCCTTTTCTATACAAGAACGGACTCGTCTAATGTGTACATAGCATCCTGCCTATACAGAGATCAGTGGTTGTAGAGGTGAGTTGAGTTGAATTGAGTAGTTGTACAACCGCTAGCTGCTCAGTATGAATATAGACTCATTTACCGGACATACTTCTTCACTACAAAATTGAATCCTACTAAGAGTAGTATTGATTCCTACTGACAGTATTCCTGAATTGACTAACCAGTGTTCCAGTTTGTATATCTTTGCTCAATATAACTTACATTTTTTATTTCCATCGTTGTTTTTATTATTTATTATTTTGCGTGGTTTCTCAACAAGAATCCACAACAATTATTTATCGAAAACACTGTAATTATTTCTAATGGAGTATAAACATAAAATAATAAAAATGTTTAGAATAAAAATGATCTCTCTCTCTCTCTCTCTCTCTCTCTATATATATATATATATATATATATATATATATATATATATATATATATCAGGAATAAGTTCAGGAAAAGATTTATTAAATACTTTCTGTGGATCCTAGTAAGATTAGATTAAATATTAAAACTGATCCAAAAGAGAGTTCGATGTAAATTTAATGGATACATATTGGTTATATAAGATAAAAAATAACTTATTTTTAACATAAATTCGATTTTCATGATCATTGCACTGCTAGCATGTTTTATTTATATATATATATATATATATATATATATATATATATATATACATATATATATATATATATATTATGTGGGTAACTTCACTAAATAAAGTTTACAATGAATTTAAGAAAAATGAAAAAGCATTTTCGCAGTTTTCTTGGTGGCTTTAACTGAAAGGTAAATGATTAAATTTATCATTTCCAGTTAGCAAAATATTCTGATGCATTTCAAATAAAAATTGTATTGATTGGAATCGAATTTTGTTTTTGTTGGTTTCAGCAAAATCATTAAAATTGGCCAATTTGACACATTTGTAAGCAAAAATGAATTCGCTGTTTTAAAATGTGGCAAAATAAAATATATATTTGCGAAACGTTATTTGAGGAAAATGAGCAAATTTAAAGTTAAATTCTTCTGATCTGAAACCAATATTACTTACTTATATCATAAAACGTAGTATAAAAGCATTTCTTATCATAGGGTTTTGTTTTTCTGATTTGTTGGTTGAGTTCTTGACAGCCTGACGTGTTGCAAAGCTAAGTATGGTGGAGCAAAATTAATACAAATTTACGAATTCTTAGTGAACGCTTTCTTTTATTGGTTTTAAAGAGTAAGACAACCCTTGAATTGCAGGTACCAAATGTAAGAAAATATATTTATCAATAGTTTCTAATAATACCATTTCAAAAATAATTTCATTCATTTGTGAAAAAATCTTGAAAGTTTCATTAAAATCCAACTATTGTTTGATTTTTGTAAGAATTTCCAAATCAATGTGTTTTTCACCAGAAAAAAGTGTTAAAACCTAATTGTAGATATTACGTCGACCACTGACGAAAAAAAAAATCAATAGATTTTTAACCCAAATTTGGAACGTGATAGAAAGGACAAAGTCTAAAAGAACTAACCTATGACCTAAATAAACATAATTTTTATTGTTTCTAAAGCGTACAGTAAGCATTCCGTCAGTTAAGTGCCATACGTGATACACGATTGGGTGATCATGTCTCGAAAGAGACATGACTGATGGGCAGAAGATTATCCCGCAGTAGGTTGCCATTGCTTTCTGCGGTGTTTACCAAATCCAGTTAATTAATATTTAAATTTACTCACTCACATTTGAAATAAATCTCATCCACAAATATTGCATTTTAAAGAGATTTATGTATATTTTTTTATATATTTCGTCTATAATGGGACTGAACCAAGACCTCCTATATATTAACCAAGGCCTAAGCAAATGAAATGTGACGTCACGGTAGTAGTGTCATGAATCGTAGCCGTAGCGTTAGCCGTCTTCATGACAATGTTGATAATCACAAAGACGTTATTTTTTAATAAAGATTTTAAAACTTTTTAAAATGTAACAAGAAAAAAAAAGAAAGACACATGTTTTGATTTATGCTGGTTTTATTAATTTTAAATAAAATTAAGAAAACAATAAGAAAATATAAACATCATTGTTGACTACTGACTGTCGGTCGTGTTTGTAAACAGTTTTAAAGACAAAACTTTTCGTTTATTAGTCTAAATTCTAAAAATTTAACAAACACTGCTTAAATTTTCATATTTTTAATTTAATTATGAAAAATCACAATCACTTTTGTTTCAATTGCAAGAATTTTTAAATCAGAATCACTTAAATATAGCAATCAAGAAACCATTAGAATTTAGGAACAAACAAGAAGCAACAATAAATAAGCAAATTAATTAAAATATTTAAAAATGCAACAATTTAAATTCAAGCAAATTAATTCAAACTAAATAAGTTTAAGTTACTGTTTTTTTTTAAATCAAACTTATAAAAGTTTTTTATGTCTCAAAATTCAGCTGAATGTTTGAAGTTTTCTTTTTTTACTTAACTTCTTACAAATAATATTATCATTTTCCTTGCTACAAAAATTATTTAATAATGCATTAGAAGAGCTCCAGATAATCATTTTTTCTATTTTTTCAATGCTATGACCTTCACCACATGAGTCAACATGAAAAAGAAGTTCATCATTAGCCAAAACATCCAATGTTATGTACATAGACAATTTTCTTTGATTCATTGAATGAAGAAAAGAAGGATTCTTTACAAGTTTATTAATAACAATATAATTGTATAGTACTAAATTTGTTGTTACATCATTGGGATATAACACTAACAGAGAGAGAACCTCTATTAATTCCTTGAAAATAACTGTTTATATCAGGAAGCATATCAACTCTTCCTGATACTAAACTTTTACAACTATAACATTTCATTTTTTTTAACGGCATAACAGCAATAAATAATTATGAATCGAACGAATTAACGATAGGATAGCTAAATCTGAAATAGATTTTTAAAAACGTCTTGAGAACTTTTAATCCAATAGATTTATTAATATCAACAAATTGTCTTTAGGGAAATTCTGCTAAAAAACAACGGAGTTCGAATTTTAAAATAATATTTTGAAATATTTTGATTGAATCCATTGTTAATCCTACTGGATGAAATAAAAAGATAAATTTTTACCGTTAAAAAAAATACACCTAAAAATCCTAGGATATTTGGTAATTCAATTACATTTTTAAAATATTTTAATTGTAAAAAATGAAAAAAAAAGTAAAAATTAATGTTTCTATTTCATTTATGATGTTAAACTGTTTATAAAAAAAAT
The DNA here is from genome assembly GCA_037127315.1 of Ascarosepion bandense. Lineage (NCBI taxonomy): Eukaryota > Metazoa > Mollusca > Cephalopoda > Sepiida > Sepiidae > Ascarosepion > Ascarosepion bandense. The sequence goes on along the minus strand of JBBBDQ010001055.1, from coordinate 995,163 downwards.
CATTTTTTTGCAAAACTCTTTTTTGGTTAATGTTTTACTTATTAATTAATTTTTTTAAGGATTAAAAATCCCTAAACCAACTATAAAAGATTTATTCTTCAGTTAAAATTCTAATTTTTTTATTTCCAATTTTTTCTATGGATTAATATCGATAATTAACTTCAAATTATCACAAATAGGAAAAAAATGTTTAGAAAATATTTTTTGAGGGTGTTCATTTTGTGCTAAATATTTTCTAAAAATTAAATATTTTAAAAATTAGGTTTTAAAATTCAAGTGTGGTGTGATTTAGGCCTGTATGTTTCAAATAAATTCAAAAATTATTCAGAAATAATAGTTTTAAACAAAGTTTAAAACATCATTTTCATGTTTTAATTTTCGGTAATAGTGATTTCTTGACTTTTGCAAGAAATAATTTCACGGAGTTTTCAAATAAAAAACCTTAAAAATAAAACAAATTATTTTAAAATTGACTAAAAAATAAATTTTGTAGTTTTTGTTAATACAGAAAAAAGAATAAAAAAATTTAATTCAGGAATATTTTTTCATGTTTAAAAACGATTCATAAAGTTGCAAGTATAGAAAAGTTAAGTAAGATTTTACTTTCTATTCCTAAGAATTTTTTTAAACATCTCATTGAAAAGAAAACATTATTTTCTGAAATAAAATATCAATAAAATATTAATTCAAATATTCTTAGAAAATATAATATTTAACAACTTTTTTCGGCTTCAGTTTAAGTTTTAAAACATTTCGAAAAAAACAAACAAACTTACGAACGAATAGCCATAAATTTTATTTTTTTTAATTCAGATATTTTTTAAGATAATTTTTATTTCAATTTTATTCAAAGAAATAAAAATAATATCTTATTTTATTATATTAATTTAAAAGATACATTATAAACAAAGTGCTTTCTTTCTTGTGCTACGGCAAAACTAATTTTTTAGCAAATTTTGATTTTAGCGACTGTTGAAATAAATGGTGATAAAATTTTAACTACTCACTTTGCTAAATGGACTTGGGGTAAAATTCTCCCTTTTAATGGCATGTTTCCATTTATCAAATAAATGCTTATTTTTTGGAAACAAAAAACAATGAACTTTCGGTGTATTTTTATATTCCCCTTTGCAATTTGGTTCTGAAAATAAGTTAACGCTAACGGACGCCGGGTAGTAAAACAACACTACTAAGTGTGACGTCAGCAAGTCAACTTTAATCATAGAATAGGCCTGGTTATAGCGACGGCCTCGACTGAACGCACCAGCGTTTTTAGACTAAAGTCTAAAAACTTTAGTTACATCTTTTATTTCAATACCTATTAACTTTTAAATGAGTTTTTAAGTAATACAAAAATTAACTTCATAAAAGACATTTAAATGATTTAAAGTTCATTTTATTTTTTCGAAAATCCATGGCGGTACCGAATATATATGATTAATTCTATCGATAAAGATTTTTTGAATTTTTTATTCATTTTGTCATTCGATTACTCGCTATTAGTTTTCTTTTTAGATTTGTATCTGATACTCTCAGTATATAAAACGTATTTGCATTTCTATGCGTTTATATAACATTGTGACGTTTAAATCTGACATCAAATCCAATAAGAAAGTAAGATTATGTTGCGTCAGTTTTCCTATTTGAGTCTGATTTTTTCTTCCTCTATGTGCCTTGTCCTTTCAGGACGTAGGCGATCATGGTCTTCCATGTGCTTAATATTTATTTCCTTTTTGTTTCCATCCTTTCCAAAACCAAATCATTGCTCACATGCTCGATCCATGAAATTCGCAGCATCCTTCTGTAGAACCACATTTCAGCTGTTTCCAATTTTTCCTTCAACTTTGATGACACTGTTCAGCATTCGCGGCCATATTGAAGAACTGACATCACATAGCAATCTAGTACTCTGTTCTTAGTTTCTAGTGAAATTTTTCTGTCTCTTAATACTTTACTCATCGTCTGGAACGCGTCCTTCGCCATGCCAATTTGCCTTCGGATCTCTGTGTCACACTTTCCGTCTTCTGTTAGAATATTTACCATGTATTTAAATTTTTGTACCTGCTTGATGTTAGTATCCTCCTACCTGTATTTGGCATTTTGGGCTACCCTTTTTGCTGATGGCCATCCCTTCGGTTTTCTTGCAGTTTATTTGTAGTCCTTTTTTATCACTCTCCTCAGCTATCTTCTGTAGGAGGTCTTGTAGTTTCCTTTCTGTGTCTGCTATCAGCACCGAATCATCTAGGTACCGTGTATTATTCAAATTCTGGCCTCCGATAACAAATCCTGGCATAACATCTAGGGTCCTCAGAATAGTCTCGCTGTACAAGTTGAATAGATCCGGTGAAAAGACACATCCTTGTCTTACGCCCCTTTCTATATTTGTATATCTGCTGACTTCGTTAACTGTCCGTATAAAGCTCCATTTTATTGGTACCACCAGGAAGTAGGTAACTCTCAAAAAAACATCTCTAACTGTGAAAATAGATCAAAACGAATTTACTAGAAATTTGGAAAGGTGGACAGCCAGGAGAAGTGGATAAAATGAACAGACATATATACCTATGTTTAATGTTGGGTGATTAACAAGTTTTAATCTGCTATAAAGCTACAGTAATAACCCATCCGTGAGGATCGAACACTTCATATTAGTGAGACGGACTGATAATCATTACACTATTAAAAATCTCTGTTAAATGTACAATCGAAGAAACCAATAGATATTTATTGCACTTAGTTTAATGAATTGGTTTGCGAGACATGCTTAATAGCCTTCATGCTACAGTAGGCCCCTTTGTGTATATATTTACAAACAAATATAGAACGCTTGTATACATAAAAAGGCGTGAGGATTAAAACAAAATTCAAATTCGCGCTTCAGGATCAAGAAATTAGAAGGTGACTGGGAGGGTGGCATCGAATTGACATTGGGAACCCGAAACTTGTATCTGTAATAGTGGACCATACCGGACCAACGGCCGGTCTGGTAGAGTGCGTCGGTCCAGTGGTAGGGTGAAGATACGGTGCTACATTATTAATGAACGAAATTCTCATGTCACTTATGTGATCCAATAATGAGCGCAACGCAATATTTTCACCGCGGCGCAAATTCTACAAGACACACGTCGCTCAGCCTTTAATAGATTTTTAAATGATAAATTATTGATATGAAATATTCGATCAAAGTATCTAAGATGGGAGACGTGGTCTTAAGTCTTTGTTCACTGTTCTTTCTGTACGAACATTTCCAAAGCTAGTTTATTTACAATCATCATTTACAATCAACATTGCTCACATACTCGATTCATGAAATTCACAGCATCCTTCTGTAGAACCACATTTCAGTTGCTTCAAGTTTTTCCTTCATCTTTGATGGCATTGTCCAGCATTCACTGCCATATTGAAGAACGGACATCACGTTGCAATCCAGTAGTTTCTAATTCCTAGTTTCTAGCGAAATTGTCCTGTTTCTTAATACTTTACTCAACTTATGGAATGCTTCCTTCGCCGTGCCAATTCGCCTTTGGATCTCTGTGTCGCACTTTCCGTCTTCTGTTATGACACTTCCCAGGTATTTATATTTTTGTACCTGCTTTATTCTGGTATCCCCGACCTGTATTTGGCATTTTGGGCTGCCCTTTTTACTGATGACCATGCATTCGGTTTTCTTGCAGTTTATTTCTAGTCCTTTCTTGTTACTTTCTTCTGCTACCTTCTGTAAGAAGTCTTATAGTTTACTTTCTTGTCCCGCTCGAAATTACGACTTACGAATAAATTTCTCTAGCCTCACTTTGAGGTTGTTGTTAGTTTCACCTTTCTATCTTTTCAGACGACTACAAGGAATGGATACACACCGTTTTTCGCCATGTTTGTTTTTTCTGCTAAGCTTGACTCGGCAGACTGAAGCTTAGCACATAATCTTCAAAGTTGATTCTGAATATTGTCCTAATGTTACCTAAACAGCAAGTATTCTGCTCTTCTCAAAAAATTTTGACGTACGTTTTTTTTTTTATCGTTTCACCCCAAGCAAGGCGGTACCGCCAATGATGCGCAGGGGCCTACGTAAGAGTAAAAGTTTAGATAAGAAGAAGAGTAAATAGAAATAAGAACCAGTTACAGAGGGTGTCAGAGAAAGGAGCACGAGAAGGATGGGACTACAGGTGTGATGACAATTGCAAAGGTAGAGAGAAAGGAAAAGATATACAGAGTGATGTAGAAAGAACTAAAGTCAAGTGGTTAAGAGATGGCTATTGACATTGCATTTAAATTCCTGGAGGTTGTAGTCGTCAGGAAAGCAAGTATGTAGAAGGGAGTTCCACAGGCGGAAAGTGCGAGAAAAGAAGCCGCTGGAGTATAATTGCCGGCTGCATTTGGTTTATATAACTGTAAATGGGTGGAACCCTGTTGCCAGTCTGGTTGCACGGGTAAATTCTTGTGGCGGGGGCACTACTGACTTAAGTTCATCGGAGCAGAAGCCATGAAGATATTTGTAGAAGAGACAGAGGGAAACCACACCCCGCCGGAGTGAAAGTGGCTGGAGTCGAGCCGCCAAGTCGGGAGCTATCACATTACAGATACTCCTTTGGAGCCTGTTGAGAACACTGAGATGAACAGCAAGGGCACCTGGCCCTATATGACAGCAGTATTCTATGCACGGACGAATGGTTGATTGTGACAGTTTTCCTGTTCGCCATCCTCGATACTTCGGTTATGTTAGCCAATTAGTTGTTATTTTAAGAGGTAAGTTTGATACTAGTCATCTGTTTGCATGTGTCTGTGACACCATTTAGAAATTTTACAGTAGGTATCTGATGATCACTTTCTTCACACTGGATGGGGGATAGGTATTGAATTTAACTGTTTGCCCGGTGAAGGTTTGCTTGTGATATACAAAATTCTTCAACACATCCTCTATCGAGTTATTACTACACCCAAGAAAGCAAAGAGATTATTGTGTTCTTCTTAAATCATGAACTGGTTTGAAGACCTTGCACAGCTCACATGGTTCAGCAGTATTTCTACAAGCCGTGGTTTTAAATTTAGTTGTGTTGTTTCTGAAGCCATTTTCGAAATATATATGTTCGCTATGACTGGTAACAAAGGCAAATCGATACCCAAGCCACCCTCCTGTTGTTGTATATCAAATCCTAGTTAGAAGAATTT